>JBBDHG010000019.1:9707500-10265000 GCA_037951165.1 Lophius americanus | reverse complement strand
AAGCCCATCAACATTTAAAATTCTGGACATTAATGTTAAAACGAAGGACAAGGTTTTCTTAGCTGTATGTTGGTACCGGTAGCTGAACACAAACGTTTGCACATGTGCTCAGGTATACCCACTGAAAGAAGAGGCATGAAAAAAGTCATCAAGTATGGACTACCTTAGTAAGTTCTGAAACTGTCTTTTACTTGATACCAGCTATCGGTTACACTTCACTAAGAATATTCATCTTACTCATGCAAGTAAATTTGCTTCATTTTTAGTATGAACACAGCCTTGTCGTGTGTTAGGCTTTTATTTATTCAAAACTGCAAAATACAGTATAAACCAAGAGTTTAATATCAAGGCCAAAAGATGTCGACAAAATAGAATGATACTCTAAATGATAACAAAATGATATGTTAACTGAAAAAGCTGACCAAGTAAATCCAAATCTCGCCGCCTAATGTAACTTTGATTTTTTTTAATTCATACTTTAGGAGCTAGATCACAAAAGTATCTCTCCGAAAGATATATTTTCAGAAGTAAATGCATGAACTGCTGCTAGAAATACAATGTCTTGTTCATGTTGTTTATCCAAAACTGGGATTGTTATTTTCGGATTGGCATCTAAAGGATTAGTTGCCTCAAAATATTTTTGTCTAATTATACAGTGCCACTGTCAGTCATGCGGAAGAAGAAAGCTGATAGGCTGAGCTTGAAGAGTTTGAAATGGTGAAGTGTCAATATGTAGTTCTCGAATTCTTGGTTGAGTCACCTTGTCTGCTTCATTCAGAGTCCTGGGTTGAATGAGTGTTTGAATGCGTGTGGTTGTAAAAGTGACAAAACGAGGGACAGAGAAGAGATATAGTTTTAGAAGTACAGGCAACAAGGACAATCGAGGAAAGTCTTATAAAAAAAGTTCAGAGCCATTGCTCTCAAGGAAATATTTGCATCATCCATGTTTGACTGAGATAGCTGAAAGCAAAAGTTAAGTGAGGAGAAGCCGCGGAAACAAAAGTAGAACTTTCAAGAGGAGAGCGTGAAACAGATTTGGGACGGCAAAGATACAGCAATGAGCCAACGTATAAAGAAAAAGCAGAACTGAAAGGCAGACTCTTTCAGAGGGAAGGGAAGAATACGGGTACCCAAGGGGAGCTAAATGTGGATCATCTGAGGATCATATATTCAGCGTTGATAAATGATGGATGAGCAAAGCATTACTACCTCTCTACAAATGATGGACGGGAAGGGAAGCAGGCAGAAAAGCCACACAAGAAGTCACTTTCCCTCCAGGAACCCCATGTCACGAAGCTGCCTCGGATGTCTCTCTCTTTATAATAATTTCCTTGCATTCCTCTCTCTTATCGCACTATACTGATCAACCCTAACATTAAAATAAGATCCAATTATTGTGTAGGTCTCTTTTGTGCCACCAAAATAGCTCTGCATGAACAGAGTGTTCTGATAGCTTTCTAACAGAGTCAGCATTAACCTTTTCAGCAATTTTTGCTACAGTTCTGTAAGATCAGACATCACTGGCTAGCCTTTACTTTCCCCAGCCATTGATGAGCCTTGAGCATTTATTATCCTGTCGCTGGTTCAGCGGGTGTCCTTCCAGTGGTTGGACTCCTTCGGGTAGGTACACACCACTGTAAACCAAGAAGGCACAAGAAGTAATGCACTTCCGATCCTTACGATTGCTAACAACACATCAACTGTGAGGACAAAATGTTAATTTGCTGCCTGGTGCTTCCATTTGAGAGATACACATGTAATGCAATTGTAATGACCTCACCTTTCTGTGGTTATAATGTTATGGCTGATCTGAATGACGTAGAGAACAAGCATATCAATTTTGCATCGCAGCCATTCAATTTTTCAATCCTCAAAGCACTGATTCATGCTAGCAGAGGGAGTATTATTGGCTAACAATGAAAACTGCTGGACGCGGTTTCTATAGACAGATGAAGCAGTGGACGGTTGAAGTTTATGTGCCTTATTTTCCTAAGACTGCCAATACCTCAAACTTATATTCACCTGGGTATAATGTATGTAGAAATCTCAAATCTGCAAATCAATCCAAAGCAGTTTTAGCAGGGACAATCCGTTTATCGTGAAAAGTGTCTGGTTTACTCCATGACAAGTACGTATAGAATCAAATAAGAAAGAAGTATACCATTACATCTGTTATGCAAAGAATTAAAACCCCATTCACTCAACTTTCTGCGTCTTTGTCTTGCATTCTTACTTTCTATTTTTTTTCCCATCCTCTAGCATTATGATATATTTTTTTCTCTAGGGTTAATCCTTGTAACACATGTATATTGTGGTGTTATTGTACATTTTTGGTATTCTTTTAAACACACACTCTTTATTGTCCAATGGGATCAATAAAGTTCATCTAAGTCTAAGTCATTTTTATTTTCCTGTCATTTCTATGCCTACCCACAATGCCCCCTTTCCCTACCATTCCCATTCTTCTCATACTCACCTGATTTTCTATGTATTCACATGACAACAGTTTTTTTTTATATATATCTTAATGCACTTCACCGACTATATCCACAGTGCTTGAACTATTGTATTGCCCAAATTCCGCTGTATTCATATTGAGGGCAGGTATGAGTTAGAGGCAGTGAAGAAGAATGAACGAAACTGTCTGACAGAGCTTCCTCTTCTCCTTTTCCTTAGATTGCTTCAGACTGGCATGCACCACAATACACACTACGCAGCAGCAGCAAGGTGATGGAAGGACAAAGAGTACAACACAAAACCCTATTCATTGATAGCCTGCACGCGATAACATTCATTTTTCACCTCTAAGCAGAATGTTATCAATTCTTACAAGATTTTTACACCTATACTTCTCTCTTTTGTGGTTACAAAGGCAGATGTGCACATCTCAGGGCAAGGAAAAGATGACATTGCAGCGCTGACACCAAAGTGAGAAGGAAGCAGCTCATCCTCCAATGAAAGGAGGTGTTCTTGTGTTGGTTGTCATATTCTAGAAACCATTGCTGTTTACTGCAAACCTTTCTGTATGAAGATAACTTCCCAAAGTAGAAGGCTGTTAATGTTTAAATACTTTATTCATCTTTTAAATGTAGGACACATCCTCTGAGTCACTGGCTCATTCCATACTGGAGAAAGTACCGTTTTGAAGACCTAGATTTTTTAGTTTGTAAGGATTTTGTGAGCTTTCTAGAACCAACTCCTCTCAGGATCTGCTGTTGGCACAGTTTTTGGTTATTTTGCTTTTACTGCGAGAAAATCAATGTATCAAATGTTTATGAGTTTTAGAACATGTATAGGTACAAAAATAAATAATTTGCCCAAAACGTTGAGTTTAATTTACACTTTCCATCGCATCCTATGTAAATGCTCACAGTAGGTGGGTTTAGATTTGAAAAAGACGCCTCATCGGAAAGAAAAAAATACTGCACGTAAACATCCCTTTCCAAATGAAATTTCATTGCTCTGGCAAGGAGGTAGTCTAAGTCCTTCCGGAAAGCCTATCCAGCAGCCAGTTGCTGCATAGAAACACTGTTTAGGAAAGCTCTCTGTTTGAGTTGTATCTGCGCATGCCTAGCGTTGGGACGTAATGCACCGGTTGAGTTTTTTTAGCGCATGCATATCGCACACACATCACACACACAGCGCTGCGACTGTTTTAATATGGTGACATCAAAACACGTCCAGTCTTTTGAATTACTTATTTGGTTTGAACTCTGCATTGGCCATAACTTGTAACAATGTCCTCCAAGTGCCATGTCTTCCTCTCCCAAATTGAGCTGCACCAGTCCTAACTGGCCCTGAACTTAAAGCTCCTGTGGCCATACTCCGCCTTAACCACACATCCTTGCGTGTGCAGAGGAATTTTACATTTGATACAAATTCGATGCAGAGCCACTGATGGCTCCAACAATAGATCTAGCGGCAAGTATTATCCATGAAAGTAATACATTTCAAATTCTGTTCTGCATTTATAATATTTTACACCAGTAGTTCATATTTTATTCAGTAGGTTGTTTTTATTTAATTTCTTTTTAATTAATTTTTTTTTCCTTTTTTTTTTTTTTTTTTACAGAAAATGCTGTTTTTCGAGCATAACTACACATTTTATTTGAGGAGTTGAATCAAGGAGATTGCTTGTGTTTTTTTGATTTCATCAAGTTGTTTTTGCTTATGTTATTTTGTTTTTTATAATGTGATTTCGTTTTGCTTTTGGTAAAGGTGTTTTATACATTGTTAAGTTGTTTTGCACTTCTGTACGGGGGCCAACGGGCAAACGCACTGCAACTATCAATTTCACAACATGCGCATGCTGCAAATTAATAAAACATCTTCATCTATTTCACAACACAATCAAGCTGCAAAAGCCAAAACACAACACATTAAAAAAAACGATGTGCAAAAACCACAAGACAACGGAAGTTTTATGAAGGTCACTAAAATTTTATGCATCCCCGGATGAATGTTTTTTTATTGTTTATTTAGTGAATAAAACAGATATACTACAAAAACATGGCATGATATTTTGATTAGCAGTGGTAGCTTAGCTTAACTTCCAGGTTATGCAGTTATGTAACTTTAAAACTTTAATCATCATCGTGAAAACAACAAATAAACGTAATAATGACCATAACACGCACAGTGACCAAAGATACAGTAAACAAAGTATATTATACTCGCCTTAAAAAAACTCTTAACCGCCATTGCGCATATTGACTTTAGTTGCCGCCCTGGCAACGTGTACACAAGGGTCAGAATGTCACAAACGAAAGCTATTAAAATAGCTGGTTAAAAGCTTTCAGCAAATATAATACACCTTGTTTATTGTAGCTTTGGGTACTGTGCATGTTATGGCCCTTATTAAGTTTATTTGTTGTTTACGCGACAATGTTGTTAAGCTACCACGGCTAGTCAAAATATCATGACATGATTGTGTATTATATCTGTTTTGTTCACTACGTGATACATTAAAAAAGAGCGTCCGGTGATGCATTCATTTTGAGTGTCCTTCGTAAACACTTCCTTTCTCTTGTGGCTTTTGCAGATCGTTTTTCTTAATGTGTTGTGTTGTTGCTTTTGTAGCATGCGTGTGTTGTGAAATTGATGAAAATGTTTTCTTTATTTGCTGCTTTCATGTGTGTTGTAAACTTGAGGACTTTTTTTTCCTAATTTGCAGTATGCATGTGTTTGTTGTCATATTGATTGGTGCAGTGCATTTGCCCCTGTCGGCCATCCTGCTTTGGGCTACAGTATGATTCAGAGCTTTTCAGGGATGACATTTTAGGCCTAGTTAATCAATTCATAATATTTCATTTATCCACACTGACTCATTACAGGAAGACATTGCATTAAATTTGAACCTTTTCAATTAACGTATATAATATATTTCTATGTAAATATTACATGTAATTGGAGTACTTACTGGGCATCTTTAGCTCAGTTGGCAGAGCAATCATCCCTCATCCCTCATCTGTCATCCCTCAACCAGGAGACCAGGGTTCAAGCCCAGGCCCTGACGCAACAAGCCATGAGTCCTTGAACAAGACCCTGAAACTGCAGCTCCCCAGGGGCTACCGCTGGGATGATGATGATGATGATGATGATTAATGTCTTTTTAACTGACAGAGACAAGTCACAACAACTGACTAGACAACTCTATAAACTTGACCAAAGGAAGCATTCAGATGTTTGATTCTTAGGATTAGGGGACATTACTCAGAGGAAGAATCACTCACTGGGATGACATCATCGTGCTCTTATTGCGTTTACCTTTACTTTGAACTTTTAAGCTGCAACGATATCTCTTCACTTAAACTTATTTTCAAAGTTTCTAAAATTTGAATTCCAGCAATCTCAGGTCTTGTTTCTCTGTATGTAGCAGGAACGATCCACTACCACTCACTCAGGATTTATCAAAGCTATCTGACTTTTCGTTGAAGCTTGCCATCTCTTAAGCAGCCCAAAAAGTGCATTGAATACTTAACAACTCTATATTGACCATCAGAACCATCCTCATCATGGGATGGGTGAGAAAAATAAATGACAGCCCTTTTGCACTCACATACTGACCTAGATTACCCAGGATTGTGATTTGGGAATGTTAAAGAGTTAAAAATCAAAGGATGTATTAATTTTCCAGTGTTCCTACCATTACTCTCCTCTAAACCCAATCTGTTCGGCCAGTGGCAGGTTCCCTTCTCCGCTCGTTCAACTGAAGAAATACTAAGACTACCCCTGAGGTCAAGATATTCCCAGGGGAAATAACACATACAAAACAGATTGAGAGAGAGTGGGAGAACTAAACACATCTGCAGAGCAGTGGCAAAGATTTAATAGCCTGGGTTACGTGAGCTTAACATTAGCATCTGTTTAGACACAGCTAATGTGGAACTAAATGGTTAAGTGCTCTGAAGTGTGTCCAAAAGTGTGTGCGTGTGTGTTTTTGTGTGAGACTAAGTACTGTTTACACCGTTGATAAGTGCTCAGATAAGGCAAGCTAACAGATTAGCAACAGTAGGCTAAACAGCCAATTTGTATACTGTTAGAGATAAACTGCAAAACAAACATTTCTTTTCTCCCAATGAAAATTTTGTCAAATCTTGGAACATAAAGGTATTCTGTATTTAAGGTCCCCTTTTAATATTCTTCATCATCAAATGGGCATTCAAAAGATCTCAGAGGGTTCTATCGTCAAGGAGATTAACGAAAAGTTTATGAAATCATCTCTGAAAATTGCAACGTGGTAATTGAGTCAAGACTTCCATATGGAGAACAGGCACACATATAATGCAAAATGCATCGTGTTAATTGAGCAGTAGAAGCATACCTGTTAATTATCATGTTAAAGCATGTAATTAAAAACAAAAGAGGAATCATATTGTTCAATAATGCGTCATTATCTCATAATGGTAAGGACAATATATCATAATGAAAGTAAATAATAGAAAAAGATATAAATAAAGGTGACCACAATATTCCCTTAATATTTTTTGCACAGCCTGCAAAATTTGAACTTTTTATTGATAATATATTAGTAATTAAAACAGAGTAATATCCTACATTGCATATAAAGGGCCCTAGGTTTTATCATCCCATAAATTAAGTGAAAATTATTAATCTGAATTATGTAGCATACCGTATATCATAGCATGCTATAGACACATAAATTAAAGCACTGGGCCTAACTATGATAATATAATATAACATAATATAATATAATATGATATAATATAATATAATATAATATAATATAATATAATATAATATAATATAATATAATATAATATAATATAATATAATATAATATTATATAATATTATATCATATTATATCATATGATATAATGTTATATCATAACATTATGTCATATAATCATATCATCATCATATCATCATAAATGATGATATGATGTGAAGCTACACCAGTGCTTGTATTAGTAGTAATCGATTTATGACAGGCCACTCTAAGGTCTGACAAGGCAATTAAACCAAAAGGTCTTTAGCTACTCAATATAATTTTAGCTTGTTGTGCGGCTGCTAAGAATCTGGTATAATTTGTTATTTATTCATCTTATTTAAAAAAAAAATATATATATTTTTTTGTGACAATATCACAGAGTCATTTTGGCAGACATAGATAGATAGTTTCCATTTTGATGTGCTGATTTAAGTTGCTGTCATCTGAAATGCCTCAATTTCTTTAAAACAGAAGTCAAGAGACTGTTTTTGCATCGCTAAGAAAAATAATAACTGAAAAACCTAACAGCAGCATGTCTTAAGTAAAATAATATTTAGAGTTGCTGTTCAGGTCAATCCACAGGAGGGACAGGAATGTATTAGTGTGAGATATATTAGACACCTCAGATTTGAGGTCCATTGTGTTTGTCAATTTTATAACACAGCAGTTAATCCTTGTTTCCAGAAGTTCCATTAAGATACACTGATGCTTAACAACCAACACTACAGAGAAAGGAATTGAGGAAATGAACCACAACCAGTGCAGTTTTATTGTAATTAAGTTCATATCAGTGCTCACAGAACTTTTCAGCATGAAGTGCTGTCTCCGTGGGTCTCTGTAGAATGCATAGATTCAAGTTAGGTACAACCTGATTGTAGTAGTTGATTGGAGGAAAATATCCACAAAAGCGTCAGAAAATCTCATGCCCTTTTTAAAAGTATCCAATCAACTGCCTTTATTTTTCAATGTGACATGTACAGTTGATGGCAAACACAAGGTTACTGAGACTGTCAGTGTTGTCTTTAACACCGGACAGTCTGTAGGAATGTATAAATAGGACTCCAGCATGAACAGTTTGCAGACCTTAACTCACCTCCATGCGCAAAACGACAATAACAAAGATGTCACACGCAGCATGCTGTCACTAACTGAAGCAAAATGGGAGCCACTTAAGTAAGTTTGAATGCTTTTGTTTAAAATGCAAGTGTTTATAGAGATGTTTGTGATGTTTATAGAGATGTTTGTGATGTTTATAGAGTTGTTTTGGAGGGAAAGGCGACTCCTGTTTGCACAGCTGTGTGACGAATGTCGACGGTGGACCATTTCAATGTCACATGAATTCTGATCTGACGGTTCGGATCCTAAATCAGACCTGTGTCTGATTTAGCTAAGAAAAGCTAAGAAAACCGCTAAGAAAAGGTCACATATGAGTAAACAATCTGACCTGGGCCGCATTTTTCAATGATGATGCGACGATACACTCGATACAATCCAAGCTCATACTAAAACCTTATAGTTACTACCCATCCATCCATTCTTTTTCTTCTGTTATCCGGGACTGGGTCGCGTTGGAAGCAGGCTAAGGATGGATTTCCAGTTATTCCTCTCTGCAGCAACACTCCCCAGCTCATTCTGGGGGATCCCATTGTGTTCCTGGATAAAAAATACGGTCCCTCCAGCAAGTTCTGGATATACCTCGGGGTCACTTCCCAGTTTGACGTGCCTGTTAAAGGCATCCTGGAGGCATATTAGTTAGATGCCCGAACCACCTCAACTAGCTCTTTTTCAACTACTGCGAGCTCTCTCCCGATGTCTGAGCTCCGTGCCCTATCTCCAAGGATGAGTCCAGCCACCTTAATAAGGAAGTTCATTCAGCCGCTTTAACACCCTATTAGCACGATTGCACCTTAGGTTACGGTGAAGAACCTCATCTATGCTGCTTTTATTTATTTATATTCAAGGTCACTGGAGTGTGTGAGATTGTCTAGCAAACTGTCACGAAGCTGAAGAGGTCCAATTGTACAACAAGATCAAATGCATTTCTAGTTCTAGACATCTTACATATGCACCAAAGAGCGCTTTGTGAAGAATGAAATAAGCTGGCATGACATGACCTCATCTTCTGAGGTTAAGCTCCAAGATCTTGGTCTTTCTGTCCAACTTGAAGGCATTTTCAGTTGATGTTCTACTTCTTTGACCCCCCCCTACAAATTTCTAAAATGCAATTTTGTAAACTTTTCTCTTTTAAATCTATTTCAAATTGCACTAATTTTTCTTATTGAGGTTCTGTAATTAACGCTCAAATATTTCAAATCCAAAGTGATGGATTGCTAAACAAGACTATAATTAATGATCAACATGTAAAATATCTCCTCTAACTGTCTTCTCCAGTAGAGGATGAAGAGATAGTGTATGTTATTATAGGTACTGGTACTCTCCCCTCTGACGATAGTTTAGACCAGCAGAGAATGGTTTTGTCTTACCTGGTCAGGTATAATGTTTATGTAAGATTTTTCATAAAATCATATTGCGTGCATGTAAAGAGTTAAACGCCAATAAATCCTTGAAAAATATGAATAACTTTAAGCATATTCTGGATTGATTTTCTGCGAAAAGATGACTATCTGGTCAACTGCACCTGACATTCTCATCGGGTGTGATAATTACAGTGGAGAACAATAGACAGGTACGGCGGAAAAAAAATCACTTATCAGATTATTAGAACAGTAGCTAAATTGTTGGACTTACAAAAGGTCATTAAGATATGGCAGCAGTGAGATATCACAGATGAGAGCTGTAAAACGCTCAGAGTGAGATTGATGTGCAGACAGCAGAAAATAAAGTAAGGTGTGTGTGTCTAATGGTGCAAGTGTGCATTTTCAGACCCACCTTCTCTTCCGTTCTCACGTTCTCTCTCTGTTTTTCCTCCCTTGCTTTTATTCTGTCACTCTCTTCCCTAAATCTCCCTATGAAATCTACTCTTGCCACGGGTAATTACAATGAACATGCTCTGCTTGCTGCCAAGATAAGGTGGGATAGCACTGCTGACGAACACACAGACACACACACACACACACGCACGCACACAAACACACACACACACGGCAGAAATACACATACTCACACACACCCACAGCACACACACACACAAACACACACACGCCAAACACACTCGTACAAACTCAAAGCAGACACACCCACACACACGCGCACACACACACACATCAGAGACACCACCAACGCTACATCCCCTATCTTATCTCCATCGTCACAGAACAACCGCCTTCTGCCCAATTCTGCCCTAATCTTCTACGTAAACAATACTGATATTTCACCACCATCCACAATGAAAGAAGGAGGTAGGAAAGGGGAGGAGGAGCTAAACGAGATGGAGGACAGAAGGGAGGAAGGGGAAGGTGAAAAGGACTAGTGCAGGATGGATGGAGAAGAAGGGTAGAAGAGATAAAATCTCTTTACAAAAACTCACCCGCCTCTTTCCTCATACAGCGTCTGATTGACTCGTATACATGTATGACAGTGTGCAACAATCAAAGTCAGTGCAGTGGTTTGTGTGGCACTCTGAAGGTGTCATGAAAGGTACATTTTCACGGTAGAAGCTTTTGCTCTGTCTCAACAAAAGCTTTGGATTACGATTATTGAGCGTTTATGAATGTGCTTTAAATTGATGGCTTTTCAGACTTCCGATATGCCAGTGTACGGCTAAATGCGCCTTCACTGAATGAAACATATTTAGTCATCATCTTTACATTAATGCTGACACTATTAAAAGACTACAAAAACATTTTCAAGTCCATCATTTACATAATACCTGCTTATTTAAGACAGAGGTAAATGTAGTAATTACTTACTGGCAAAGGCTTTTATTGAAGGAGAGTTCTGGTTCACTCCCACTCTATATCTGGAGCATCCATCCATTTTATATAATAGCCTATCCTATATAGCAAGAAGAATGGCTGGAACATATCCCCACTGACATTGGGTGAGAGGCAGGGTACAACCTGGAGAATTTGGCGTTTAGTCACAGCCAACACATAGAGACGAACAACCATTCATGCTCTCATTCACACCTATGCAAAACTAAGAGTCAACAATTCACTTTGCATCATTTTGGAGGAAGCTGGAGTCCTTCAAGCAAACATGGAAAGAGCCTACAAGCTCAACACAGATAGGCCACTGGTTACCCGGTGGACTTGAACCCAGAAACCTCTTGCTGTGAGGCAATAGTTCTGCAATGTAACACCCACTGTGTTAGTGAATGCCTCAGACAGGTTGCCAGTTTGTTACGGGGCCAACACATATCAGGCAACAATTCATGCTCACATTCACCCACGGGACACAAAAGCCCAATCTTATGGAGTTGGATCCTGCCAAAAGTTTACAAACAAACGAAACCCATTTCACAAACAAGCGCAATTCACGATCAAACGTAATACGATTTCCAAACACAAAACACGTTCACAAACAAGACGCTTGCGTTTCCCAAATATAAAACGGGTACATCAAACACACAAAACATATTTTTCAAAGGATTCACTGACAAACATGATTTGCAAATAAAAAACATAATCAACACACTAATATTTTCAGTTTTGCTCACCAGACATATTTCTAACACGTCAACATTTTAAACAATAAGCTAGGCTAATTCCACATCGACTTTTCCAATTATGCTAAATTGCATTTGATCCACACCAAACAAACAAAGTACCAATATTATTTGAAGGAGTGGTATGTAGTACACATTTTTTAATCAGCTTATATTTTATCACAACAACAAGCAGCATTCCCTTCAAAGGGTTTTAAAACTGAGCTCCTCGCTGTAGCGCTTAAGAAACATTACAGTGTATGTTAATGCACTTAACAAATCCTTGGCATACACCCGCACACCCGACAAGCTTCAGCACAGACATGTGTTGTGAAAAGAATACCGTTTGCTTTGTTCAGTCAGTACCTGATGGTTCAACAGCCTAGATCTTGGAATTCTTGTTTCAATAGTTTCAGCTGATATGCAAATCTGAGAGACTGATGGGATCTGAGATTTTTTAGAGGATGGCCAGCTACTTTGGAGTGGTACAAATGGACACCAGACCAAGCTTAAGGTATGAATTTGGATGTATAATCCATCTCTTTTAGGAAGACAGTATCACTGGTGACATAACCAAGCAACACACACAAGCAGATAACTTTTCTGCTAGAGACTTAGAGCGAAAACATTAAAACCATGTGTATAAAAAAACCCAAAAACAAAACATATTATTATTGCTGAAATCCTAATGAGAATAAGTTTGTGACATTTTTCATGTTGTTTCTGTAACCATTAAACTAGACAGCAGCCAGTCCCCAGCTGCCTCTCCTCCCTCAACAGCGATGCTGCATGGATTACAAATGATGATGAAAAAATACAAATTGGAGTTTAAGATTTAATCAGTCGCTTACTCACCTCCTCAGTCCATATCTGGAAGTGTTTTAGTGTGTGCGTATCTGTGTGTATATCTTCAAAACACAGCAACTCCCTCTAGAGTTGCAAAAGGAGCCAGGACTACAACAAACACCAACAGCAGTGGTGAGGCCATCTGTTAGTACGGGAATCTCTCCAACAAGCAGCTTTACAACTTGTTCACTTGCATAAACATGTTATTATTTCTCCTATATATTAACAGAGAATGTATATTATTCTCTCGATAAAAATATTTGCCAAGACTATCTTAGGACCATGTGATATTTTTGTATTTTGTATTAGATTGCTGAAAGATCAGTATCAAAATCAATGGTTAAATGGTCTCTTTGATGACCATTAAACTAATACCTGACACATTACCAATCATATCATAAAGATAGACTCCAGGAAGATTTTTAAAATGTTTGCATTCTTTAAACAAGAGAGGCAGATCTTGGAGTATTGTGAAATTTATAATTAAACTCCATTGCAATATTTAACAGAAATATAATTTGTTTTGGAGAAATCAAAAATCCCATTGCCCTTTTAATCTATTTTCTGAAAATAAAGTTGGGATGCCATATCTCTTAGAAATAAAAAAATAAAAAATTCACATTTATCTAATTTAATTATTTATTACTGACAAATCTTTACTATATACTAAATAAATGTCACCAAACCCACATAATAGAGGGCTACATCATACATTTATGATGACTTTAATAAGCTAAATATTTTGTTCACTGAACACTCTTTGTACCTACTAAAAACAATTATGCTGACTTAATTAAGTTATCTTTCATTTACTGAACACAATTACGTTGCATGTACTTAACACAGTTATGTAATCCCAAAACACTTTGCGATCGCATTAATGCATTAATGTCCCTTGTTTTATTCGTCATATTGTCATATGCTCAGTTCTTTCAACATAATAAAAGTCATGTTTCATTGCCAAGAGTATATGTGAAACACATTGAAGCAGAATGTGATGTTTGCTAATCTGCTTTTAATTAAATGTATTTATATTATTTTATCCCAGCAAGCCATTTCAAGTCAGTGGACAGTGACAACAAACTAGGTTAATTGTGAAGGAACATCTGTTTAGGATGAGCTTCACCACTTTGTGAAACACAAGATTTTATAAAGGATATTTCAACAGGAGATTTAGAAAATTTTGCAAAACCATTGTTACTAAAAACCAATGTGTTCATTTGTATTTTTGTATTTAAAACGTCCTTTTTGTATAGAAAAGAAGAAGAAAAAAATCTGGCATGTTTTTTGGCTTTTTTTTTTAGCTCCTTTTTTGATAATTAATCAACTGTCAGGAGCAGCTTAATATTTCCATGACAGATTATATCAAATATCCTGCAGTACCTTTTAAATGTGCGATAATGACACACTTTGAGATTTGATCCAAATGTAAAGTGCGTTATAAATTAAATGTATTATTATTATTATTATCACCTGGTGATATTGAGACCCCTGTCCCTGCGAAAGTTATCGGGACACAGATGACAGAGTCGTATCTTGTTGACAGATTTCCAGTGGGTGATACTGTGAAAGTACTTTCCAACCTGGTCGGGGGCGGATTTCACTCTGTGCTATAGAAGCCTATTTGTTGGGGAAAGGATTACAGTGACCAATCTACTCGCAAACAAGATTAGTGACAGCGGATCATGTTTGATTGGGAAGCTCCGAAACAGCCTCCACAACTGTGAGACAAGTTGTTGCCCAGCATGTAACCAGCAGGAAGTGAAATTGAGGAGTACCCATTTAAATAAACCGGGACAAGGGGACAATCTGTACTATCCTTACCTCTACCTGGCTCACATTTTTATGCATTTGCTGTCCAGCTGATTCTGAAATGAGGGGACAACAGAACGGCTTTTAGAGTAATTTTGCCTCGGATTTTGAGATTCAGTTGTAGAGTTTCTATTTATAGACCTTCACACAAAGGTGCACAGATGCATACGCACTATAATAATAATAACACATACTCCAGAGCAACTGTAATCCCTAGCCGAGACAGGCAGACGCCCTTGGTGCATCAATGTCCTGTTTATTTCAAAGAGCTGTCATCGTCTCTAAACAAAAGCAACTCACCAGGATGACTAATCTGCGCTCAGCTTGCTGTCCTGGCTGACTCAAGTTGCCATGTCAATTTTTTTTCAGATGTGACTCAGCAGCCGTTTTAGCGTGATATGATTGGAATGGAGACAAGTCACACAAAGAAGAGCAGTACATGGCAAGAAAGCAAGACAGATGGGCGAAAGAGGAATTTTATTTATTCTCAACTCATTAAAACTTTTTCGTAAGCTGAAAGATGTCCAGGTGCATAGCAATCGCTGAAATAATTCTGTGTGTGTATGACAGTGTCCCAGTCCTTTCTCGTCTGCCCGCCAGCAGTGGCAAAGACGGCATACGGACTGACACAACTGACACACCACCTCAGTGCGACTCTGGAATCCTCACCTCGTCTGGGCCACTAAGCACACTGCAGCCCCCTCAGTCATCAAGAGGCCTCATCCAGACAGTGATGATGTTTTGCTCAGTGGGCTGGGGCTGGACTCACACGCAGCACATACTCACAAAGAGAGTGAGAGAAACGTAAAAGAATTCAAAAAAAATATCGATAGCTAACCCCCACAATGACTATCACTTATCTGCAATGTCCTGCTTTATCACCTTCAACTATGCAAAGAGGTGAGAGAGTGGGACGTACAAACACACAGGCTCATCTTCACCCAGACACGTACCAAGAAACACATCCTCTAACACACAAACGAACACCCACACACACACACGTGCACACACACACATTTGCTCAAACTCATTTCAACTTCCATAATAACATCAACACACACCATAAACACACTTTGGGCCTTTTTTGGGAGCGACAGATTTAGGTATAAGAGGTGTTTCTAATATCTTAGTCCACCAAGAAGGACTAAATAAGGAACAGATATCATAGCCTCCAAAATCAAGTTAAATCAATTTTAAATGAACAGAGTAGAACGTTACCATCTGATTTCACATATTAATGCACAGAGACTTTCCCCAGGTAAAAAACGGAACAGAGATTGTCAAAACTATTTTAATCAGAATCATATTTTTATGATGTTTTATTCTGGCCTGTTGAGCCCTTGCAGATTTTACCTGAACTAATACAGGTATATGTTTTAACATTATTTCAGGACTGTTGTCTGTTGGTATGTTTTCTGTTACAAGGGACATATCATATATATATATATATGTTATATCATATTTTATTTTCGCCTTGTGACGTGACGCTGCCAAATATATCCCACATGGTAACAGGTGGCATTGTAACAAGATAATCAATGTTATTCTGACTGTACCTGTCAGCTGATATAATGTCATGGCAAGTGTATGTGTGATGAATGCAAACTTCCTAGAAACACACAAATAATTCTTAAGATTCCTATGATATGTTAAATTGGGTAAATTGTGAGAAAAGGCTTGAGGTTTTTGACAATCAAAGTCTGCTGTCTAATGTCGAAGACCCTCTATTGCACACTCTCTCTCCATCACTCTGTCTGTGTGTGTATGTGTGTGTGTGTGTGAGTGTTTTTTTTCCACAGATACATTGCAGATCGGCAGGTCTGCTGTCTTTGCAAGGCAGCGGTACACCACTTTGGCTGAATTATTCACATCTTGAAAAGGAGCAGGGAGAGGCAGACCGTATAAAGCCAAGCTAATTAAAGTAGTGGTATTAAAAGTGTGCTTGTGTCTCATCCAAGAAGAGAGGATAGAGAGATCAGCGGTGATACCTTTCCTTCCTCCGCATCTCTATCACTCGCCCCCTGCCTCCCTCATTCTCTCGCTTCACTTATCCCCCTCTTCCCTCAGCTTTCTCAGGAAAATTACAACCTGACCGCTCACTTTAATATTTCAGCGCCTAAGTGAGTGTGACAGGCTCTCCTTCTGTGACCCCTTCCTCCTGTGTCACTGTGTACCTCCACCATTCCCCCACTTCCTTCTCTCCCAGCCCCAACCTCCTTGTGTCATTTGCTTATCGTTAACCTCGGCGGGTTCAACTTTTACCATGTGACAGGAGATAAAGAGAGGGAGAGAGGGAGATATAAAAAAACAACAACAAATCAGGCTCAAACCAGGGCCTCTCTGTCTGACTCTCAGTCTGTCTCTCTGTCTCTCTGTGAGCTTTATGACATGTACACGACCATGACTCTACAATGAGGAGAGGTATCGCTTCGCTGCGATGTATGCCACTCACTCTCTGATGCATACAGCCAGTGTTTTCAGAGTGACAGAGTGGGTAGTGAGCTCACCCACAGATGCAGACACGGACTCAGAATAGAGGTGTGTAAATGTCTGTGTGGGCATAGAATTCCGCTCTAGCACTTGAACCACTTCAGCTCTTGAGTCCCTATGAAACGAGGCAATACGACAACATTATAACATCCCATTTAACTTTATGAGTGAATTTTAATGTGTGTTTCTACATACATGACGTATGTGTCGCAGGATGAGCACTGCGCTCTTTGGTAGAGTGGTATGTGTGTGTTATTGGGGGTGAATAGCCAAGAAGATGGCTCAGTGTGTTCTGTGTTCATAGGCACTATGATACATATCAATAATTTAGATAGTCTCCCAAACTCCCTATTCATTCTATTTTAATCTTTGCCATTTGATATCCCTGTCTGCTTCCACTCTCAAAACTGGACCTACTGTCCAGAAAGCAGCGGAAAAATATGCAATGAGCCTGAAGATGGGAAGAACATGGGTGGAACAACAGCCCACAACCAACGATTGCCTTCGATATATTCATATCTGTATCTGGTGTGCTGCTATGTCTGCGCACAAACACTGATTCCTCCACACAAAGAGAGACTTTTAAAGAACTGAGTGGGTATAAACACTCTAAACAACATTAATCATATAATTCACTCCACTCTATCAAGCTACAAGGCTATTGATTAAATAATTCATATGCAGGCCTCAGCCGTTGCCAAATTGTTAAAATAGGGCTGTTCCACTGCAAGCACGTCTCATAATGGTTTTGGCATTGATTGCAGCTATCCCTCACACACTCCCAATGTAAACAAACCACATTTAACACAACTCAACAGCAAGAATGGTATGTGCATATGGGCAAAGCGATTGCATAAGAAGAAACCCTTTAATATTCGCTCCAAAAAAATATTATGGAATATATATTTATTTGCATAATTTAATTGGGGTATTTATCAATTTGTAAACATGGTCAAGCATATTTTTGAAAAGTGAAAAAAAAAATCTGGCTTAAAAATGTTTGTATTTCATGGAAAATATTCAATTTGAATTACATTAGCTCAACCTTTTAGTAGCACATGTATTTAGAAGTGACCCTTATTAGACATTTTAGGTTGTATCAAGTTAAATAATTCTGTCCTCACAAGCTCTAATATGTAAAAAATAAAATCCTTTTCAAATAGGACTTTCTTGTTTGCTAGGATTAATGACTCCTCCTCCTTTTTTCCATTTGACTTTTGGTTTCCCCCAGGCCTCCTTCCTGGTCCCTTACTAGTTACCATATACATGCTGCCACTGGGCCATATTATAAACAGGTTCAGTGACGTTTTTCAATAATAAATAGGAACTCAAAATTAGCTCAACCAAACAGTTGAGCGGGACATTAGAGGGTTAAGGCCAACAGGCAAGTTCTACCCCATTTTGCTGTGAGAGTTCAGCTGACCCTGTTTACTGGGACCATGTCGCCTGCAAGCTGGAGTCACAGACATGTATATACACACACACACATACAGTAGGAGTGTTACTTCATGCATGCAGCACAAGGGTTTGTTTGCATATTGAAACAATACCGGTGAGTGTGCAAACACATGTACAAATGGATATGTGTCCACAGGTGACGGTTCATCCACCAATTCATTAATCCATCCATCCATGCATCCATCCAAGCAATTCAAATATCTTTTGACTGTTTTTGTAGAGTTGACTGTCAGTTTAGAAAGTCTTTCAGCCATGTTTTAGATTGTGTATCTCTCATGTCTGACACAACAGATCTATTTGTATTTGAATCAGTGCACTTGAAGATGCACACGGACCGTGTTAAGCATGCTTTCCATGCATAACCACAAACCAAACCACCGTTTTAGGCTTTGTGTTATATACCACCACAAAGACGATTAACACACATACTTAAGTCCTGTGGTTGAATAGATCAAAGATACTAATGAAAGACTGTACAGTTTATATGCTGGTTTCTTCATTAAACCTCGTAGGACACCTTGCCTACTCACAATAGGCTGCAATTTTTTTCACCTTTAAAACTGAGTTTTTTAAAAACTGTTTTCTGAAATGCCAGATATAATAGCAGTTTAATGAGCTGATATCCAGTAGAGTCACTACTCTACTGGTGTCCTACTGACCAGGTCTGACATGAGGAAGGCAACAGGAGAAATCTCACTGCAAAAATAGCCGTACTAGAAGGGAGCTTTATATTCTTAGATATAATCAAACTTTGTCATATTTAGCAGGAACAAGTCTGCCAAAGTGGTAGGACAAGTTTTCCTGGCTAAAATTCTAAAAGAAAAATTAAACAAGACAGTAAGGGCCCATACAAATACTAATTGTAATATTAAATTGGGTGTGCTTATTACTAAAAATCACAATTATGTTATTCAATTATCAATACTTAATACTGGTAATTTATTCTCTTGACTAAGCTAACTTTAGGAATATTTACCTTAATCTAAGGATGCTACTGCTTACTCTACTCAATATTAGCGGGAATATAGTTTTAAGTCCAAGATAGATAAATGTTCTTAGAATAACATTTATTTTATAACATGCAAGATAAAGTTATCTTTCCTTTCAGACAAATAATAAAACTTAGATCCCGTAAAGAAAGATAATTAACTAATGTGTATCTCCTTTTTTACAGAGTGGATATAGCAATTTTCCCAATTCATATAGAAAAAAAAGGCATTTGCTCATATTAGAGGGTTTTCAAATGTATCTGAATTTGTTCTTTCAGAGTTGGGAAGAGGATCACATGTGATCCGCGGAGGGAAAGAGCTAAGAAGTGTGAGAGTGTAACAAAACACAAGACGGGGTGGGACGGTGCAGGGGACAGGAAAGGATATGAGAGAGATAGGAGTTGACAGAAAAGGAGAGAGATGGAGGGCCCAGCTGGTGGCAGAAACCGAGAGAGATCTAAGGATATGACACCTCCTGTCTCAGCCCTGGCCCTTTGCTGGAACATACATGACAGCACTGTCAAACTCATTTACTCTCTCTTTATCAAGAGAGATGTTTGTGGTGAGGAAAGGAGTTGTGAACGACGGGCGAGAGGACAGACAGAGAAAAAAAAGGACAGAGGAATGAGAAAAAAAGAGCAGAAAAAAGAGAGAAATAACTCACTCTTACATCGCTTCAACCCCGATGTCTCTCAGCCTACTACGGTACTGCTATCCTTGAAATCCTTGTGTGTGTTTGTATGTGTGTATATATGTGTGTATGTGTATACACCTGACCCAATCCACTAAATGTTCATGTGCACCCCTCTCAAATTAACTTTCACCTTTGTTAAAAGTTGTAATCAACAAAGATCTTAAGTCTCTTTGTATGTACACTTTTGGCATCCTCTCACTGTAATTGCACATATCTCTCGACCCTTTGGCAAGGTCAATTGTCTTATTCCAAAACCCAAGGCATTAATCTGCTTCGAGAGCACCTTCTCCTATTCTGGGGAGGCCTTATAGAATACTTGGAGAGCTGTCAGCAGAGACTTCCTTCAGGCCACAGTCAGACGGACATAGCACTGCATTAATGAAACTCTTGGTCAGGGTTTGCAGAAATCGATTAGACGGTGTGAGTTTGAGTGATAGAGCTACAAGTGTGAAATATTACCAGCCTATAGGACTATATTTTTCAACTTTTTCACTGCATAATATAGTGATCTAAATAAAGTAAACATAGAAACTGGGATTGATGAACACAGTTCATTCAATTTGGTGACGATGGGTTTTTATTCTGCCTCACTGTTCTGTATAAACACGGCGAAGAAAAGCAAGACGAGCGTGTGACATCTAACTCCATCCCACAGCCAGAAGACTTAAAAACCAACTTGTGGCTTTTAGCAGCAAATTTAACGAGGGAGAAATCTAAAATCGGGGAGACAGCGTGAGGTTCAGGTTCTCCTTATCCTCTGAGGAGAGACAGAGATCAGCCGCCATGTAAAGAGGAGATGTTAGGCCATTGCTTAGAAGGCACCAGGTGTCATTCTGCCATCTTCTTGTTCAGTGTAAACATTCAGACGTGTCACAGATTGTTTTTCTGTTGCTTTGGCATCAGAAACACAATATATTTTTGTTTTACAATGAAAATAAAGTAAAACGCTATGTTCGTATACTTTATCGATAAAAAATATCACAGTTGTAAGTTGACTAACATATATAACTGTGGTGCATCTGTTAAATCTTCCAAATAATTAAAATCATTACAAAGACCAGAACACTCGATCCTAAATGTCCCTAAATGTCCTGTCCAAAAGTACACATCTATCTGTGTGTCCCATGTATCGGGACAATTTTCTAATTCCCTATTCACTCCCATAATATACTCCACATCCACCTTATAATTTCTTGTGTTCATACAACAACAGAAATGATCATTGATTAACTCACTTTTTATAAGAAGAAGTTTATTTTTGAAAATTTTAGTTTCTTCCAACATTCTTTTTCTTGGCATATTTAGTATAACCCAGAATTATCTTGCTTTTTGAAGTGACTTCAAGGTTACAACCGAAGTAGTAGAATCATATATTTGTCAATAAAAATTGGTATTTATAAAAATATTATAAAGGTAACAAATGTTTAGGGAAAAAGTAAATAATAATGTAATACAGTATATCCATTGCCACCATTTACAACCTTTCTTT
This sequence comes from Lophius americanus, assembly GCA_037951165.1. Lineage (NCBI taxonomy): Eukaryota > Metazoa > Chordata > Actinopteri > Lophiiformes > Lophiidae > Lophius > Lophius americanus. The sequence continues at coordinate 10,243,383 of JBBDHG010000019.1, read as the reverse complement.
GCTCCCTACATCCGTGTGTTGTTGCTATAGAAGCAGGCAGGAGGGGGACATCTCTGGGAGTCTCCTGATTTGTATGTGATAAATAAATGAGTTGAACCAATCAAAAGAGCTTTGTGTGTATGTGTGTTCATGTCTGTGGCACTCAGCTGGTTAAAATTGCATGGACGGGAGGAGGGGAGGAAGTGTAAAACGAAGAAAAAATAATTGGTCAGGTGCATTTAGTTTATGCAAAGAAAGAGAAGCACTGAGAGAGATAGAGAGGAGAGAGAGAGGAGAGAGAGAGAGAGAGGAGAGAGAGAGAGAGGAGAGAGAGAGAGAGAGGAGAGAGAGCGAGCGAGCGAGCGAGAGAGAGAGAAGAATGGGAGATGCAGAGTCTTGGAGGGCCCTGTCGCACCGCTCGACACAATAATGAATTTCAAATAAGTTATTCACTTCAGGAGTAAGTGGCTGGCACCCACTCCTTACAGCTGGTTTGTTGAGATAATTGATTTTCAAATAGTTTTGAGGATGGGGAACAGGGACAGGGGCAATTGTGGAGGGGGGGGTTGCGAATAGGGGATGACAACTACAACAGGGGTGTGTTCATAAGTGTAGCACTGGTACTTCAGAGTGTGTGCCTGTCAATGTTGTGTGTGTGTGTAGTGTGTTTGAGAAGTTACAGGGATATTTTAATTCACTCAGGAAAGAGGCCGTGTCAGAATGGAAGCCGGGGCGCAAACTGTAATTAAACTGATACAGCTCAGCAAGCGCACACGCTTGTTTGTGTAGGAAAGATGAATTTTTCATGTCTTGCACGTCTTCTTCATCTTCACTCCTCACTCGTCCTGGCTCAGGGCGTGTTGGCTAACTGAACTTTGCGGCGCTTTTTGCTGGGCTGTTAACATGGCAGCCCTCCTCTGCTGGCTGCACTGACACAGATAACTGAGCATCCAGGGTGACAGCAACACAGACTCAATGAGATGCATTAGCGCCAGGATTTGAATTGACAATGCAATTTACCACATCTCTCCCTCTACTGTGCTCTCCTTCTATATCTGTCTACACCGCCCTCTTCTCGCTATCTCTCTCTTTAATTCAGAGCAGGAGGGAGTATGTGAGTTGAGAAAACTCAAGCAGCGGGCGACGTGTCCATCATGAATATATTTACCAATTATTCATCATACGGATGTGAGGAGGTACAACTAAACAACTATTCTCCTCTTGCATTACCTTTCCATTGGGAAGGAAAGTAGATACTACCAAAGGCTGTACAGATTTTTCATAACTCTGTTGTATATATTGATACACAAAAAATGCTTTGGAAAAAAATGTAAATAATAAATAATGTGAAACCGACACTCATCTGTTTCACCTGTGGTTTGAGATGTGGTTCGGCTTGCTTTACCTGAGTTGTCAAACATCCAAAAATTATTGACGTTGAACTTTCAAAGACGTCTTCATTTACCTTGTCCAGAGTTTCCGCTATCAGCCTTGTGAGACTGCTGAGAAGTGAACAAATAGTATTTTCATGACTTAGAGGGCACCAGGACATTTTGACAGCTTTGGCCTTGGGCCTAGATACTCATTTAGACCATAATTGAGCTTAAAAGCGTAATCGGGACAGCCTCTTTATAGCACCTAACTGTCAGCATGAATGTGTGTGTGAGTGTGTTTGAAACCCAAACCATATCGTTGAGCAAGAGGAGAAGCATGAATCAGGCTCTGTACAGACATGTACACAATCTCTGCTGCCAAATTCTCACATAGGACAGACGGTTGCAGGGCTAAAATAATGCATGCACATAAGCACATACACACGAACACACACAATCACACACATATCCAGACTAATTGCACACACTTGAAAGCACACACTTAGAACACAATAGTTTTTGTGTTTTTGTGCCTGAGTACGGGTATGTGTGTGTGTGTGTGTGTGTTCTTTCTGATTCAGATTGACAGGATGCTTAGGAAGCTGTGTGCTCACTATAATTACACACACTTGAGAAATGCCAGCTTCGTGCATTGGCGAGGAGGGTGTAATCAATGCTCTCTCTGTCACACACACTAACACACACGCACACCTGACATTCTTGCAAAGATTAGCAGCACACCTCTTTGCTCTGGAATCCAATCTGAGGGTGAAAAGAAAAAAAGTCAGGGACACTCGCACACACACTCTTGCACACACACGCACACACACACACACACACACAAACAACCACACATACAAAGCATCACTTTCCTTACGGTCATACACAGTGACAGACATTGTCTTATCAACAAATTGGCCCTCATCAACATCATCATCATCCTCATCATCACTATCATCATCATATTCATTGTTGCGCTCTGTTGGTCGCAATCTAAATTGTTTATTACTTTGGTCTAGAGCTTGTAAAACATAAATCCTTTTTTGCACGCTCAGACACATAATTCAGTGCTGATATCAAACATTGTGGATCTTTTGTTTACCAGTTGATCTGGTTGCCTTCTCACTATTCACTAAATGCATTGCTCCTTCTGTGCGCTTTTGTACCCTTATGATAGTAGAATCTCGCAATTTTTGCATCTCCAGCGTGCTGATTTTCATGAATTAAAAATAATTACATTTCTATTGGGAATTATTTGGGATCAAATGATCATGCAGTAAAAATCTGATATTATCACTTGCAGGTCTTCAACAGGTTGTTTTGTCATGAAAACATGAACAAATAGTTTTAATGCACTTCAAATAAATTAAGCATTGAGGATAGTCAAAATAAAATACACAAGCACACTTAAAGTGTCTCTATTTGCTCTCTGGTCCTCCTGGGCACCTTAATTGCCTCAGGCACCATTTACCAGAGGTTATTAAGGAACAGCTGTCCCCTCCCTATGTTTATGTATGTTATGCCCTCCCATCTCAGCCCTTACATCACCAGTCCTGCCTTTTAGCATAACAAGTGTTCACTTTTGCAGTCCAGGTTCCATGGTCATTATTCTGCACCCTGTGGTCCATGCATTTTCAACTACTCTTCCAGGTCCTGGGCCTCCTGCAGGGCTATGTTGGGGGAACACTGTTTTCATTAAGATGGTCATTTTCTGCACACTGTGATTTGTATGCATTCTTTTAAATAGTTTTTAAAAAGCAAGGGCCCCTTGCATTAAATACCACAGTTGCAAAACTATTAAGTGAAGAGAATCAGCCAGACAAACTGTCACTGTTATGGCATTTCAATTCCATCGCAATGGGATGGCGTTAAGACACACAGACATGCACAAAAACAAACACAGACACACAACCACAACCACACCCACACACACACAGACGCACACACACGCACACCAATTTAGCCCCTGTAGCGGACAGACAGAGACGTAGTTTAATATCTAAACATTGCTCCAAGATTCTTTTTTCCAATCTTATTGCCTTTGCCCAGTGTTATTACTTTGATAGACCTGGAACCCACATGTACTCTCTCTCTCTCTCTCTCTCTCTCTCTCTCTCTCTCACACACAAGCACACACACACACACACACACACACTCTCACCGCACACATACACACACACACACACACATACACACACAAACACACTCATACAAACACATTTAATTATACACACTCGCATGCACACAAGCTTCCACTGTCTCATTTTTACCAGCAGCCATTATTCCCCTTGCAAAACGTCAAGACAAGCATATTAATTATGGCCTACTTGATCTAGAAACAATTACAATTACTGCACGGCCTCCTCAGTAGAGCTTCAAAGTGTCATGGCTGACACTCCCAGCATCTTTAAAGCATTGTGTTAGTTGATGGCACTATTAGTGTGACGCTGAAGCTTATCACCATGACCCGATCACCCTCCTTAGAACTCAGGCAGTGTACCCTCTAATAATTATCAAATCTATCTCTAGATATTCTTTTTCCAATTAAGCAGGAACGGAGACACTTGCTGACTTATTCTTCTGTGTGTGTACATCTACTGTAAGTCTGTGTATGAATACTTCACTTTGCATGTCTTTAAAATAATTCAATCTGCAAAATTAATTTACCCACTTCTAGTTTGCTTGACACACACACACAAAACACTGCTGTGTTTAGCAGGAAATGTAGTTTTGTCTTGATTAATTTCCCTGGCAATTATTTTTAACAATCCAGGAAGTATGATGTCAGAGAAGGCATGGCAGGCATGTAAATCTAGGAGGAGCATGGAGTGTGCATCCTAACATTGTTTATGTTGCTTGGTTGAGGCGACTGAAAGACTTGGAAACTGTCAATGCGAGTTTCAATACTGCCTTAACATAACTTAAGTGTCTTGTATTACCTCATTGCTTTAACTCGTGTTAATTTTGTTAACAAAAACTGTGATTAAAAAATTGTTAACATCATCCTTTCCCCATTACCAAGAAATTACACTAAACTGTTACTAAATCAACAGGCAATATTGTAATTTAAACAGACAATTTTAGACCACTAGCCCATCTCGTCATTTCCATTTGGGGGTTGGAGTGTGGGCCTATGATATAGGACCCACAAGATGATGATTTATATCTGGATAGGATGAAGGCCGCCGGAATATCTCCATACTCCGGTGGAGATCTATGATGTGCAAATGTATACAGTGACAAATTGCTGGCACCATCTAATTGCTGGTCCCTTCAGTGCTCTGATTCTCATAGTTTTATATGGTAAAGCAAATGGTTTGAATTCGCGGGACAAAAAATATTCTCAGACTTCAAACGGGTATAGAGTCTGCCTTACTGTCTGAGAACTGGGTGTGCTTGAACAAAAATATGCAGATCAGAGCATGTCCCACGTCTGGATGTATTACTTACAATGACTTAATTAGACCAGACTCTTTTTTTTCTGCAGAGCTACCTTCTGAATCATTCATTTTATTTATCACAGGACAGATGATATCTAATATATGAGTACAATGACAGGAAATACTGGCTTTGGCTGAACTAGAGTCCCTGAACTTTTAATTAGAACCTGTTGTCTGGAAAAATATTAAGATATCAACACATCTCATGGACTTTCACAAGACTAAAATACTTATCGTTTTCCAAATATATCTAAAATGCTCAAAGATTTAGTCAACCGAAGCCTTACAAAAATAAATAAAAAATGCAACAACGACGCGATGTTGACCAAATATGATTAAAAATAACTGTATACTGACATACGACACAGGTCTAACACTAATTTAATCAAAAATAAAACTTGCCGAAACACAGGCATGAAAATGTGAGTCATGCTTAATTCAGCCGATTTGCAGAGGATTACCAGAAACTAACATAATGTACATGTTATTAGACCCCCTTATCATATCTCACACAGGCTCTCAGTCATGTTCACATCAACTCACTGCTGGTAGCATAGCAAGGTCTGCAGGAGGCCTGCTCACACACACACTGTATACGTACTCCGGCACGCACAAACACACACACATAGACACAAACACTCATGTCCCACATTCAAACACAGAAAAGCACTTTGTGGACAGCCTGTCTAGGGAAAGGTGTGGACAAGATATTTTGTGGCTTTTTTCTGGAGCAGCTGAGCTATGTTAATAGTTCACGCACACACAAACACAATCACACACACATCTACTACACACAAACACACACTTCGGTCCCTGAGATATGGGTCTCACTCTGCTGTATCTTAATGAATCCCTCACAGCACCCGTGTTGGACACTGAGAGACCCCTATTTCAGCCACCCAGAGGGAGAGAAGCACAGATAGAAACCAGAGAGAGTGAGGCAGGGAGGAAAGATAAAATTGTCTTCATGTTTTGCTTTCCTTCTAGTAGTCTTTTCGTGGTGTAGTACATCAGCATTGAGACCTTCATCTTTATACAGCCAAGCTGTGAAAAATGAAATAATTTCTCTCATATGATGTGTGACCACAAAGGTCGTTCCCAGTTCTCATGTCTTTGTGAGTCAGTCTATGTTCCCCTGAATGGAAAGCCTGCTTATCTATAAAGAGGCCAAGCACTATGAAAGGTCAAAATGCGGGGCGGAAGAAGGCTGACTTATAAAGCGTCTTGTCTTCGAGCAATAGAATAAATAAATATATAGTAAACTCGCAAACCATTGCCTATTAAGCCTTAGTATTGAATACAACATAAACACCTGCAAACCCAAGCGTATGTTATTTTTTGTGATTTATATGTGTATGCGTGGGGAAGTTCACGGATGCATATGCATGTGAATACATGAATGTATTTTATGCATACATCGGCCCAACAGGGAGTGGCCCGTGCCGAACCCAAATAAATGGGATGTGATGATCGCCTAGCTCAGGCAAGAACTGAGGTCACTCATGGGCCAGTACAGTAATGCAAAAGAGGGTGAGAAGATGGCCCGTTCTTAATTTTTGAGGGGAAATAGGGGGGAACTAACCAACCATAGGTGTGCTGAATGGCACTGAAGATTTGGCAGAGAAGGAATGCAACTGTACCACCTGACGACACTCTTCAGTCTGAGAGTGTTGTCAGGATCTGTGACATCAGCATGGTATCGGCTGGAGAAGGGCATCGTTACCGGCTGTACATCTCAGCTCCCCTGTTCGCACTGGCCATGAGCATCCTCTCGAACACTGTGGAGAATGGGTGGAGTGCAGAGGCCCATCTCATGGGCAAGAATGATATTTAAGCCTGCCAAATCCAGTTCTCTGGTCATCAGGCAAGTAAGAGTGACGGAAAAGCTCTGCTTCTTTCTTGGAGATGACCAAATTCCATCACCGATGTGGAAGCTGATCAAGAACCTGGGCATGACTTTCACCTGTGATCTGAAAGACAGAGGTAAACAGTAAGGGACAGCATCGACAACTGGCTCATTGCAACTGGCAAGTATGGGTTCACTGGTAAATGCATCGCAGAAGGCTCCGAGAGGAATATCAACCAGTGTTTGCGAAGGTGGTTTGACCTCCCAAGACACCCATGTGCAGTATTGCCCTTTACGGCAGGCAAGGTGACTCAACCACCTGCCAGCTCTGCTAGCAGAAAGGTACACTGGGGCATATCATAGGCAGCTGCTGGATGACCTTGGGAAATGGGAGTAAAGAAGTAATGAGGAAGTAATTAGCCACAGTAAGCAGCTACTCCCGGCGAGGCATAGCATCAAATCCGTCTAAGCAGGAGAGGAACCACGGCCCCAGCCAAACCCCTGGTGTGGGCTACTTACATCAGGGATGGACTGGCAGCTCATGGGCGACTTAAGGCGACAGCTGAGGTTCTTGGACATTAGATCATCCACCACACTCAGGACTGACATGGTTCTGATGTCCGGTGAGGGTAAGCAAATGGACTTGATCAAACTGACCGTACCTTGGCAAGACTGCTTGGAAGAGGCTGATGAGCGGAAAATGGTGAAGTAAGCTCACCTGGTAGCAGACCTTTGAAGACAGGGGTAAAGTTTGTGAGCCCATTGAAGTCGGTTTTAGGGGCTTAATAGGCCAATCTCTTTACTTGGTCCTGGGTCTCCTGGGAATTGGCGGGCTGCAAAGGAGAAGAGCTATCAGTAACATCCTTGAAGCCGCTGAGAAGTATTCGCATTCGCTCTTGAAGAGACATTGCGGCGTTTCCTGTTTTATTTGAAGGTTTGGTTCCATGTTCAATTCATTCTACACTCCTTCTGTGACTCAATATTCTCTTCCTCATCTCTGGTCTGTGTGAATACATGTGCGTGAATCCTGATTACCAGTGTCACCACCCTGATGGTTGAATGTTGTCACCTGTCGCTGGCCCTCACCTGTTTCCCAGTTGTCCCGTTACTCTTTGTATTTAAGTAAGTGTCCTGCTCTCCCCCTTTGTCAGATCGTCTTTGTTACTTACCTTGTTAACCTGCCTAAGGTCTCATCCATGTTCACGCTGGTGTGTTTCCTGTCCTGCTCCATTGTGCTTACCTGCGTCCTTCTGTGTAAGTTTTCTTTGCATAATGTTCATTAGTTTGTACTTTGTGGTTTTAGAATATTATTTGCTACTTTATCATGAACTCTGTCTCATACATATCTGTAGACAGAGTTACTGATGAACAACTGAATGCTTGATTGCTAGTCTTGAATCATATTCCGCAAGATGGGCACAGATTCTCAAGTGTCCACAGCTTCTGACCCTGAGCCACACCTCCACTCAGAACCTGAACAACAGGGGCTCTTTTTCACCTAGCCTCTGGTCTGCTAGCAACCAGCTAAGCTCACCTTCACCATTGCTTTGCTCCTTCTCCAGTTCCCAGTTTGTGAATTATTCCTTCCTGTTTACCATGTACTCTCTCTCTGACTCCTTTTCCTAGCCTACCAGTCACTCACCCTATGACTCCCTTTTCTAGTGCTCCCTCAATGACTCCCCTCCGACTCCCTCAGTGACTCTCCAGTAACCTTGTTACCCAGTCTCCTGTGAGACCTCCCTTGACTCTGCTGACCAGTCTCCCGGTAACTCCTCCCCTGACCATCTTACCAGTTCTCCCTGTGACTGCTCCTGTGATTTTTATCCCCATTCCTCTTGTGACTCCTATCCCTGTGACTCCCCCACTGACTTATATGCCCTACTCCTCAGTAACTCCTCCAGTAATCTCTCTCCGCAGTCTCCCACTGACTCCTATCCTTGTAACTCTCACTGACACGTCTCTGCTCCTAAGTGCTCCGGACCCCGATCCTGACACTCTGCTCCCCAGTGGCAACAGGTCTCAACCTTTTAGTGATACCAAGACAAGGCTAGAGCCTTATTGCCAGACGGACACCCTGCTAGCCAACTTTTTGGACAGACGGATTAACTCTGTTTTGGACTCTGAATCGTGGGTGAGTCCACTGACTTCTGCTCCTGAATCCTGGTCGGGGCAGACTCTGTGACCTCTGTTTCCTGATCTGGGGCGGACACTGCAACTTCTGTTTCTGAGGAGGATCTGCCAACCTCCGCTCATGATTCCCTCCCTGTAGGAGGAGGACCTGCCAACCTCTGTTCCCGATTCCCAGTTGGAGGAGGAACTACCAACCTCTGCTCCTGATTCCCAGTTGGAGGAGGACCTACCAACATCTACTCCTGATTTCCGGTTGGAGGACCTGCCAACCTCTACTACTTGCAGCCGGTGTCTCCGCCACCGGCTGCCAGAGGGTCCTCGTCATCAGTGCCTTCATCGCCGGGTGCCCGCTCTGCCTCTAGAAGGTCTTTGTCTTTGCCGCCAGCCTTCTGCTCGGCCAGCGGAAAGGTCTCTCTGCCACTGGTTGCCAGAAAGGTCATTCCTTCATCGGCTTCCTGACTTGATCCGCCTCTCTGGACGTCCCCCTCCTTGGCTTCCTGACTGGATTAGCCTTCTCAGGCAGCCCCTCCTCTGCTTCAGTGACTTGTTTTTTCTGGCGGATGGCTAAGAAGGATGGATATTGAACTTTGGCTTTTGGTCCTCCTCCTGACCCCCTCCAACCACCATCTTTCAGTTTGGACCTGGGTTTTGGGACGTCTCGGTTCCATTGAAGAGATGATGCTGTCATGGTTCTGTTTTGTGTTGTAGTTTAAGGTTGTGTTTCCTGTTTTATTTTGAAGGTTAGGTTCCATGTTCATTTTACTTCTACTTTCTTTTCTTTTTTTGACTGAATGTTCTCTTCCTCCTCCCTGGTCTGTGCATGTATGTGTGTGAATCCTGTTTATCCTTGTCTCCTCTTTGATGGTTGAATGTTGTCACCTTTCATCAGCCCTCATTTATTTCCCATTTGACTCGTTCTTGTGTGTTTAAGTTTGTGTCCTGCTCTCTGTCTTTGTCAGATCATATATGTTACTAACCTGGTAAACCTGCCTATGGCCTAATCGATGTTTGCGCTCTTGTATCTCCTATCCTACTCCCGTGTGCTTCCCGTATCCTTCTGTGTAAGTTTTTTTTGCATGGTTTATTAGTTTGTACTTTGGGATTTTGGAATATTATTTACTTCGTCATTAATTTAATCCATTTTGCCTTCATTTTTTTATTAAACATTATTTAAAAAATAAATTGTTTAGTGTTTTTGCAATTGGGTCCTTTAACGCTAAACCTAACAGTCTCACTCAGATGTGTAAATATGGCACAAAAGTTTCTTTGGTCAGATAAATGCCCAGTGTAACGTTTATTTATGGAAACCCAAAGGTTTAATTGCTTGTGAATGCCTTTAAGGAGAAGTTTTGATCATCCCTTCTAGTTGGATTGATTTGAGAATTAACACATTTTACAGAAAAATTCTAAATATGTGACATATTATAATGATTTCTCTGTATTTGAGCCATCCCTGAGGGGCAGGTGGGTATCCCCGTGGGGCAGATTGGGGTTGAGGCACTTGCTCAAGGACCCTACGATATGTAACCAACGATATTCCAATTGAGGTACAACTGCTCAACTCACTGAACCACTGTCATTTAGTTCTGCAGTAGGGCAAAGTTTTTTCTGTTAATGTTTAAATTCCCAATGCTTGAGTACTAAAACACTGATAGATGTGGGGGATGCTCAGGAGCCAACACTTTCAGCATCAAGAGAGTGAAATTAATTCCATTAAATATCCTTGAAAAAAATGTCTTGTCATCTGTGATGAGGCTGAAGTTCGGCCGTCATTTGACATTACAAAAGACAATGACTCAAAGTTCACCAACAAATCCAGCAAGACTTGGATTCAGAAGAAAGCTTAGAACATTCTAGAGTCAAGAATGACTGCCATGGTCGTGTGTGTGTTAAATGAGGTGGCATAAAATCTTCAGTGGGATTTGAAGAAGGTAGTAACATCCCATAAGCCCGGAATAGTCACTTCTTTAAGAACTCTCAAAGAAGATGGCGTCCAGCCATGAATCACGTTTTGAGGAAAAATATGCTCTACAAATGAATCGAGATACTTGTCATGAAGGGGTTGAATAATCTTTAGACTGTAGGTACTCAGTAAAAGCAGCACTTTGGGTAAGTTAGAAAAACGCTTTAGATACATCTCGTATTAGACTATTTAAACTGTTCTTGTTTGATTTGGTTGTTGCAAACAACTGATAAATGGCATGTTTTTCCAGTAAATCGAATTTAAGTTGGAAGTTGAAACATTTTGTTTCTATCTATATATTGTGTGAAAACTGGGATGAGTTATTGCTCAGCTTCGGTTAAACTGGATTGCATATGATTGCCAGAATGTCAATCAGACTACATTCTTGCGTCTTGGCTTCTATTTTCTAACGTTCAAGGAAAAAATACTGATGGCTCAGCTATACCATTTTTCTAAAAAAAAAATGTAATAGGAAAGAGTTTTTTAAGGGCAGACCACTACAAAAAGGTCAAATCCATCAATCAATCTTTCCTGCCCTTTTCAGGTTTCTCCTCTTATCACTCATGATTTCTCATGTCTACTTTACATAATCTTTCCTCTAGCTGTTCTCTCTATCATTTGCTCTTCCAGCATTGTGGATAGGAACAGATCATTACACCCTGCAACCAAATGGCACTTGCGCTTGTGCGGTTTTCACACATTTGTGTGTGTTCAGGTATGGCACACGGTGTGCCTGAGTGCCTGGATCTGTTTCTGTTCATTCTGTGTTCTTGTACCTGCCTATCTCAGCATGGCTGTATGTGCACATGTGAATCAGTATGGCGGCCTGGGTGTGTTAGTTTCATGGTTGACCCTGACCTCCATTCCTCATCTGCCTACTTTGCCACACTAACCTGGTCTATTGTCCAGCAAAAAGCACTTTGGAAGAGCAGCGCACCACCGGGCATTAGCATTTTAATAACAATACTAGTAAACATCGTGATGCCGAGTGAGTGCTGAGGCAGAAATAAAAATAGAATACATCACAAAAGAAGTTATTTTATTTGAAGAAATAAATCATCTTCATAACAACGGGAAGAAAAAAAAGCAGAACTTCGCCCAGAAAAGAATAATAACAATAACAACCCCGTCCCCCCACCCCCTCCACTCCACCCCCACAAACTTTGCTCTATTTCTCTAAAAATGCTGCAATTATCTCTCCACTTCCTGCTGATTCACACATGCTACAGAATAAAGACTTAACCACACTCTCATCCAGGAGAGTATGTTCATCCTCGAAATGTTTGGAGGAAATTACATATTTCAAAAGGAAGTTAAAAAAAGACTTGATTAAAGATTAGGTGGAGAAAAGCGGCTTTGTTGATTTAAAGCAAGCTATTTGCATCTGTTCAGTTATGAGCTGCATGGAAAACAACTTCAACAAGGCTTCTGTTTGTTTTCATCATTGCTTTTGTTGGATTGTTATTTCACTCTGTGTGTGAGGGTTTTCCAATGTGAGCATCATGTGCACTGACACTGCTTCCTGTAAATCACCTGACATCTATAGGGAGAGATGGAGATGTCCTCGGGGTATAGCTTTATTATTAAACTTCACCAAGACATGCTGCTCATGTTGTTTAGTTGGCATCTAAATGAAAACTGAAATGTAAGTACAGTCTCGTAATGATTTGCACTGCTTCACTGCGCAGCTTTGGGTTCAGATCCACCTGTGGAACTCACTGAGTTTGCAATATGGTGAATTGGCGACTTTAAATTGCCCTTGAGTGTGAGTGGTTGTTCCTGAATGTTTTGGAACTGTGCCGTTGGTTCAGGGTGTAAACTGGCTTTCTGCCAATGTGAGCTGGAATTTGCTCTAGCCCAACACTGTAACACTGCAGGGGACAAATGGTGAAATAGATTGAAAGTTAGTGCATCTTCATCCCTTTAATGTCCTTCACAACGTCATGGTTGAGCACATTTTGAGACGCGATTTCTTATTGAAAAATGGTGACTGAACCTATTGATAATATGACCCAGTGGCAGCATGTGTTTACTTAAGAGTAAGGGGGTTAAGGATGGAGTCCAGGGGGACACCAAAGGTCAAAGGGGCCACCGAGAAGGAGGTATTAACCATGGCTACTGAGAAAGTCCTGTTAGATAAGTAGGATTTATTTTTGGCATATTAAAGCATGTGAGGATTTACTTAACGTAATAATGTAACAAAAATCTTTTATATGGGTCATAGAGTTCTCTTAAAGCATGCTTCATGAAAAGGTTGAGCTAATTTAATTTTAAAATGAAGTACAAAATTTCAAATTTCACTATTTAAAGCCATGCTTGACCAAACAACTTGTCATCTGGTGGTACATTTAGAGTGTCTAAGAGGTCAAATGAATAAAAGCCCCAAAGAAATAAATTATGCAAATTAATATTTTTTACATGGTTATTTTTGTTGATCAGGAAATTAAAGGGGTTAAGAATGAGGTTGCTATTGTTCACTAACTTTAAAACCCTTTGTAAATGTGCATTTTCATCTACTAATTTTATTCATTGTTTTCTACAGTGCTGCAGATGCAGTTAAAAGTTGGACCACAATTTAGCCCTTGCTGAGATAAACAATAAAGTCGGTTACAGGCTAACACTGGTCTTCTAGGCACACTGAAAGAAATCCCCTCAGTTACATGGAAACACCCCTCTTAAAAACGAGGTGTCATGTTCCAATTGACTCCACTGCCATAGAGTTATGCTTTGACTTAATAAAAAAAATCATAACCAGGCTTAAAATATGCAGCCTGCCTGCATGGAGGTGGTGAGGAGAAGTAGGAGGAGGAGGAGGAGATATCCCTCTGTCTTGAAAGTAGTCTTCCTTTTTCATGCCTTCCCTCTCTCTGATTGGTATAACAGGTAATTAGTGATGTGTCATGGCCCTGGGGAGCTAAGGAACGTGGAAAAGGTAGATGAAGAGAGAGGCAGAGCGAGTGTGAGAGAGATTTCTGATTACCTGACAAGTTAGGGCTGGAAAGGCTACACTTAGCCCATTAAAGATTTTTTCTTCAGCATGACATTTGAGAGCAACTGCAAAGCCGCGCACCACCTTGCCATTTCATTGTACACTGGGCATCTATTTAAGGACAAGGATGGAAGAGGAGATGGGTGGGGGGAGAGGGAGGGAGAAAGAAAGACCACTAGGCCACCTCTGCGCCACAAATGGATTTCATTCACCAAGGTGAACTGTTGTACACTGATAAATGCACTTCCTTGAATGTCAGCAAATGTCACCCAAGAAGCCATTTGCCACTGCTTTAATAGCTTCCCCAGACTCATGGACGAAGTGACAGAAAGTAAGAAGGTATAAGTGAAGATAAATAAGATGATGAGTCACTCGGAGTGAGAGAAAAACAAATGCACACATGCATAGAAAGGCAAAACGACAGGGGATTAGGGAAAGGGAACACGGTTGGGTATTGACGCTTACACATGATTAAGCAATTAGTTATTTGAGACGTCTCCAACAAGTTTTGCAAGTAGACAGAAGAGGCTTCTTAGAACATAATCCCTCACTCGCTTTCCCTCTCCTTCTCTCACCTTGTTGAACTTATCTCCACATCTGTGTATCTGCTTTTCCACCTGCATAACCTTCAACTCATGAATGTGTTTTCAGAGGGTTTCTGTCGCTCCATTCACCTCTTCCTCTCTCACCCTCTCTCTGACACAAACACACATACAAACACACACACACACACACACACACACACTTGTCTGTTCAAGCAGGAGTTGACATTATTAAGTGTAATGTGAGAACTTGTGGTTACGGCTGACGCCTCTGGATCCTGAGAACTGTCACAAAAGGCATGGGTTAAGTCCCCCCCCCCCCCCCGCCCGACCCACACCAAACACACATACAAACACACACACCTTGGAATCAATTAAATCAATGTTTCTTTAATGAGTTGGTTGAATAGAAGCAAAACAGCTAAGTCAAATGTTTTTGGGATTTGTGTAATTTCAAACATCCATGAAATATTTCTTCTTTTCGGCTAAATTTAAAAAATCTCACGCATGTATTTGTGCTCCGAACACTTGAATTTTGCATTGACACATTTTGTGTGTATGTGTGTGTGTCTGAGTGTGTGTTTGTGTGTGTACTTGTGTTTGTTTGTGTGCGTGTGTTTCTTTGTATGCGTGCGTATGTGTGTGTGTGTGTGTTGGCCAGTGTTTGTGGTTGTGTGCTTGCATGTGTGTGTGAGTGTGTGAAGGGCATTTTTACAACACGAAGACAACGCTGGCTGCAGCCAATCCTAATCCCCCATTCATTTCCACAAGCTGTTGCTAAGGTTACAAATTACCTTTGGTGCTAGTAAGAGGTTTCTTTTATGACATTGGACGCCCTAATCCTTTTACTGAATACATATTTCATTTAGGATTAGCAAAACAACGGATACAGTTGTTCTTGGAATATTCCAACTGCAGCACTATGTTTTGTTCATGATCATCAGGCACAAGGCCTGCGTATCAACGCCTGGCTCTCCTTTAAAATGACTACATAAAGTATTAAATGTACTTTTCTCTGTTTTAGCGAACTCTTTTCTTTTTTCTTTACAAATGTAAATTGTGGCAGAGCTCCGGTGAAGTGGGAGTCAATCAGACAGGGGATGTTAGGTAGGTAATGACACAGCTTCTATCAGGTAAACACTTGATTAAATCCACATCATTCTCTTTCTCTGGTTTTTATGATGCGTTCAGTCTTGTTCCAGTTGTGGTGCAAATCTGACATGTTTGAAAGAAAAATATGGATAAACCTTTTTGTTTTTCAGGAACTGAAATCCACAGACTTAAGGCAGCAAAACCCTAACTTTATTGAGTGTATAAATTAATTCTCGATGATCTGATGTGATAAAGTCACACTGTCCCATTCCAGTGTGGAGATGGTTTGTTTCCTTTAAGTTCTCCACCACATTCTTTGCCAACATCACAATAGTTAAAACACATCAGGTCAATGTGTCTGACATTTTTTACAGAGTAGTTAAAATGAAGGCTTTGCTGCTGTATGAGATGATTTTATCTGTATTTATAGTATGTATTGTAAGGATGGAAACAAAATATTTTAAACTAATCAAGGGTCAGAAACTTGAATCAATCATGCATTAAGGTGTCATCACAAGAAGGATGATGGTGGGATTCACAGATCAGAGTCGGGTCCAATCCCCTAACTCCTGGAGGCATGAACCGGATCTATGCAGATGACTGAAGTTCAGTAAGTCCTTTAAAAGTAATCCCAACTCATGGACTTCAATCCTGCACAAGTACAATTAGTAAAATATTCTGTTATAAGTAGAGAAATTGTCGGCTTTGTCTGATATATTATGGTTCTTCTGAAAAAGTGGGGTAAATACCCCTTACTTTTACTTTAAGAGGGAATCTAAGCATGGGAGGATGGATGCACACAATGAACCTATTCTGGTATGGATGTGTGGCAGACACTGAGCTCTGAGCTCCTGGTCCGTAGTCTACTGTCACTCTCTGGATTTGTATCTGATATTCACCAAAACAATTATATACAAAACCATTGCAATTTCTTCTCTGCTTATTAGTCTTAATTATTATCTCAGCCACTAGATTGCCAACCTCAAACAAATCTTGAGGTTAGTTAAAAAGAATACACATATTTGGCACCATTGCTCGCCACAATTGGACTTTTTGATGTTTTGTTTAACCTTTTCACCGTTTAATGTCCTGCTCAGTTATTTGGTTGAGAAAATTTAGATCATTATTTATATAAAATGTTTGCCACTTGATTGAACTTCTTTATAATATGACCCAGTAGCAGCATGTATATGCGTAAGAGTAAGGAGCCAAGGATGGAGTCGGGGAGGATATCACAGCTCAAATGGGCCGTGGAGGAGCAGGCACTAACCCCGGCTATTGAGAAAGTCCTATTTGATAACACATTGAAGCATGTGAGGACTTAATGAACAGAATCACGTAACATGATATAACCGAAAAAGTCTAATTAGGGTAGAAATTTCCAGTCCTATTTTTTTTTTTTTTTTACTGTTTAAAAACATGTTTGACCAAACAATTTTTCATTTTATGCTAAATCTATAGAGTCTAAGATATTAAATTAATACATTTTCTTTAGAAATAAAATATCCAAAGTTAAAAAAAAGTTTTTTTTCCCTTGATGATAACATAATAGGGTTAGTTTTGTTTGGAACCACGATGGACTCCCGCTTCAGATGAAATACTTAATACAAAATACGTACTTACATACTACCCTCGCTGCCAAGCTACCACTGATTGCTGTCATTTATGGCTCAAATGCAGAATCATTCTTCTTGGAGTGATGCATGCTTGTCTGTGTGCCTCACACATCACACATCAAGCAATGCATGTTTAAAATAATACTTTTGCAAGCTACATATGTAGTCATGCATTAACCTGTCCGAAACTGGGTCATATGTTGACCTTGTGACAGGGAAAAAGGCAAATTTTCAATGAAAACTTAACATCTGTCCAATGTTGGATGATGAGATCGTGTCAGTTGTGGGTTTGACGTCAACATGTTTCTCATTTCCAACTAAAGTCTAATGTCTGTTACACGTTAGAGTCCAACGCCTGCCTGGCAAACTGGTCTCATCTGCATGCAGGAAAAAATAAATAGCTGTGTAAAGCACAAATACCACAGCATTACACATTTCTTCAATACAACTTTAGTAAACATATGTATTTCATTTGAGAGCTACCTACCCACACACCTAGCTAAATATCTAACTAACTTGATAATTAGGTACCACTGATTGCATGCCTGGCTGGGCGAATGATAGCCATACTGATTGACAGCCTGTATGTGTGCCAAACTGTCTGACTTTCTGTTTATATTTGGGCTTAGTCCTTCTATGTGTGAGTTCATCATCACTGGCAAACACAATAAAAGAAGCTTGGCAGGAGCTTGTGTGTGTCTATGTGTGTGTGTGTAGGTGTGTGATGGCTTCATTCCGTCCTCTTTGTGGATGAGTCAGTGGGCCAAGCCTGACCATCATCCTCCCTCATCTCACTATCTATCGCATCCCCCAGACACACATGCTGGAAATGAGAAACACTCCCAGCACACACACACACACACAAGCAAAACACAAACAGAACATGAGCTTTGGGGTGAAGTGGTGCTTGGAGGAAGTGAACTTGGGGTCAGGAGAGAAAAGAGGGATGAATGACACTCATGCTGACGATGTTGTGTAACTTTAAACGCTGGTTGTTTGTTATCCTGCAATTCCAAAACGTTAACGCCTCCCTTGAAGTATCCACAAACGACATTTTACGTCATAGTAATATCATCATCATAGTCGTATCATCATCGTAGTTATGCCTTCTCCAAGAATCTCCTGTCTTTCTTTAAAGTGTGAGGCATGGAATAAAGATAGGATCAGAGAGGGGGAGAAGTGACAGGAAGAGTGAGGCCCTTGTTAGGAGGGACACATGGGGGAAGGGATTTTGCGTAACAGCCGGCTGTATACCTGTCTGTCTGATTGAGGGTAAAGTGAGGTTTTTGGTGTAACAGAGAGCCAAGCTTTTCTCGTCTGTGGCAGTTGAAAGAGTGTGTGTGTCGGGGTTCTCTCCTCGGTCTCAGAGGCGCCGTGGTGAAGAGGAGATAGGCAGACGACCAAAATGTCGCTCTCTCTCTCTCTTTCTCTCTCTCTCTCTCTCTGTCTGTCTGTCTGTCTGTCTGTCTCTCTCTCTCTCTCTCTCTCCGAGCTCCAGTTTAGAAGTGTCTACGTGGACACAAAGAGAAAGGAGAGTATGAGAGATCCTGAGAGGGAGGGAGACAGAAACAGAGGGAAGGTAACAACAAAACAGGTTCTCCCCATGGCTAACAAAGCCCCACTGGATCTGTCTCTCTCTGTCTCTAATCTGTCAGACAACTCCCTATAACCTGCTTAGAGGATGCAGGACATGCAAGTCCTGCATCCTCATGCCATGCCATTCTTTTTCTGTCTCTCAATTTCTTAATCATTTTTCTCTGCCCCTTTTTTCACTTGACTCTCTTTTGCACATTCTGTTGTCCTTCCCTTTATCTTTTCCTCCCACTGTGAAAGGGCCAACAGCGGTATAGCTTTGTCCCGGATGCTTCATTCAGATGTTGATATTCTGGACCCGTCATCCACCACTCAGGAAACCATACTTCATATCTCTATTATGACGAATATAGCTGTTGCATACAGTTTAGCTTCATGTTTGTTTGGATTTTTTTTTTTTGCCAGGCAGGGTATAATCCAATATACTGTGTCCTGATTGTAATGAAATTACATATTTCAATGGGATACACACTCTAACATGACAATGTTTCAGAATGTTAACATTAATTAATTCTGAAAATTTCTGAATCATTCATTAATTTTCTATAAATGGAGGAGTAGCTAGGGTCTATCCCAGCTGATATTCAGGAACAGCCAGGGTAGATCCTGGACAAGTCGCCGGTTCATCAACTGAACTGACAAGGAGACAACCAAATCAAATCAAAGTGGCACTAAACTGGTTTTGAAACATATTTATTTTCTTTCCTTTTTTTCCTTGAATACATAAATGATTTAATTGCAGCAGAAAGTGAACTTATTTTCCTGACAAACCCATTCTGATCCAAACATAAATGCACACGGTTAAAAAAAGCATGTAGAATCAAGCTGCAAAGCAAGCTGCACAGTTACCACAGCGACTTCCATGAAGTAGAACACGATACTATACCCAAGACAATGAGATGTCTGTTTCCTCTAACTGTATAGAATGCTAACATTATGTGAAAACTTTGGGACTGTTCTCAGGAATACTTTAGATCACATGCTGTGATTTCCAATTCTCATTTTATCAGAGCAAATAAGCAGTAAGATGGTTAAACGCCTGAACAAGGATGCAGTGGCAATTAAAATGGTGGATATCCCACATGACCTGCAGGCAGTTATCCCTGATGGGATAGTATTCATCTCTAAGAAAAGAACATCCTTTCAACAAATTACATCACGGCCATCCTTAAGTAGGATGTATGCTATGGATTCATCTAAGCCTTGATGCACAGGGCTATTAAGGGCCATTTTGTTAATCATTCAAAGGAGTCGCATTGACTTGCATCTCATATTAGATCAAATATTAATGGTCAAATACTTAAAATAAAGGGTAGACAATAAAAGTGTAAACCTTTTAATAAGATTATTCTAAATAATGTCCTTGTTTTCATTGGTGGAGAGGCACACTCATTCATGAGCTGTACAAATCAGAGATGCTTTACCTGATTATTTCCATTTCATGCTACTTTCTAACTTCTATTCCACTTAAACTTTGAGGGAAATATTTCACTTTCTACATGACTACATTTCGTATTATAATATTTCACACCATCCCTGTCCAGTGTAAACAATGTATCACCTTGTATTGAATGAAGCATTGAAGTGTTTCTGCAGGGGTGGAGAAATATCACCAAATTCTTAAGATAAATAAATTATTTTCAAATTGTCTTTGCTCATCTGGAAAACGTCACAAAGTTGAAAACAGGTTTAGGGTATGAAAAATGATGTTCACACTTTTCTGAATCACTTGTTAAAGGAGAAATAAAAGGTTTTTCATTGCTGTATGCCTTGGAGTGAATGCACATTAGACTGATACTAACAGTTTGTATGTTTTGTAGCATATGGTAGCAAAATATGAAGAGTTTATACATATATTTGGATCTCTTGACGTAACATACAACAGTCTCCGTAGATTTATTTTACGGAATTCTTTTCAAACTCATCACTGCCCCATGTATGAAGTCTTCAAATGGTTACCTTTCAGCGCAAGATTACATTACCATTGGCTACAGTACGATTTCATATATATATATTAATTGTCCCTCTCGTCTAAAGCAATATCTTATGGCATAAACCTCCTCATACTATCTTAGACGTTCTCAGCAACCTTTCGTTTTTGTCTCCAAAACTATATGAAATTGGCAAATGCTTCTGAGTGGAGCAATCTGCCCACTAACATAAGTACAATAAATTCACTATAAATTCACACTCTAAAATTCTAAAAATTCATTATTAATCCCTCTGAAAACATGCTGCTGCTGCTTTAAATGGTAAAGTCTTCTTGCACATTTAACATTGTATTCCTTTTTCTTTTCTTTTCAGTTTTCGCTACGTTATCATAATTAATACTACTACACTATACATTTTGTGGATTCTATAATCCACTTCTTTTGTGTGGGCTGTGTAGGTTTATGGTAATGATCTGCGGGTGGGTCAGTAAATCAGAGCCTGTTTGTAAATCACAGGTGAATTTGTCTGTTGTATCACATTGTATGTTTCGTGTTGGACCCCCCTCCAAAGGGGTAACCATTAATAAACATTATTATTATGATATAATTCTCACCAGTTCTGAGTTCAATTTATTTTGAATGGTGTTAATATTCTCAGACTCGAACAGTGTTCATTTCTACAATTTACAATTCTGATATCTAAACTTTGCCACATAACTGTTACACCCTTTGACGTGGAGTGTCAATTTCTAACATTTGTAGTGGCATTTGAATTCATTCAAGGCTTTTTTACAATATTGAATCAAATGCATTATTGATTTCAAAGTGTAAAACATGTGTCTAATATATTTTGCTGCCATTTCATGTAATATCTGTGCACTCTGATACTTAATATGATATATGAATTGATTAAAACAATCGATGTGTTGTAAAAACCGTGTTGTGTTTGTAAAGTTCCTGGGGATTTTAGCACATTACCACACTTTAACAATGGACACTCATCAGTTAAAACAAGTTACCAGTTTAAATGTTGTGGCTGTTTGTTGTATCTGTTTTATAGTAATTTACCATGAAAAAAACAACTGTCTGAAGTTGCCTTAAAAGTATACCTAATAATTTGCCAAAATTTTTTTTGTACAGTAAAGTTCTGACAACCACAGCAGACAGAAATTGACTTCTTTTTTCTTTCTTTTTTTACAACGCAATTAGGCTCGTCTCTGTTAAAACCGTTTCTGTTCCTCGATGTAATGCTTTGCTCTCAACTAATTAAAGCATAACCCCTTTCTTTATAGAAATTGTAAGTTTTTTTGAACTGCTTAATAAATATATTTATTATCATACCACTCTAAAAAATAACTCAATGAATGTCTTCTATTTACCACAAACCACATGCAGGGAGGTTTTAACGCATTATAGTAATAATGGACAAAACGGATAAAACAATTTAAATTTTAAATCATTTTAAATAAGGTGGAGAATTTAGTGAGAACAACTTGATTTTGATAAGCTATTAAATTAAGAAGGTTGGGCTTATGCAACAACTACTTAAGGTAATTACATTTTACAAAGGTTTTATGCAAAGCTATAATTCTCGTAACTCCCAGCAGTTTGTTGAATCAGGTAAGATCGTTGTTTTTCACAAGCAGGTTTTTGTGGACTGCTCTACATGAACCGTCCACCGTTCATGCCTTTTGTTGCAGCTGTCCTGCGAAAACCATGGTTTTCACGCCCCCCTCCCCGACAAACACGCGGTCCCCCTCTCGTCAAACCTCCGCCCAGTCTAAACAGCCTCACACAATGCGCGCGCGCTCCGTCGCCTCAGTGCCGTGCAGAGGTAATGGGAAGTCGTCGGAAGGTAAGGTCGCAGGTTCACGGCGGGGTTACAGGGACCCGTCCACTGCTCCTGTTTTCCTTTTAGCCCGCAGCTCCGCTTCCTTCCTCCAGGAGGAAGCTTCCAGTGCGCCACCGCGCTCACCCCGCCGTCACCCCGCCACCGCACACACCCTGTTTGTTTTTCTGCGTCTTTAAATCCTCCCTGGCAGGAAAACAACCAGCATCACCACGTCACTGAGTCGCTGCTGAATTTCAGCACTTTTCATCCATCAGCCGTTCCTTGAGAAATCTTTTGTGTTTGGAGTATTCTTCTGAAGTCTGTTATCTATTTATATCCCCGCTGCAGTCAGTAAAGCTTTTTCCTCAAGACCCCGTTTTTATGTTCAAACTCTCCACAACACTTAGAAGAAAGAAAAAAATAATTATGATTTATCTTTTCATCAAAAGTCAATAGATTGATAATCATAAACCAGCTTGCAGTGGTGAAGGAAGTGTTCGGATCCTTTACTTGAGTCAAAGG
Source organism: Lophius americanus (assembly GCA_037951165.1). NCBI lineage: Eukaryota > Metazoa > Chordata > Actinopteri > Lophiiformes > Lophiidae > Lophius > Lophius americanus. The sequence continues at coordinate 10,220,536 of JBBDHG010000019.1, read as the reverse complement.
ACTGATACCACACTGTGACCAAAAAAAAAAAACTCCACTGCAAGGAAACTCCTGCTTCGAAAAATTATCTGAAGTAAATACGAAAAAAAATCAAATAACTCTAAGTAAAAGCACTGGCTGTTTTGGGATTTATCTTCCTGCTGTGTTAATTACTGCCGTTGTTAAATTCATTCTAATAACGTCATATGCTGTTTAGTGGTTTAACCATCAATCATCATCATGTATCCTGTTTATGGCTGCCAAGTGAGAAGTACACTGCAAATCTGAAGTCACAAAATTAACGCCCTCTGTTTTACAACTAACACTCGCCCATTGTATATATGGGAATCACAACAAAGTCTTAAATCAACACTTTAGAAAGTGTGAGCTTTTTTAACACTAAGTGTTACCAACCCTTATAGTGTAGGACTTTTAAACTAACAGGGATTAAATAATACCACTATGAAAGCAGTGTGTTACCAACCAAACAGTTATAGTCTAGGATATTGATACCAAACGGATAAATCAATATTATTACACTGACAATGTTACCATCCTAACTCCGGTCAACACTTCACTAGTGTTCAGGTAACGTACGATGGTATAAAATTTACACTATTATTACACTAATACATGGTGAATGTTGAAATGTAATGGTTAAACATTTATTTCCACTTCCATGAGTGTCATTTTACTACTTTTTCAGTCAAAGTATGTACTTTACTAACTCATCAGAGATGTAGATTAACAAAAAAAGGAATTTGGGGAAACTGAAGGCGCCATTCTAACTTGAGTAGCCTGCAATCACTTGCTATAACATTTTGACTCCGGGTGAAGAAATTCTGCTCCAGAAGAAAAATCTGGCGGGAATAAACGCTGCACTTGTAGAATAAGTAGGTGGATTTTCACATATATTTTCTATTTAAATGAAAGCATATTGCTGACAGGGCTTATACTGTAAATCAAATGCACAAATCAACCGAATAATTCTTGCTTGCGTGTGTTATTTTCTCATTAATTTGTACAAACATTTATATTTTCAGAGTAAAAGTGTGCCTATCATATCATGACAGAAGAAATTGAAGTTCTGTACTACTTTTTGAATCGGTGGTGATACATTATATCTGGTACAATGACGTGGCCATTTGACAGCTTTTCCTGCAATTTCTACAGAAATTTTTCCCAGTATGTGCCGAGCGAATCTATAATCCAAGAAGAGGATAGTGTCATATTATTCTATCAATAAAGAGCTCAATAGGCAGTCTATTTCCAAGTAAGATTTTAGAGAGACTACTCCTCCTCACTTCCTGTTCATATGTTTTGTGACTGCTCTGCCTCTTAAATGTTCAAAGATATTTGGTTAACTGAGTGGAAAGTAGAACTGGAGCAGCCACAAGAGGATCCATAAGTATACAGCTGCGACACATAAATGTTTGATAAGCAGGCGGGATAATGGCTCCTTAAATAGTCAAACATAAACATCTCTATCACGCTCTGACATCTGTCATCCAAAGCTAATAAACAGGACTGCAATAATAGATGAAGCTTGACAATAATAAAGCTGGAATACGCAATTGGCCAGGACTTTATTTTATGAAATATCACTGGGAGTTCTGAGCATCCCTCTGGCTCTTTCTTCTTGTATTTGTGCAGCCTGAAAATAGTAGGTCACATGCAGGCTTCTGTGGTGGAGCTGTGTGTCTATGTGCCCCATGTGTACCAAAACATTATGGTTTCAGTGGCAGGGAGTGGGTGTGCGTGGTGAGCATTTCTAACTTGATACTGCGAGCCATGCAGCACATGGGACTTAAAACTCTCCCCCAAATGGCAAACAATAAGAAACCCATCAATGCGACACAAATTTAAATACAATTATTATATACAATATTTAATCAGAGTTTAAACATGATGTGGGTTGAATTAAAAATTAAATAAAAATTATATCAGGCTCGGAACAAATGAAGTGTTTTCCATAATGAGAAGCTTACATAGTTGGACAGATGGGTAGATGGATGGGTGGATGGATGGATATCTGCAACTGTCCTTGTCTCACTTTGTTACAGCAGATGAAAAAAGTGACAAAGCGACGCTTGCAGTATAAAGAAATAATATTAAGAGAAAATAATCTTGGTGTGCAGATATGCTCTCCAATTAAACAGGGATACACATTAAGATGAATGAAATGAATGAAAGTTTGGAGCCCCAGTGTTTCAGTTTTAGACACCGTTTCAAAAGTAGGTGACCAACATACTTTGTAGTCATATGGCCTTTGTAGGATGAGCTGTGTTGTGAGAAATGGAAAAGCTGTGAAGTGTGATCAAAAATTTAAATCTTGGTGTTTAGGCCTTTAATATAGATAATACTAATGATTTTTTTTTTTTATAAATAGTAATAGTAGTTCCCTCATTATATTATTACAACTGAAAGCATCAGATCATCCCACATAACTTGACCCCTTGAAAACGTGCCGCAAGAACATGTACCTTTTAACATCAGTACATTGGTTTGATAACATTCAAGAAGAAAGATCTAATGAGTCAGAACAATGTGATTTGGTCTTATTTACTATTTACTAAAATAACGCAGCATTATTATTTATAGCTATCTTTTCTGTTAACCCTATTGATTTAAATATTCTGTGTGCTGAGATCACGAATATTCCTCAGATGCGGAATACAGGCTCTGCTTTGATCAGTTGCAAATCTTTACGGTGAAGTCATCCTTTTACTTTTTGTCCAAGGTTTGTGGGCTTTGAAATGAAAATGGTGAAATTGGAAGATAAAAATCTCATCATTACTCAAATCCCACAATTCATACGAAAATAACACACATCATGTGACCCATATTAGGACCTGGAACACCATCAAAATGTTATGGATTTTTCCTTTGGCTCTAACCTACCGATGCAAAAATTACAAACTTTCATAAAATGACAGACAAACAGCAATATGTCTCAACTGTTAACCGTTAAACCACGTTAGATCAAAATATGCAGACTATTACATTTATTGCTGACCTGACTGTTAGGGACTGCTGGCACCTTTCCTTTCCTTTCCTTTCTTTTCCTTTCCTTAGTGCACCTGTACAGATTCTCAGCTCACCCCCCCCTCTGCTCTCCTAGACGTCCGCTATTGATCTGGTGAGGTGCGTGACACAAATCAGATAGGACTGTAGCTGCTCACCCATGACTAACTGGCTCCTCGGTCGCCGCATCCCTCCGTTATTATCCTGTAAGCTAATACCCAGTTATGGGCCGGTCCGCTCCGGTGCACACCTCTGATTGGCTGCTGAGTCCAGTCCGCTGTGAAGTGAAACTCAGCCAGTCAGCGGCCGAGAGCAGACGACCACCAACCTGTTCGCCCTGGCAGCCACTGCACTTAGGAACTACATACACCTACTAAAAACATATCAAAGCAATGTTGTTATAATGTATCTTTTCCAACTTTAAATAGCACTGAAGATGAATAATAATAATAATAATAATAATACATTTAATTTATAATGCACTTTACATGATTGTACATATGTCAACAAAGTGACGTATTATATATTTTGCTAATCAAGGGTCCCGCGAATTTAATAAGAAAGGATTTGGTTCGGGGTGCAAAAAGAAAAACTAATGAATCCAAACCCTATTTCTAATTCCGCCTTCATACCTTCTCAGTCACGGCCCGTTTTCTGGATTATTATCTCAGCCGTGCAGGCCACCAAACAACCAACATTGTCCTCCTTGTTTTACACTCCATGTCCGCCTACCGGAGTTAGGAGTAAACTGGCAAATAGAAAGGGGTGACGAAGACGGAGACTGGGACGTTTGTGTCCTTCACCCTTCTGCATTTATGTGAGATCATGCTACAGCACAGTCACACTAAAGCAGAAAGATTTAGGATGATTTATCATTTCTGATAACATTTATAAGAAATATACTCATCCTGCTGGAATAGAAATTGGTCAATTTATTGTCAAATGACAGTAGCTGACAAGTGAATAGAGCTCTTTTATGAAAAAGATGTACAAAACGTAGAAATAAAATTTAAAAACATAAAGCAAGAGCACTGATTATGTAGATATACCATTCTCGTTATTAGCGTAATGTTACCTCACAATGATTATTTGGCCATTTTAGCTGTTTGAATGAAACCAATATTACAACGTAACAAAGCTGACTATAATACCGCACAACAAAATCAAACGTTATCATGCAAATCATATTTATCAATAGCTTCAATTAAATAAGTAATAAATAAGTGTTCCGATAGTTGTTCAACCTGACTGCATGCATATTCCTCGTCGTGTCTCACATTTACTAATCTTTGCGAGAGATTTGAGAGACTCCGATTTGCCTTGGAGCTGAGGCACGTGATCAGCTTTGACCGTCAAGTCCAAAACAGTCATATTTACCTAAAATACATAATTTCATCATTACTTTACGGATGTTGCTCTGGCCGTCTAGTCTGGCTCGGAGTTAAGATGAACCACCCGAGCAACGAGAAGCTGAAGAAAGTTTTGATTTGACTCTAATAAGTCAGTGAGGAATAGGTGAGCATCATATGTAAAGCTTTGGGGGGATACATCTGATATGTGCCCATTATATTTAGTTCTCCCTGTCTGCCCCTGCACCAAATCAATCCATCCACCTGGAAGAGTGAACACTAGGACTCAGGGCCCCCTCCAGCGCTGCTACTCTTTGTCATATCTCTGCATGTTACATAATAAATGCTATCAGTTCAGGGGACATTAAAACATAGACAACAAACTTATCTGGCAATCCCAATCATCGAATCAATCCCCTTGTTAGTCTGCTTTCATGAGGTCCCATTATGGACCGGTCATGCGGTCTTATCCACCCACAAAAAAATGAACACACTGAATTTAACTTTTGCATTTTTCCCAAAATTGATGGAGGCCACCTGTTTAGGAAATGATGAGTTGCAGGGAGGGGGAGGCTAGACGGTCCTAATTGATTTTTAAGTGGTGTCTCTGTGGGTTAGCAGGGTAAGAGGGGAGTCCACTTCAGGGATACGCCAAACTCCTCCAGTTTGTACCTACATTGAGGAGCAGTGATGTGTTGCTGATGCAGCTCAACAAGCGACACTGGGGGCCAGGAGAGGGGTGGACGGAGGGGGCAGAGCCTCCCTGCTCCATTGGGGGATGGTGGTGATTATAAATGAACTTACTTTAGCAGAGGCAATAAGCTGACATGTTAAGCCTCATTGACCAAACAATAGAGGACATAACAGGTTTGTGATACTCTTCTCCGGTTTCTCTCTGCATACTCTGATCACACTGCTGGTGAGGAGTAGACACAGATCTAAAAAAGACAAACAGCGCGTGTATTAACAAGTGGCGTGGGTGGCCAGCGTCATATTTTAACTAACTGGACTAAATGTCCGTATGCCACCCACCTTCATCCGACAGATGCGCTCACACACTGTGCGCGAGCACGCAAAGGCATGCATGCGAGACTGCAACTCTCCCTGAGAGAGCGGAAGAAAGAAGGGGGGGATTGAGGCCGGTTTGCAGCTCCACTCTTCCAGGGTCTCACACACAGTCCGGGCGCGCGGCTCCATTGAGTGCAGGGCGGCTCTTCCATGGAGGTTCATTAGAAGTAACGAGTTGACACAAGGTAAATCTAAATGTTGAGGCGCCATTCTCTACCAGCCCGGGGAGGAGCCCTCATTAACTGTCGCTAACAACCCGTGTAAATACACTGATTGGACAGCTCTGATACAAGCTCCCAGCCCTGCCAGGAAGTCCCCCTAATGAGACCACACAATAAAAAAAAAGAAAAGAAAAGAGAGGGGGAGAGTGTGTGTGAGACACACACACACAGAAAGGTGTTAAAAACCTGTATAACTGTTGTCAAAGTTGGCGCCTCATTTGCAGTCATTTCACGTTTATTCACTTGACTCCTCATTTAATTATAAATTATGGTATGGTATGTTCAGTGGATTCTTCTACAAACTTTGCTGTGATTACTAATTTAGCAACTGCCCATAGTTCTATAGTGTAACCAACTTTTGGCACTTGATGTAATTCAATCAATCATCACAAGCGAAATGTTATGTGTTATTTTAAGAGTAAAAGGGTAAACTAAAATCATCTTACAAAAGCGCCGTTCATGTGGAAAAAACACTGTAAAAAATATCAATATAATATATGAAATATTTAGCTCTGATTTTTTTTTCTCGCTCCATACGCGTATAAGGATATTCAACGTGTCAATATTTATTGCATGAGTTGATTGAAAATAATTGGAATGTTAAAGATAAACATTTAAAAATGTAATTAATTTATGGGAAATTGAATTTCCCATAAATTAAAATTATCACAACAAAACAGTTGTTAATTAATTTAACAATGCTCCTGTTTCTAGGCGTTTTACAAAAATTTCTTCAAGGACCTTTTCTTTAGAAGTAATTGAATGGCTTGTTTAGATAGATATTTTTTACAGTGTATACAGAGTGCTTGGTCTCCCCTTGCTCTGAGCCAGTATGGGACTGGGGGGATAGTGCGCCCCGTCCTGACAGCATCCTACATTTACGCACATCTATGTGCTCCACGGATAAAAATGTAAAATAAGATGACACATCATGGTTTATAAAAGGCAAATTAATCTTCTTTCCAACTGCAAGATCCGATTATATCAAAATATTCATTTTGAAACGTGATTGAAAAATGAGGAGTTTACCGAACATCGCTGTCGAAAAACAAGTCTGCGTGGACAACCCACCGCGGATGGATTTCCATGATCCTGGATAATTCACCCGTGAAATATCAGGGAACCGGTGTCTCGTCCAGTCCCGAGCTCGCATCGTGACATTCCCTGGACGGGACGCTGCTCTCAGCTCTGCAAAGGACGAATAGGAGCTAAGGGGAAAAGTAGCGAAAATAATATGTTGTAATTCAATAATCTAAATAAAAATAAATTAATTAAAAAAAGGCGAAATAAATGTAATTGATCCTTGGACATGTGAATCGTAATTAAAAATAACAATGTTTTAAAATAAATGCATGCATATACATGTATATAAATATGCAGTATAGTTTAAAGGAATAAAAGCCAAAGAGAATTTGTATACGTACCCATCATTACTGTAAAGACTCGTCCTGCATAATGTGGAGATGAATCCAGGATGGAGCAGCAGGCGCAGAAGTCTCTCCTGTGTTTGCCAAGGAGGGGTGTGCTACATTTTTCTGGCCAGCCTCTGCCAAACCGGGGTCAACGAGGGAGCAAAAGAAATAAAATCAAGACACAATTCTTTGTTGCAGTCTGTCTCTATTCCTCTTACCTTTAACAAACAACACCTTTTCTCTCTTTAACTCATCCGGTGCCCCCTCACTCTCTCACTCCTGCACATGACGTAACATCGGCTTTGTTTATTTGCTGCCTCATTGGAACGGACTAATAATTAAAATAACTGACAATTAACCAGGATGATAACTAACATGTGAGATCCCTTACGTGCTGTGGAAATGTAATAAATATGTCAAATGCTGGAGCTTAAGACTAGAAGCACTTCTTTAACAGATAATAATATATTTTCATGTAAAAGTTCCCCAAAACAAAATATTGGAAATCCACAGGAATAAGAGAGGAAGCGGTGAAAAAAAAGGCGTTTGTGTCCGCTTAACCAACAGCTTTTTCATTTTTGTTTCGCGTGAGAGTTGTTGTTTGTGTTACCCTGTCTGGAGGTTTGGCTGTAAGTAAACGAAGACGAGGCTAAATACTCCATGTGCATTCAGAGAGCCTGTCCCCCGCTGCTCAGAACATTCAGCAAGCCCTGGGATAAACACACAATTAGGGCAGGTGAATAAACTTGTTTGGGGGGTGTTAATTACATGCTTAACGAAAACAAAAGCCATGTAAAAGAATGCGAATTAGTAGTAGCTTTTTCCCCTCAATCCCCATTCAGGTTTTACATTTCAACTCCAGTCTCCTCTAGGAGTGATTTCCGAATTGCCTGCAAGGGCTACTCCCAATCTTGTCTCCTCCTAACATAACACTAGATAATACCTGCAGCCATGGCGTGAATGGTGATAACCAAATAGTTGCACCAGGAACCCAAACAGGTAGGCGGCTTTGCATATTGGGAGAAGAGCTGCACTAAGCTTGCACTCACAACTTAATGTTGGTGTCGTGCGCGTGTGTTTGTGTGTGCGTGAGTCTGTGAGTGTGGGAGGGGGGCTGCACACATGCAGGAGTGACCGGATTTTGCCATAACACCAGAGATCTGCGTGGGTTCGCACGCGCATTGATTGGTTCAGATGAAACGATGAACATAGAAAGAGGTTGCACTGTGGAAATATGCATGTCGAGCCGGTTTACTCACTGTCCCTCCAAGCTTGATGTCGGCGGTCTATCCCAGCCCAGGAGAATGTGCAAATAAGAGAGTGGGAAAGAAAAGTTCAGAATTCCTAAATGATTTTGTAGAAAGGCGGCTTAGGATCATTATGTCAGCTTTATTGAGGGGGGATTAAGCGGAATCTAGATGCTATGCCTTGTACACGACCCTTTCACAATGTGAGCACTGTTCGTGTTAGAGTGAACTCGCACTATTTTAACACCCTGTGAGCCCTGTCTAAATATGAAGCCGTTTTATCCATAAACATGAAAATCACACCGCCTTACTAAGCCGAATCCTGTGACTGGATGTGGACATTGATCGTGTCCTCACCACTAAATCAAATGCATGAAAACTGCTTTCATGTTGCCATTTGATTGTAATTCCAGCACTAATGGTATTAATTGGAGGGTTGGACTGCAAAAATAAAAACAAAAAACGTGGCAACCTGATGTCATGAAAAGTAATTCGTCATTGGCCTGAAGAGCTGGAATGCCATCGTTTAATCAAAACAACGCTGCGAATCAAAATTCATTTGCAACAATAAATGTTGTTGGTTGGAGGGGAGGCAGCAGGCAGGGGGTCAGGGTAATTCCCGGCGTCTCGGAGCTAAGGCCGTGTAGAGCAGGGGGGAGCGGCGGCCAGGAGCAGACTGGACCGGCACCCACCACAGTGACCGAGTCAAACCATAATAACTACAAAATAACAAGCAATTTTAAAATAATCAATAAGTGAATTGCGTCATAATTCGACCTTTTATAAAGCAAAAACAAAAAAAAAGTGTATTTAGAAAGTAAAAGCGCACAATACCCTAACGCCCTCCTCTTCCGAGTACAACAAAAAAATATCAATGAACATTTCATTTCAACGATGAAACAAAAAAGTAGCTACTACAGGAGGAAAAAAAAAATCTCAGCCAAAATAATGTGCAAATTGACTCGCTTCTATTCAAAACGTGTACTCCGGAGTTGCAGTCATTGGTTGTCCATTTGTCACCCTTTAAAAGCTCCCGCTGCCTCTCCCTCCTCTCCCGTCTCTGCTAAGCATCTCCAGTCTACATATCTTCTTTAGCTTTAACGAGCCTCGTTAAGATCGCAATAATATTCCACCCTCTAATTGCTCATTCCATTCAGCAGATAGGCGAGCATTGGCTTGTGCCTGATCCGCGCAGTGCGGTGGGAGGGTTGCTGTGGAGATCGGAGACTCTGATAACCTCCCGTGCTTGCTGCACAAGTGGTGAAAGCCTCGCGCTACGTACTGGCTAATGATTGGCACGCTTGACAGTGATTGGCAGGGCTGCCATGACAACGCTTCAACGACACCAAGAAGACCAATAGAAAAGGGAAACAAAATGTTTCAATGCTACACTCAACAGCGGATTTAGGGGGGAGATATTATGAGGCTGGTGTCATTAGGCGATAGCCATTGAGTCATTCAATCTTCTTTACTTGCCGTGTTTTTCGGTTTTTCCCTTTTCTCGATAATTTTATTTCTCTCCCAGGTCATTTCCATGGTTTTCAGATCCCCCTTAGAGCTTTATCCCTCCCATTTCTTCCTGCCAAACTTCGCTGATCGCCCTCTGTTCGTGGCGAACAGCGCTCCCGCTACCAGGTCTCCAGAAGACTTGTCCATGTTTCAGCTACCGACACTAAACTTCTCCCCGGAGCAGGTGGCAAGCGTCTGTGAGACGCTGGAAGAGACCGGGGACATCGAACGGCTGGGCCGCTTCCTCTGGTCCCTGCCGGTGGCTCCGGGAGCATGCGAGGCGATCAACAAGCACGAGTCCATCCTGCGCGCCCGGGCCGTGGTGGCGTTCCACACGGGGAATTTTAGAGACCTGTACCACATCCTTGAGAATCACAAGTTCACCAAGGACTCACACGGCAAACTGCAAGCCATGTGGTTGGAGGCGCACTATCAGGAAGCCGAGAAGCTCCGCGGTCGTCCTCTCGGACCGGTCGATAAGTACCGGGTGCGGAAGAAGTTTCCGCTTCCTCGAACCATCTGGGACGGCGAGCAGAAGACGCACTGTTTCAAAGAGAGGACACGGAGCCTGTTGAGGGAGTGGTACCTCCAAGACCCGTATCCAAACCCCAGCAAGAAAAGGGAACTGGCTCAAGCCACTGGACTCACTCCAACACAGGTCGGAAATTGGTTTAAAAACCGGAGGCAACGAGACAGAGCTGCGGCGGCCAAAAACAGGTTGGTGGTGCTTGTCCTTACTTTCAAAACTCAGCTAAAACAACAAAGTGGGAAGGTTTGAAATGGACGCATTGAGTCAAATTAATAAAAAGAGGATTGTGGGCTAAACGTGGAGTTGTGCTTCCGCATAGAGCAAGCTTGTTATGCGGGGGGAGGGAGCTGCTGCGGCGACATTTGTCTTATTAAGTGAAATTGTGATGAAAAACATAATTTCAGCTCTTGTAAATATCGGAAACAGACATTATAATATATGTTTTAACATGTTTCACGTGGGATTAGCTTCGTTAAACTTGACCAGCTGGTGTAATTTATCTTCGCATGTATTTTGAACGGAATATAGAATTTAATTCACTTAAAAAAATACCCATAATGTTAAATTGTTGAATTCAGACCGTTTGTTTAAATACTCATTGATAATAATAGGTAATGAATAAATTATGATTTGCATTTCTGTTAAACCGGGGAAGAGATTATTGGAGAGTGTTCCTAAACACAAAATGTTTGTTTATATATTCCTCTATATTATAATAGAGTGGAAATATTGCTACAAAAGACCAATCGTGATGAAACGATAAAATGCAAACATAAGTGGACAATATATATATATAATACAATTCTGTGGTTATAGTGTAAACCGCTTCATGAATTATTTTGGATAGTAGAATACATAAAATAAATAATAACATTTATCCAAATGGCAATATATACCAAATGCCAAAAGCAATTAGTTTGTAATAGATACTTCAAAATAATTTGGTAAATAATTCTGATAATATTATACGTAATATATTATTGTTTTTCCCGAAATAAAGATAAAATCATGTGTATTTTAAGCTTCACAGCGAATATTAGCCACACTCATACATAAATACATACATACATATATACATACATTCATCATGTGCTATGCTGCATTCATTATTTTAACATCACATGTCACTCATCATTTTTGACAAGGATTATCTCAAAGGATAAAGGAGGTTTTATTGGTATTACTTGACTAAAATGACCATGTATTAAAAGCGTTTAAAGACTTAATTCATAGCTAAATAAATAAATAAATTGTGGTATCATTCCGTTGAAATGCTATAATTGATTAAAAAATACCTCGGAGTGAACTAAGCCATATGAATATTATTCTAATATTTTTGCTAAATGATAGATATATTTCCAGGCTGATATTATCCCACCGCGATGGAGTTATTATCGTGAGTGGATTGGAGATAAACATTTAGGATGATTGGTGTTTCCCGGATCTCCACGTCATTCATTCATACACTTCCACTTTCATCAGACTGAGATTCATCTGTTTCAAAAGCTCACGACTACGTTTTATTCCAGTAATATTGTTGGTACTGAAACTGCAGAGTCACAGGATTTAAGAAGGTTATAATCTACGCAGCAATGTAATCAAATACAGCGAATACACCTAGTAGATGGAACTATAGTGAAAACAAAACAGCTCTGGATATGAGTTGAAAATAATGCCATTAAACTGCATAGCTGGATTTAAAAGGGTTTTTTTCTATTGTGAGATGACACTTGGTTTGAATCTCAGATTGCTGACTTGCTCATTGATCATGCATACTTTTGTAGAAAAACAGGAACCCATTACATTTATTCCAACATTTGGTAGTCTAAATAGTGCTGTGTTTTGTCCCCTGAAAGCTGGCTATTTGATAAAAGCATGCATGCATGGCAGGGGCCGGCAGGGGGAAAGAAAGGCGAATTTGGAGCCCTATTTTGAAGGAGGAGGAGGGGAAAGGGGACATTCTCAGGTCTAATTGCCATTTCTCTCATTTTTTTCTTCCTTTTCCCTCCCCTCCTCATCTCTTTTCTTCTCCCAGGCTTCAGCACCAAGCAATAGGACCGAGCGGTATGAGGTCCCTCTCAGAGGCCGGTCTCACTCCTCACAGCTCGGCAGAGTCGCCTTCGACTGCGGCCAGTCCCACCACCAGCGTTTCCAGTATGACAGAGAGAGTTGATACTGGGACGTCCATCCTGTCTGTCACATCCAGTGACTCGGAGTGCGATGTATGATACGGAGGGGAAAAAACACAAAATAAACAAAAAGAGAAATATTTACAGGGAGAATGGACCTGAGAAGAAGAAAGAGACTTATGAAATATCTCGGATGAAAAAAGGACCGATTGATATAAATATAAAAATAAAGAGATAAAAGCACGTCGTTTTTTATTATTATAAAGCGCTTTCAAAGGACCCACGCCTCCCTCTCCTCCTCTTCATATCCCCACATCCCCACCACCACTAGACTATTTGCATGATGTCTTTTTATTTTTCATTTTGTAATCAGGGAAAATTAACCTGAGTGCAAGATTTTCCACCCGGAACATTGAGCAGAGGGAATAAAAACAGATCGTCTCCTCCATCTCCATTCATAGTCAACGTGATGATGATGATGATGATGATGATGATGACGGACACACAGACAAGATGCAATCCTGTTTTTACTTTGTGTTCATCAGACAATCATTTCAAGTCGTAAGCACCTTTTTGAATACTCTTCTGTCACTGCCTGTGTGGGGTACATGGTCAAAAATAACCAACGGGATCGTTTATGACTGTATCAGATTTTTATTTTTATTTTCAAAATTTTATATTGAATTATGTATATCTCAAATACTGCGATCATTCTCCCGCTGTGTAATATACGTGTAGAAATATGCTTGTACATAATTATTGCTCTGCCCTTGTCATCCTCTTTTCTATCCCCTCCTCACTTTTCTTGACTTGGTGTTCCTACATAAAATATTTGTCAAAATTTATACTGAAGTGCTCTAGGCGTTTTTGTTGCTTTTGGTTATTTATCTTCTTTTTTTTGTGTGTGTAGGTAGGGTCGACATTGGCATATGTTAACAGTCATGTTTACGCACAAAAAGAGAACTTATTACTATTATTACTACATTTATTCAAATGTACAGGCGCCCCCCCCTCTCCTCTCTGCCGCCCCAGGGTCGCTCACAGCGCTTACTTACTCTGGCCTATTCAATGTTGCTTCTTTGCGTGGTTATTATGTTAATGTACCATACATTTCTAAATCAAATAGAGAATTCAATTTGCTTAACTCTTTTGCGTCATGTCTGTCTCTCCATCCGATTACGGATAAGGTCATTGATAAGTGGCTAAACACATGTTCATATTGGGTCATTAATGGATTGTGGAAGCATTATGCCCGTGCCATGTCAGGGAACTGAACGCACCAAAAACGACTTTTCACAACGTGGTTGACTCGGTTTAAAAAGGCTATTTCTTGAATTGTATATATCAAGAATTGTATTTTATTCAGCAAGAAGTCCTACTTTACTCCCTTTTTTAGGGTTTCATAATACTCCAAACCCATGTCATGCATGAAAAATTGCTGGATGTATGCATTTTTTTTTTTTTTTTTTACAAATTCTAACAAACGTCAACGTTATGCAGCACTTAAAAATGTGAGTGCTATTTCTCCTTTTGTTTACCGTTGCCAGTGAATACAGAAATTAAGTAAACGCGCCATTAAATGGGCTAATCACGATGGGACTCCTCCCCTGTCCCAATCTCCCATTGTGGCCCGGTGAAAAGAGCTTTTCTTCTTCGGACGAGAACCATTTCCCCCTCCAAAAAAGGCTTTCTCTCCTGCAGTCCCTTTCCATCTAAATCCCCTACCAATTATGCTGCAGAGTAGGACAGATTTGCTGTGGGACACTGTTGCAGAAGCTATGGTTCTCCTGGAAAACATTCATGCCTTACAGCAGCGCTGAGGGTTTCATATTAACTGCATGCAACTCTTTAATGCACGTTGACTCTGTGGGACGGAAGGAAAGAAATCTAAGGGTAGATGCTGCTGTTTGGCAAGACTTTGGGTTAAAGGAGTCATTTATATCAGCATTGTAAACACAATTCTTTCGCCATGACAGATTTTTCCGGCTTTTGACTTCAACATAACTTGACTCTTAGAATTAAGAGTATCCGACAACTTCAATACGTGTCTTTCAGGTTGCTGTAAATTATGTTCAGAGATACATTATATATTTGTTTAGCGTTAGAAAGAGATGAATATAAGTACAGTCGCTTGTTAGAGAAGTTCTGAAACTCATGGGCGGTGTGAATGAGTGGTTAAATGTGTTCACAAAAGATATCGAACGATTGTTAAATAACATTTTGCAATACCTGGGAACTAAATGTCATATACAACAGATGAGGCTATGCATTGGTGTGTTAAAAAACAAAGTCAAAAAACATAATATAGGATAAACTTAAGGATAATAAATATCTTTATTATCCTTATGAAGTGAGATCATCTCCACTTATTCGGAATTTTAGTCCAACAAAAATCGGAATTATTGTAAATGGACAACATATTTGTCAACACTGACCTGTATAATATTTTGTTTTCTTCATTCATGTTGCCCCTGTTAGAAATGTGCGCATGAGATTACCTGAGTGCAGAAGTCAAGGGATCCCATTAAAGCACAAACAAGTCAGACTCAATAGGCCTGTAGCCTAATTCTAATCTAACCGAGACCATAATGTAGAGCTCAGCTCCCTGTTCGGCTGAAACAAACCATTTCCCGCCGCTTGATTGCAGATGAAGAAAATCTGCCGCATATTGTAAACCCATTCTGCTTCCCCGTCTTAAAGGGACCTGTCGTGGTCAGATAGGCCCTATCAAGAGCACGGAGCGGCCATGGCACCCGCAGCCCCACACCCTTATCACACGCACCCCTCTCCATTTTCGCACTCCACAAGTTTTATTGGCTGCGACAAGTCCCGGCTATGATTGAGATTAAACTAATCGTAAAGTGAAGAGCACTTTTATCGGCAAAGGAGGACAGGAGGATTAGGGCTCTATCGGAGAGATGGAGCCACAGATAGGGCTCGTGAATACAAAACAAGAGATGAATGGGCTTCATTTTCGCAACCCTGTGCTCATTATCCAAAGGTTCTGGAAATGCCGTGCAAATATGCAGATATAACCATATCGAGTGCCTGAGTGTTTCTTGAAATAATGTGTTAAAGTGAGCAAACTTTTCTCAGTCTCCCTTTGCACCCTCTCATGGGTGCGCTGAGTCTCTATGTTATACACAGGCAACAAACAGACTATTACTTATCCTTCATCCAAATGAACGAGCAAACTTAAAGAATATTATGAGAATGAGGGCAGCGTCAAAAGTCAATATGAATCCATTAATGAATAGATTTAATGTTGTAAATGTAAACACATGTCGATGATGTCCTCGCCGTAAGCAGACAGTACAGAGGAGCTGTAGTAAAAAGTAGTAAGTGTGAGTCTATCTGTTGCTGGCTGGGGTCATTAACAGTGGGGGAGCTCTTGTTCGTGATCTGTCAACTCAAATATGGATCACAAGACAAAGGAACTTAGCGAGGAGTAATCTCTGTGTGTGATACTTACATGAGAGTAAACGAGAATGTGAGACAAACACGGCAACAATGGAGACCTGCATGATTTCTCCTCTCGTCCCCTTATGCTTTTTTTTGATTTTTTTCATCTTTGCAAGTGTTTCTGTCAGGAAAGATTTGCACGAGTCTCATGCTGGACGTAAATAACCTAAAGACGATTCGATTTTTACTGGCTACCCAGATTGGAAGTCAAAGTTACCATAAGAGTCTCTAAGAGGAAAGTGAATCCTCTGAAAAATTAGATTTGTGTGTGGTTGGGTAATGGTTTGCATCATGATCCGCTTACACGTCACAGTTTAACTCCCGTTTTATTGCCGGCCAACAACATCTTGTATAACGAAGTTAATTCAGGCACTGTCACTCCAACTATATAAAAAGAGGGAGGAGAGGGGGGCTATTAAGCCAGAGTCTGGCGGTGTGAAATACTTGCCCTGCCCTGTTTTTTCTCGGATTTCACCGGTTAACTGAACACAACTTTCCTATTGGTGTGTATTCATGCAGCACCCAAAGACATCTAGTTTCCCTCTAGCCTGTCGACAGGAATGAGCTGGGCCTTTTGCACTGAACTTTATTGGTCTCACCCTCTCCTTTCTTCATGAAGTGGGCAGCAGTACTGCAGAATTCCCCTTGACTCAGGGGTAATCTTTACTAAGTTATATGACCTGCTATTTTACATTTTTGACGGAGAGCTGCTGTTCTCCTTTTATGGCTTTTTTTAAATGAACTATTCGCACGTGCATGTGCAAAACATGCATTAATTGCATTTAACACGTTGCAACACATTTAATCTTACCAATTACATTATATCACACACAATTTATCTGAGAGGGATTGCAGCAAAAAGCCAGCGCCCTTTAAATGAAATGTTTATAAAATATAGAGAGTATAATCTAAAACGCAATAATCTCTCAAGTATAAAATTAGGCCATATGTTAATAGCAATAGGTTGTTATGGGCTAATGTTGATATTGTTATGGTTATAATATGTGAGTCGTGGCATATGAGATATGCCATGTGGAACACGTGCGCCCGCGCCCGGTGTGCGTTAATTGTGCGCGTTTTTATCAATGGCAGTAGCCATGCACCTGCTGCTTGTTGCCAACTGACAACTGCTCCCAAATCCCATCACGCACACCCATGCACACACAGACCCTCTCTCACACCATCACACTGTCTTTAAGATAGTCCCTTCCATTAAAATACAATTTTGAGGTCACGCAAGGTAAGATACAACGATACCGGATCACCGGTGTATAATGTAGGCTACTGTGTACAAACAGATGGGATTAAACTCTCTTTCATATAAGTGTGTGTATTCGTGTGTGTGTGTGTATTTGTGTGTGTGGTGGGGGTGTCAAGAAATACTCCAGACTAATGCTTATTAGTATGGACTGCCATTGCACAAGCCTCATCTTTTTAAAACAAGCATAACATGAAAGCAACCTAACTCTTACTTACTCAAGCGAACATGACCACCCCCCTCTCTCATGTCCGCGCACATGCACGCGTGTAGCTTTGCACGGGCAGCACATATGGGGGTAGAGTGTGTGTGTGTGTGTGTGTGTGTGTGTGTGGGTTGCGGCTGGGGCACGGGGTGCAGGCTGTGATCTCTCGCCTTGTGCACACGGACTGGACATGGGGCTGAGCAGCTTAAATAGAGCCCCAGCACCTGTGTTTGCTAGCGCCGTTCTCAGGCCTTCTGAGCAAGGCACGGTACCGGAGGCTCAGCGCACCCACAACCTAGTCCTGGAGGAACTAACAATACGCACAGAACGTGCACTACGATTAAAAGGGATTGAACTAGATTATGTTCAGATTGAAATTACTCTAAATATTTAGATGAACATCCCACATACTATGAGTTTACACGCGTCACCCACTTCTTTCGCTCATATTTTTGTGTTAAGATAAAGTTATATCAACTTTATTAACCAACTGGAGCTCAACAGTCTTGATCATAAGCTATAGCCATAGCTATATTCCCGCCAAATGGAGAGTTGTTTCGATATGTTCAATACTTTATAATAAACAAAGAGCAGAGTGTTTATTATAATGAAGGCAAACCCGAGCCTTTCCCTCCTCCGCCTCAATGTTGCGCATCAAATATTACTGCTCTCCATCATTTTGCAGTGTCATATATAAAAAAAACACTTGAACAGACTCAATCCTACCGACGGTCTTGAAACGTTTCGGATCCGCCCTCTGTCTGCCATGTATCTGTGATTGTTCCCTGGTTAAATACTGAAGGCCATTTTCGTCTGGAGCTCGTTACCGCTTTGCCCGGACGCCTCATATAGGGATCCACTTCTCATCTATTATTATTTTTCTTTTTGGTAAAAGGTTTGTTACAGCAATTAAACAAACTCCGGAGATTTAAAGCCAACAACACATTTACTGATAAATGATGACACATTAATAACAATGAAGTGATTTTACATTAATACTATCTATCTTCTTTGATAAAACAAGAATCTTAGATTAACTGCATTCTTCTCAAAATCAATTCAAAATTTGGCATCTTTGGTTTTGCTCGCAACTCAGGACGAAATATAAGGTCATTTGAAAGTAAAGGGAATGAATGTATGCCACAGATAGCTGATAAAGATTCTGCGTCCAGGCCAACTACACCTCAAATTATTTTCAGGTTGAAAGAAAGAGAACAAAGTCTATTTAATACATATTTATGTATATTACATTAACCCTTCAGAATCGTTATATTCCAGTGGTTGTGTGTGGATGAAAAACAGATATGGCATTTTCTGTTTGCAGAACAAAGCATACCCTTTCAGTGTTTGTTAGCAATTTCAGCTCAAAAAGGTGCAAAGCCACCGGATCTATAATTCTTAATTGAAGCACAAAGGCCTGGAATATATCACAGTAATACGGCCAATGTGTGACAACATATGAAAAAGCTTGGCTTGTATAAATATATTCACAAATGGTCGAGGATTGAGCCGTGGGTGTCCTTATCAATTTAACCCCAATTTCCACAGCTAGATGAATGATTACGTGAGATTCGAGCATCCTTAGGATCACAAAAGGCCCAATCAGAGTCCACACCGTGAAGGGGGGCAGCAGGAAACCAGACGGGCGGATAAGCCGAGCAGGCTAGAGCCGCCGAGCCAAACGTGTACCTGCACTGCCATCTAGAGGTACGTTGGGGGAAAGACATGAACCGGAAACTACTTGCCAAATACACCCTTAAATGTGAAGTCAATGTTCCTCTTGGCCTTCCATGAAAGCAAAGATGACCACAAATCAAGTGGTTAAACTCCCCTAATGCAGCAGTTCAAAAGCTAGAATTCTCACATGTTCCTGTACAGCGTTCACATTCACATCAATCTCAGCTTGACTTGTTTGTTGTTGTCTTTCTGTTGGAATGATGGAAACTACTTAACATGCAGTTGGAGTCTCCAGTATTTCCAGCAGAGATTCTAACTTTAACCTATTTATGTAAGAGTTGTTTGGCCACAATCTGCAGCACACAGAGCTCTGTAGGGGCCGGGACACGTGCTGTAGTTAATGTCCATGCAGGCACGAACATACAGCTTCGCCCTACAAGTACTGTATACACACTGAGCAGGGCACATGTATTAAAGTTTCATTGCATGAAAGTTAAATGATGTTGGAACACTTAGCGAGCCTCTCCATTTAGTACTAGATCAATGATTCAGACGCCTGAGAGTGAAATGGAACCCCTGATTCCTGGTAAATTTTTTAAAAACTGATACCCAGAGTTTTACTGAGGCCGCCAAGGAGCCAAGTGACTGGTGTTTGTGTGAGGAGGAGAGACTTGGATTGATGGTGTGGTACTTAGCAGGGGAAGCATAATGGTGATCGCTGGAGCGCAGGCTTTTAGAGTTTAACTTGGCTATTATGGAGAGCAAGGCAAGGGGAGGAAGAGAGAGAGAAAGCAACAGTCAAGCATCTGCTGTGAATGGACAGTGGTGCAGGGTATGATGTAATCTGATAAGCAATACCTCTTTTATTCTATCACTTTTTACCCACTCCTGCGATTATGACACAGGTACAGCTTGATTTAAGGTTCACATGAGGGTATAAGAAATATTTATACTGGGTCACTGGTCGATTTGCTCTTCCACCAGTTCAGTAAGAGGGTGGATCCATCCATCCGAGACTTATTAGCTAGTAGAGCATCAATGTAAACAATAAGATACACATTGGAAGAAGATGATGTGAGACAAGTTTTACATAAATATTATCAAAAATGTGAAGCCATGTGAAAATGTTCCATTGTCCACTTCTCTCCTCGCAAATTGAGTTCCATTTATGCAAGTGAAAGGTTTTGCTTGTCAGAGCTGCTCTCTGAGGGAGACCAACCATCTGGAAAAGAGGGAGAAAGTTTAATGAAACTACTGTTTCGTCTACGAGAGCATCTACTTAAATGGTGCAGATGTTAGCTGTACTTGGCTAGTTAATAACGGGCTCAGGGCTCTGGAGGCCCTTAGATGAAGCGTGCTGTTTTGTCCGACCACTCTTTCTATTTTTAATAGGTTCATGTACATGAGTCGGCTGTGGAGTATCTTTAAAGCACCTCTTTAAAAATGGCCTCTGTCCCGAGGTGGCCTCCAAAACACATGCATTATTGAAGCATGCACCGGCCTTGTCCTCAGCACTACCTTCACTCAGTCCAGTTCAGCAGGCAGTAGCAGCTGCATGGCTCCCAGAAGACCCGGGAAAGGAAGCAGGAAACACTGCCCAAATGTTCAGAGTTTCAGAGACCTAATGCGTTGTGGAGGAAGAGCAGCAGTTACAGGTCAGAGCATCAGACGCCATTCACAAGTTCACCTGGAAAGTCAAGGGCGGCTGTTTTCATCAGCGATATGATTCATTCTGGTGTGCAGAATAAATGCATAAATATATCGGTGAACTACAAGGAAAGATGGCCTGACAGCAAGACGGTTGTGAGATCAGAAACACCTTTGATGACTTTAAATGAACATGAATGGTTGTATGTCTCTATGTGTTGATATGTGATGAACCCATGCCGTTACAGCAAGAACAGATACAAGTAAAGATGATAGATCACATTTAGATTTCTCCAAAGTCACTAACATAACACAAAGTATTTGAAAAGGAACAGAAAAAGAGGCTCATTCATTTGTTTCGTTTTTTAATTTTAACCACGTTTTTGGGCGAGATCCATGCTGTAAAAAACACCACAAACTATTATGTTTCTGAGAAATGTCTCATAGGGAGCTGATAATTGAAAAAAAATAAAATAAAAGTTTAATTTCACAAAGAGGCTGTTCAATCAGAGACAACATCAGATCTTTAGCACACACTCACACTATGAAAAACTGAATTTGAGTGGTTGGAGGGAACTGAGAGAGGGCAAAGGGGATTTAAGAGCTGTGTTTAAATGGTCAATTGGCTTAGCTCTGTGGTGTCTGTTCTTGGTGTGATGATGTTAGCGGGCGATGTGCAAATGTGCACTCTTTTGATTTCCAGGATGTAATCCTCTCCAGCATACTGGTGGCCCCAGGGAGGAGAGATGAGTGAGACCCAGATGCTGGATGCTGTTTGTTCTGGGATTAAGATATCAATTCCTTGTATTCATTCATTGAAATGTCAAATGTACACATGCAGAGTGCTAACACTGTACGGGTGTAATACACACACAGAGGAAGATATTCTAGCACACACACACACATATACACAGACACAGACACACGCACATACACATATAGACACACACACGCACACAAACACACACACATAGACACAGACACACGCACACACACACACACATAGACACAGACACACGCACATAAACATATAGACACACACACGCACACACACACACACACACACACACACATAGACACAGACACACGCACACACACACACACACATAGACACAGACACACGCACGCACGCGCACACACACACACACAGCCATGCACACGCTCACACACTGCTGTTCATATATCATGTTTCTGAGTTAGTACTAGCAGATCAACAGTCTGATTATGCTACACTGCCATCTAGTGATCTATAATAACTCACATTCACCTGAATGATTGCGTTGTTATTTATTACATGGAAAAGATCCATGACATTATTTAGGAACAATTCTTTGAAGGATGCTCTCTCTCATGCTCCTTTTTCTTTTCTCTGCAGCAAACATTTGATCAGCTCTCAGCCTTTAGAAAAGATGGCAGCAGCTGTTCTGAACAGTAAGCCAGTTTGAAGACAGTTTATGATGATCTCATAATCACTATTAAGTTTTCAACAATTGCTTGAGTAACAGGATAATCTCCTTTAACAGTATTAGCGGGTGTTAATATGCAACGAACGATATAGCAGTATGACATAATATAATGTGATTTTAGAACTTTCAGATTTGATCCAAATGTAAAGTGCGTTATAAATTAAATATATTAGTATAATTCTTATTAATGACATCCTTTTTTATTCATAAACACTTAAATGTACCTTTACTTCCATAATTGCCTTGAATCAATGCAAATGATCATATTCAACGCAGTACTTTTGAGTCAATAGAATTAAAAATCAATAAATTAAATACGTAGAATATTATTAATTATATCAGGGAAAAGATAAAAAAATTTAAAATGTATTTCTTTGTGTGAATTATAAGAAACTGAATCATCCACATATTTACAAGTTCCTCTGAACTTGAAAATTACATTTGAGATAACATATAATCCTAAAGTATAACACAATGTATAATATATAAAGTATAATCACAATGAAGTTAATGTTTATTTGTTTTTCCACATTAACTCGACAATAGAAAAACTGTGAAATCAATGTGAATGTTAACATGAGTTTGCGTAATTAATAAAAGTGATAAAACACTTCAACTGAACATTCTGTGTAAATACATTTTGATCATGACAGTCAGTCAGTCTCAGTCTGGTGAACATGATGTAATGATCAGCACTGGTCTCACTCAATCCACAGGGGTGCCTTTGAGCAAGGCATCCTCATCTAATTGATCGCTTAACAAAACCCAAGCCTGGGTATATAATAAAAAAAACATGTGACAAATGATTCTAAATAAATACATGCATGGGAAAGTCATGAAATTATGCTGGAACAACTTAATGTTTCCTTTTCTGTGTGTAATTTCAAACACAAATCCTATCTGGAGCTGTGCCGAGTATTCACTCCTGTAGTCATATCTCGCCACAAGGGGTCATCGTGAAAGCAAGAGTGAAAATCGGGCAATTCATGAAATGATCACATGGATGTGCAACAAAACTGTCTGACTTACAAACAAAGACTGGCAGAAACTTGTATGCTTTCACCAAAAATGCATTACATGGAAAACGTTTCAGTTTTATTATTTCACCCACACCCCACATTTCCTCTTGTCTATATAAGCCACTAATGGCATTCATGGCTTCCAGATTCATTCCAGCAGTCATGTGCGTGTGAGAGAGAATGAGAGTCAAGTGTACAATTAATTAAAAAGGGTGTATAAGAGAAGCTTTAAGGTCAGTGACACATATCCACCATCTATGCCTGCTTCTTATTGTGTCTTGAAATTATACCCGTGGCATGTTTTCTGTATTTCTCCCAGCAATATTGCCTTGGCTGAAACCCAGAAGTGCTTGAGTGCAGTGGAAAAGCTAATCAAGCAGCAAGAGAATGGTAACAAAGCAAAAGAGACTTCAAGCAGCTGCCACTGCTGTGGGTGAGAAAAAGGCAACAGCAAGAGGAGTCCACAGCTTGGAAAGCAGTCTAGTGTAAGTTATCCGGGAGGGGAGGAAGGGATGGGGAAGGAGGAGGAAAAGGGGGGACAACAACAAAGGGACAAATGCAAAGAAAAAGGGAACTTACCACCATTTCTTTTAGAGGATGAACTCAAGTATGACAAAAACATAATCATCAAACATCAATGTGGCTATTTGAGACTTTTGTGCCATTAGTGATCATAATATCACACATGGCTAATCACTAATGATAATTACCGCTGATGCTTCAACAGCACCGTACAAGTAAGTATTTCTGCAAGCAAGATGTTGTCCCTCTGCCTCCCGTAACCCAGACCATGGGTTAGTTTGGTTTATTTGTCTGTTGGTCAGACTGTTTTCAGGATTACACAAATTACATACACGGATTTTCGGGATTCTTGGCGGGAGGTTTGGGCATGTGACCTGAAAGAAATCCTTACATCCTGGAGTGGATTGGTCACTGGGGTGGATCCAGGATGGTTTATTATAAACTAGACTGACTGAAAAGCAAAATGGGTGGAGGAGGGCAATGTCCCAACCTGAGAACCACTGTTAGAGGAGATCCAGAAAAATTGATGGATCCATTATATATATATTTGTTTGTCACTTTCACTTATGAGAACCCTGAGAAAACACACATTACAAGAATGCATAGAATAAAAACAAAAACAAAAATAGCATGCCATTACAGGTCAAACAAAATTCACATCTGTCACACAAAGCAACATGACCCCATTCACTCAACTCTCTGCTTCCTTGTCTTGTATTCTTACTTTCACTTTTTTGTACATTTTAGGTATTCTTTCAAACACACATTCTTTATTATCTTTATTTTTCTCTGTTCGTCTGACTGTGCAATGCATGTGTATTTCAACCTGCTGCTGTAACGAGAATGTTAACAGTGTAAACTGTTAATATAAGTTTTAGTTTTTTTGTCCTTTGTTGAATGAGAACATTTAAGAAAATATTAAAGAACAAGAAAAATCTTAATTACATTTAACACATAAAAATAACTCTTTTTCCGGTCCAAAATCTCTATGGTCATACAATATCAGTATTTACAAAATACTACTAAGCAACATAGCACCACAAATCCACAAATATCCAACCATTTCTATGTAGTGATTGCTTCTGAGGATAAATTCTTCTTTTAAAAAAAATGATTAAATAATGTTGATCTTTTCATTTCATGTTTCAGTTTTATATTTGTAATCCTAATGTTTGGTTTTACAACATCTATGCCAATATTGATTCTCTGAGTTAAACAGGTTCCTTAAACACAGACACTATGTATCAAATACGTTTTCCCTTCTATGTCTCATCCATTCTATCCATCACTCCTATTCAAATAACTCCAGTTATTTCTCTTAACAGGGCTGTTGAAGATGTAGTTTAATGCTTTCCCATCCTTATTATGGAGACTTTTTACATCTGTCCAATTTAAGGCGGCTCCATTATATTCTTGCAATCACCCTTCTGTGTTCTTTGACAGATCATAGGCTGATTTTACTATTAGTCACTTACCATAATCCTTCAGTCCAGCCATCCTGCTGCAGGGTCAGAGACAAACTGATGAAATATTGTATTATATTTGTGCTATCAGTCACGTTCCAGAACTCCAAACATGTGCAGTTACACAGCTTCATCACTAGATGGATACAGTGTTTAACTCCGGCAGGGCTCCAGCCTCTTCATGTCTTCTGCCCTCAGCACTGGAGCTTTCCCTCAAATATGGAGGAAACCAAATGGTCGCCTGATTGAGCATCATTGTCCATCTTTAAAGAAATCTGCACAGTCTTGCTGGAGGGACACAGTTGTACGGTGTTTGTGCAGTATATGTGTGTGTCATCATGGGGGTTCATGTGTGTTTCAGGTCACTGAGATTGAGGGTGCCACAGGAACATATGCAGCAGCACCTATTCATCCAGCAGCCACCTTTATGTTCTCTCTTCTCATATACCCAATTGTAAGGAACATATTTTAGAGGCTGTACCCAAAAGCTGTTCCGTGTTTGCTTCCTCTCTTCTATCTGACATGCATTTGTAATTGGTCGTGGACCCCCAAAAATTGTTATTTCAATAATTAGTCAGTTAATAAAACCTTTTTTAATATTTGATAGTAAATATTTTATTTAATGGTAAATGTATTTTGCTCAAATACTTAATATTAAAGCTGATCTATACATATAGGGCATCTTGCCACGTGTACTGCAACTTATATGCAGAGTTTATGTTCAGTTATTTTTAACAGTGAGGACAGTTAATAAACGTTGCCTTGCCACGCAACATTAAAGGATGCGTAAATAACCACTGTGTGGTGAGTCAACAGCCTGGCAGGTTGGACCTGTTGCTGTGTTTAGCTGGAAACACACAGACCTGAGCTACACAAACAGACACAGTGTGCATAATCAGCACAAATACGGATTGATCAAAATCAAAAGGGAGTCGCCCGACTCTGCTCCTGAGCTGGAAAATATCCACAGAGGTGGATGGGGATGAGTTGCATAACCTATAGGAGCCCAAGGAAGCAAATATTTGTGTAACGGCTGGGAAACGTTCGACGCCTCTCTCAATTTCTTCCTCTCACTGTAATATAAGTCATAACAATGTAGTTAACTTTGTTTTTATTAGAAAATGTGAAAGAAGGCACCCTTGTCAGTTTAGGTGGGGTTCTGTGAAGAAGAAAACTGCAACTTAAGTATAAAGAGATGTTAAAACACATTGATGAACATTTTCAGTGGATCTTTGGCACTTCCTGCATCACTTTATCGCCATCAGGCCAGTTTCAGAATGTTGCTGTGATCAGCAGCTGAAGAGCCACAGAGAAATGTGTTCTGTACTACTGCACCAACTGAAAAATAGAGCATAAATGGTACCAATGCAGCTTTGTCTATTGCGCAGCTCTGGAATCCAGCATTTCTTATCTTATTTTACTATCATTTAAAGCAAATACATATGGACTATCAAACAGTGTTTCATCCACCACCATCTTGAGAGTCTTATCATCTGTTTTCATCCAGAGGTGATTCAAACCATAAAATATAAATTTGTATTCCATAATGTATTTTAATGTGTTTAATACATTATTAAATCATTTTGATCAAGATCATGGATTATATTTCTTTCATTTTTTCACACCTTTTATATATCAAAACCCTGGCCAACTGTGGCCGTTCATTTAAATGCATGGCTGTATCAGATAACTGCTACTAACCATAATGAAAAGGGGTATTAAACTGATTTATCTCAGTGACACTGCTAGTCGATAGGGAATCAAGTCAGAGGCTAGATATGCCTCACATAAAATACAGCCTACTATGAAAATCTTGTGCATGATTTAACCTGCCTTTGGTGCTCACAGGGAGCACCAAGTGAAAGCATACGGCATGGCGTAGTTAATCTTGATGCTGGACAGATTTAATGGAGTGGTGTCAAGTGACAATAGCTGGAAAAGCCATCGGAGTGAACCTAATGCGATCAGAATAGCCTGTGTCTGTCTCCCATCTTGGAATTTACAGTAGGGGTAAAAAGCCCAGGTAAGCCTTACTTAAAACCAAGTGCATGGACGTACATACACACACACACACACACACACACACACTTGCACAGTACACATTCACACTGTAGCCTTTTTGTCTTTACCGTTTGAATCATAAGCTCAGACAAACACTCTGAGTGTTAATCTATGGATTTGTCCAAAACTTAAACATCTAATAAAGAATGAATCAGTAAAAAGAAAATGTAATTAGAAGATTATGATTGGGTATTCACAATTATTGATAGATTAGGAGTGAAAAGTGACCTTATGGTTATGATCAACTAATTAAAATGTGTTTTAACAATTGTGGTAATTGCATATTATGCTTGAGGATTGAAATAGGAGATTTAAGTTAAGTTCTTGTTTTCAATGCCATATTATATTATACACTATTAAAAAAAACATTTTATACAACTGAGGTTTAAAACTAACTCTTTCACTGCAGCTTTTAGATGTGAGGACCGCAGCAATGGTCTTCCAGATGACCTTTCACTTAAGCAAAGGGTACCCAAAGTGTGCGTATGTGTTTGTGAAAGTGTGTGTTTGGTAAGGGTACACGCTCCGCACACAGGGAGTGTGTTAATGGTTGTGCTCCCCTGGTCCTCGGTCATCCCTCTCTCTCTCTCCTTCTCTCCCTCTCCTTCTCTCTAGCTCTCTTGACCGTAACTCTACACCATCCATCCACCCGCCCTCCTCCTGATTCCTAAACCCCCCAAACGTTTATCCTATTTTATAAGACACACCTGATTCACCAAGAACTCATACTGGCCGAGGAGAGTTTGAAACCCATGTGCTCATCAATAGTCATGATAATTTGTTTAACCGCATGGGTCTTAAAATTGAATAAAAACCAGAGAGAGAAGATTTATGTAATATATATGTTAAAGTCAAATATCTTGAAAGAAATCCTGTAGTTTTACAAAAGAATGCATTTTATTCCCTGAACTGATGTTAGTAATACAATGTCTGAGATCAAAGATAAAATAAAAGAAACACCAAATGCAAAGAAAATGCAGGTAATTGTACTCATCAAGTTGTTTAAAGCATTATATATGAGATGATAGAGCATAGTTTTAAATGTCTTTCTTTACAAATCTTGCTGATATAACCACAGTTATACCACAGTAAATTCTAGTCCAGCTGGGAAAACTCTTAATGTTTGTCACGTGAAAGTTTGGCCCTCCGGTTTGATCACATCGAACCTTTCCCCAAAGTACTTATTAAGTATTTATGTCATAAAATCTACATACTAGTTGAATTTTTGTTTCAGCATTATGGGTGATCCTCACACAATCCACAATCTTATCTCTTCACCTATGCCTGAAACCGGTGAGTCTGTTTTCCCTATCAGCTTTCCTGAATCAGCCAAGAGGAGACTATCAGTGAACCGTTTTCATTTATATTTCCGTCCACGTTAGATTTAGGTGGAGCACAAAACTCCCTCAGCTCACTAGTCTTTTTCTGTCACACATTACTGATGTATTTCTTGCGAGGAACGACAACCAGGAGATTTAATGGTATAAAGAGGGCAGTTTAAAAAGTAAGCCTATATGGCGCCTGCACATGTTATCTAATATTCTTGGATGATTCTGGGTTAATTCAAGAAATACTTATTTCATGAATGAACACTGAACAATTCTCAAACAACAACTCTTTACACTCCAAAAATGAAACTTTTTGAGTTGTTGGATTAAATAAATGAACCTATAACCGATCTGATTAACATACGTCTGTCTTAACTTTTAAACTGAGTCCTCTTTGGCAGGTGTAAACTGAAAACTTGTTCCAGACACAAAAGCGGCTCTATTTGACACGACGTAACATTACATCACTCAATATGGACCGTACATTAAGAATGCCCTAGAATCTAAGCAGATTATGTGGCAGTTGCTAATACAGACATGATGTTTTCACATAAATCAGTTATTTGTGTCTAAATGTAACATGTAAAATGTAAATGTAACACAAATCAGTTTGGTGAAAACTGTTGGGAGAACTGGATTAAGTAAACTCAACAGTATTTTGTGAGTGTGCACTTCTGAAACAGCAAATAGTGCATGTTAAACCTTTAAATTATTTATTCAAGGTTTCATTGATCCTGTGACAGGAATACCCACATGATATAGTGTGTTATAGAAAAATAAATACTGAAATTGTGTGTATTTTTATATTTTACCTTTCAGATAAGCTGTTTACCAGAAAGCGTCTCCTCCTCTTGGTGATGCAGATCTTCAGATGATCGAAGAAGAGTTTCGGTGTTATTGTTGTTCAAGAGGAAAGTGTCATCCGTGAACCTTGACATGACATCACATGAACCTTGGTGTTACCTCCGCGCTGAATAAAGGTTTGTCAAGATCTGAGGTTGATCAGTAAAAGAAAGAGTATGACATCAGGGAATAAACACTAAGCTGCTTATCCAACCAAGAGCAGAAAAAAAGTGGTGCACACCTCCCCATGCCGCCGAGTCAAAAAAGTGATTTAAATTATGTTGTAAGTAGTTGATATTCCTCCGCCTGACTCAAACATTTTCACTTTTCAATGTCAATACATTTTTGTATGGTTCTCAGCTCTCCGACCTCTCTAAGAAAAAAAAAGGGACAACTGTTGACAATCACTGCCATTGATTTTTTTTCAAGGATTTTGTAATCTATGGTAGTCTTAAATCATGCTCACACACCCAACCTTTCATTTTTGACATCGAGCTGAGGCCGTGTCTGGTATCCTGTAGAATTATTTGCCTATTTTGTGGAAGATTTCCTCTTTAAACTAAGACAGTGGTTTGACATATATTGTCTGTGACCAAGTCAATCCCTCAACACCAAGGTTACTACTATAAAACTATGACCCTTGAACTCCCCTAGGGAGGTCTAAGTGGAAGATAGAATTAACCCACTGGGCCTAATAATGCGCCACATTATCACAACCATTTACCTGACATTTCTCTGGGGTGTCTTTGAGCCCCATGGACAATGAGCATGTGACCACACTGGATGAATCTTCACAAAGCAGAATCAGCAACTTTAATTTAAATCTAGGAGAGCTGAATTCAACAGTGTCCACAATGCATGGAGTTCAAACTAGACTTTTAGAAGTGTTACATGGGGACTGAGTTGCAGCAACTCTCTCAATAGCTGAAATGTAACCCATGTCACCAGAGGTCTATGTGGCGTTTACACAAAACGAGGATGTAATGTCAAAATGTAACACCATCAGTGTGTGTTTTTAGACAGAGTTGACAGTGACTCTGTGTAAACAGCAACGACTCTTCTGAAGGAATAAAAAAAACTCAATAGGAAGGGGAATTACTCTAAATTTTTTCTCTCACTTCTAACATTGAAATTTTACAGCTTTTTACTGTTTGGACTTTTGGGCAGTAAATAAACTGAGGAAAGACATGTACAGATATTAAGATTATTTTTGGCAAACCGAATATTTTCGGATAATTTCACTATTATGTTTTGCATAAAAAATATTGCTGTTTTTATTTTATTTTTATTTAAAAACATATATAAACATATATATATATATATATATATATATATATATATATATATATATATATATATATATAAACATATATAAACATATATATATATATATATATATATATATATATATATATATATATATATAGATCCTGCCAGATCTCCTGAATATATATATATATATATATATATATATATATATATATATATATATATATATATATATATATGCATAGGGATTTCACGGAAGCCATCCACTATATGCTACCATTACCATATACAAATATATATTTTTCAATATTAAAAGTGGAGATCTCTACATGAGGAAGAGTATATAGATAATTAAATCAATTCTAATTTTGACTTTCAAATGAGCGAAGCATATTGTATTTTTAGAGCACTTTGCAGCGAATACATCCTGAGAGAATTGCCCATCATTAATACAAAATGGACCTATTTCTTCAAGTGGATTAAAAGTACTTTTAACACATTTTCTAACTAATTAACGAGCAAATGGTAGAGCTCAAGAGATCCAGACCTAACACCTTCCAATAAACAGAAGAAAGAAAATGAAATTACAGTTACAATTTAAATATACAAATTTAACTAATGGTTTAATTGCATCTCCATGAGCTGATGAGTAAAATAGCGAAATATGTGTTGCTGCTATTTTATAAAAAAGGAAAAGGCCAACACACAACGCGAGAAATTATGTAATGAAGACTGTATGGTTTAGTACACGTTCATTGCATATAAAATCGCATTGATTATAATTACCTACTTGAATCATTAACAGAAACTGTCACGTGCGTATTTGACTTATACAAATTCCTGATTTTTTTATAGCAATTAAATACCATCGAACACTGAATTAGCAGCACACCTGTAATTTCTGTCCGCAGTGTTAATCTTACAATATCTAACATAATTTGTTTCATCGGTTGTATTAGTCGTGGATCAAAGGGAGATTTTAGGTCACAACAACTGTTTGTTTAAATCCAGATCCCTTCTGATTGTTTCGTGATTTCACTCCTCGGGTAAATGTCTTTAACTTTCTGAAAGCCTGGCGCGTAAAGTTGTTCATCACACGTTTCCTGTCTGTGCGTTGAATGTATGGGCGATTAAAGGGCCTGCAGATTAATTCGTGCCATACACAACTTTATCTGGCAGTTTGTCCAGATTCATCTGCTGCCATTGTTCCCATAAGTCACTTGAACAGAATCTAATCAGCGTTTACAGCTTCTCCTCCCTTTCCTTGCAGGGCGCACATGGCGAACCCACAACGCCAGTTCAAGTTCACGTTTAAGACCTTATGGGAAACAAGAGAGTGCGGAAGCACACCTTTTTTGAGGGACTGCAGGAGTGATATGCCATGTTATGTCTCCTCCTCGCGAGGCCTGTTTGATATACACTCAAGCCCTCGTCAGTAATAAAGTGTGGGGTTTTAATTGTCCTACATGGGCCAGAAGTTATCCCTTAACAAGGTGAGCTAATTCTTCACATCTGCAGATACACAAGGTCCCCATGAGGACCTACAAGATAATTCATTACATTCCTTCGCTGTTGTTTAACTTTGAATAATCAGCTTAACACCTGTACCTCTGAGCAAGCTTTATGACGCACTTGGTCTTAATGTGGATTCTGATTTATGCATGATTAAAGGCTTTTGACATAAGACGTTCAAACAAAGAGATGCAACTATGGTGCCATTATTCTTGTGATATGAAGTAAAGCTTTCGCAGCCTGCTAAGTAAAAAATGTCGTAATTATGAATTCCTATAGAG
Source organism: Lophius americanus (assembly GCA_037951165.1). Lineage (NCBI taxonomy): Eukaryota > Metazoa > Chordata > Actinopteri > Lophiiformes > Lophiidae > Lophius > Lophius americanus. The sequence continues at coordinate 10,188,056 of JBBDHG010000019.1, read as the reverse complement.
CTTTTAACGAAAATAACCTTTGAAAAACAGATAACGTTTATTCCCTAAATCTCGGACACCTTCCTCTGGTAGGGTTCGGTTGCTAAAGGTGGCGCGCGGATTAAGCTGTGCAAATAAAAAGTTTTCTTTCAACGCTCGTTCCCACTCGAGTGTGTGTGTGTGTGTGTTTCTTCATTAAATACGACGACGCTTTTGTTCTCCTCGCCGAGTGCAGAAAGATGAAATGTCATGACTTCAACATCAAGGTTGTCGGTTGGAAAAGCGCCTAAATTACCTACAGTTTGAGGATATGGCCGCATGCCACTCTATCTCTACTGGTTTTGTTGTTTTTACACAGCCAATCAGCAGCTCCGTTTTTCTCCCGACCAATAGGGAACTTTAATGAACTTTGACCTTTTTTCAGTGACCATCATTTATTCAAAACTTTTATTTCCTCTTTCCTAATTTTAACCTAATTTAAAAGACCACAGCATCTGCTTGTCCTGTTTTCGCATTTACAGACTTTTCTTTGTTGTATTTTTAGACATATTTATAATTCAACTATATATTCACGTATTGTGAAAAAAACAGTTTTCCTGCTTCATGACTTACCAAAGTAGCAGCATGTATGATTAGATGGTTGGGAATCCCGGGTTAGCTATTCGTGCTAGCCGGCAGACATTCAATGCTCCTCTTAAACAGCAGACATTTGTGTTAAAAGCCAAGACAACTTGATTTTAGATAATGCTATCCAATAATACATTTTCCCCAAAGTTGGTGGCTCAATGTTTATCAGCACTCAAAAGAACAGTCTAAATATTGAGCTTGTTTGGAAACAGCTGCAGTTTGATATAAACATATTGTTCTAGTGATGGAACACATCTAATTAGGCGTTTAGATCCTCATATTAAAAATGCAAAAATGCAGAGTGCAGACACACTATCCAGTCAACAAGCCTCTGTGACGTGTCAAGTTTGCATATTTGCCCACAGCTGTTCTGCTGCGGGAATATTTGCTTTCAATAAATATTTTGAAAATGTCATCAAGCACGAATTGTTTAAAAACACTGGACCAGTAATGGAGGAACCAGCAAGAGAAAAAAAAAATCTAAACACAGATTGAATTTCTGATTAAAATAAAAAGTCAAGAACCATTCAGAATGAATCCTCGCTTTGAATTCGTGGATTTTTTTAAATTTTTTTTATTGTAAAGGCTTTTTTTTTAATTTTATTGTAAAGGATATATGAAACTATATGTAGCCCTCTTTACGTTGCGTCACTTAGCGCAAAGTTTACATGCAGTCTCTTCCCAAATGAAACAATGCAACATCAAGAGGTTAAGATATTTCATCTCATCACGGCTTTTATAAAAAACAAATGGAAATATCACAGGCCTCCCCCCATCATCCAAACAAACCCCCAAAAAAGACGACAAAAAGAAAAACTGCTTATGGCTCTCTTGGAAAACCCTGTATGTAAACAAAAGGCGATGGGGTGTCTTTGACTCTGTGCCTATAGTCTGCTGATACATGTGAACCCCTAAAATAACAACGGTAATAATAACAATAATTAAGACATTTCATTGTTATTGTTTTTAACAATATAACATGTTACGTTATCACAGTCCGGTAATACTTTTTTATTTATTTTTTTATTCATTTTCTTTCTTTTTTTTTTTTACCTTAAACGACCTACCTATATCGCCTCACTTACTTTTGTTCTCCCCCAGCACTGCATAAATGATCAGTCTTAACAAGCCATAACATCTTTGGAATTATATTTTCCTTAATCGAGCTTCAGAGAAAATATGACCATAATTGGATGGGAAGTTGGAGAAGTGCCGTGTCTTGTCTCTGGGAAATTCCAGAACCGAGAAGAAGAAGTTTAATTTGGGGGAAAAGATGAGGCTTTGCTGCATCTTCTGGCAGATTATTTCCACATCTTTAAAGGTGAATGTGGAGCTAAATGGTTTGTCGTTTTTGCAGTGTTTTAATCTGAATGCTTTGCATCTTGCTTGAAGCTTGCCTCACGTCACCCTGCAAAACACTTCTCAAAAAAATAAAAAAATAAAAAATCGATGCTCTATGTCCCCTTCTGTTCGATTTTTTAAGAGCCAAGGTCCACTAGATTAGAAGACATAGGGTTCAGTATGGTGTCGTGGTGCAATGAGTGGTGATGGTGCACCGAGTCTGCACCACTTGGTACCGGGATGGCGCTGGGTCCCGGCGGGGGCGCGAGGCCGTGGAGGGACTGTAAACCTGGGTTCGAGCCGAGAAGCAGAGCTGGGCTCGCAGAAGTGTGATCCGGTGTCCCCGATGGAGACTTATCGTCGTCCGAGCTCCCCAAAAGAGATTTATTTCCATTCATGGAAGAAGTCAAGGGGTTGTGACTATTGCTGTTCTCGTTGTTCTCTCTGCGAAGCGAAATACCAGATTAGATTTCATAAATATAAAAATCTGCAATCAAAATATTTTTATTTGATCGTTATAGAATGTAAAATATATTGAAGGAGCGCTTTACACACACACTAAACAAAAACTCAAAAACATGTTTCCTCATGACTGTGAATTGAATTAAACTGCAGCATATTTACAGAAATTTCACTGAACAATATAAAATGTTATAGAAAAGAACAGAATCTTAGTCTGATGCTTTATTTGCGCGTCAATCAGGAGAACCTTCATCCGCACGGGTGGCAAAATGCAAACAATAGTTAAGTCACTGGCTTAATTAGAAGCTGTGGCTCCGTTCACCCGCGAGCACTGACTTAAGATCATTAATCAATTTGACTGTTGAAGCTTGAATAAGTTGTAGCAAGTGATTTTCGGCAGTGACCTGTGGTGCAGCCGCCCGTCAAAGTGTGTAAATGACATTTCTTATTGTTGGGAACGTGTCTCGTTGCGTACGGCACAGTTCATTTGTTTGCCGTCTGTGTGTGACCAGGTTTTTTTCTCAGAGGAACGACATGATTTACGTTCAGCTTTCAGGCCGAATTAGTGGCCAGAGGGTGAAAGAAGACACCGAGCCAGCAAACACCTGACTGAAACACGTCTCTCAACCTCTCCACACGCCTGCCGGTTCAGTCTCCAAACTTAGAAAAGCACAAAGTACTAATGCAATTTAAACTGTGCTGATATGAGAGTAATTTGCCGCATCATCATAATCTTGAGGTGGAAGTGACATTTCATATGTGTGATTAAAACCTAACAGCCACCTTAATTCGACATTGTAACATTATTTGCCTGAAAACGAGTCTATTTTATGTTTTGAAATATTACGCACGGCCTGCAACAGTTATCAAACACGCGCAAACCAACAGTTTGCATATCTATACATGTATATCGTCTTCTGGGCTTCAAACCTTAAATTATGACGGAAAGTAAAGGTTTAACAATTACAAGGGTCAGTAATAAATAACCAGAAATGGTGTGTGACATAGACGCTTGGAAAAACTGGTTGTTTTTGCCTGATTTGAATGTTTTCTATTTTTGTTTGCAGTCAAGTTTAAGAACGCAAACGCCTGCACGATTCGGCGTTACGTCTACAGAGGCTTTATACTCCTACCTTTCCTTCGCCTCCGCTGCTCGGTCCCGCTGCCGCCGGTTCTTGAACCAGTTGCTGACCTGTGTGGTGGTGAGTCCCGTGGCTTCAGCCAGCTCCCGTTTCTCCCGCGGAGATGGGTAAGGATTGTGGGTGTACCACTCCCGGAGAACGCTCCTGCTCTTCTCCTTGAAACAATAGCTTGTCTCCTCTCCGTCCCAGATGGAGCGGGGCAACGGGAACTTTCTCCGGACGCGGTACTTCCCCACCGCGCCGAGCGGGCGGCCTCTCAGCTTCTCCGCCTCGATGTAGTGCGCCTTCAGCCACAGCTGCTGCAGCTTCGGGTGGTTGTGTGGCGAGAACTGGTGGCTCTCTAGGATCTTGTAGAGCTCTCGGAAGTTCCCCCGGTGGAAGGCAACCACGGCTTTCGCTTTGAGGACGCTCTCGTTTTTGTGGAGGTGTTCGCACGCCGGGAGGGACCAGAGGAAGCGCCCCAGCCGCTCAATGTTCCCCCCTTGTTGGAGGACTTCGCAAACACACGCCACTTGTTCCTGCGTAAAACCAAACGTTGGAAGCATGGACATGGCGACAACGTAAATCAATACAGATTAGATTGTGCCTTACTTCCACGTCCCCCCTTCAGTCTCACATTAAATCAAAACGGGTAAAGTCCACGAGCGGAAAAGAGTCCCCACGATAATGCGTTAAAACTTAGCACAGCACAAATATCCAAGTGCGTATTGTGGAATAAACTCAAGTCCATTCAGCCATTCAAAACCACGAGCGACAAATCCTCATAAGTTGGTGAGAGAGAGAAAGTTCCACCGTCCTTCTGCACCTTTGCCGTTTTAACATAACCTTCTCCCGGAGACCGGGCTCGCTGGCTGGTTTTAATAATATTATTCTAAGCTGGCAAGACAAGCGATTATATGAACTGTGATTGGTCGGTTATCTGACCCGGGGATGGTGAGGATAAGACAATAGCCTAGTCAAAATTATTTACCATGGTTACGCTGTCACTCAAGTAACCCGATATGCTTTGAGGTGGCTCCCTGGCAAAGTCAACCCGATTGTTCCCTTCACGACCAGCCCGCCTACTCACACAAATATCGCTCACATTTTTCTCCTGAAATAGTTTTTTTTCGTCCTCCTCACTTTGACAGACACGCAGGGCGGCCATAGAACGCAGAGTTGTGAGAGTGTGGGGAAGGAGAGCGGCGCTGGTCCCGCAGCTGGAGGAAGGATGGCGCCAGAGTGCACAGAGTCTGCACAACTTTGTCCTCGTGACTCGTTTATCTATCGGGATCTCCAAACTCGGATTTTAATTTTGTCACTTCATCACGGTGCTGCAACGACTCTCTGCAGAAAGTAGCCTATCTTTTCCCGTTAATGAAAATTGCTCTTAAAATACCCATCCAGCCTGCAGAGGCTACCACGAGAATTCTTTTTATTTAAAGTAAGCGAAAAAATAAATAAAAAATCCAGGCTGTAACTCTGAGACGGGAAAGACACTGACCGCATCAATTTAGATAAATCCGATCTAAGTTCATAATAATAAAAGTTAGAACCGATATTTTAGAAGCAGGAATTTACATCAAGTGTATAATTAAAGGTCCCGGGTTATTTAAATAGCCCCAATTTGATTATTATTATTTTTAAGTCAGCATATTTTAAAATATGAATTTTACAAGTGTTTGGGAATAAGAGAACATAGGCTGCATGCCAAATAATTTAGCCACACTATTATAAATAATAACGAAATAAAAATCAGACTTTGAAACAAATTTGGTTAGAAAATCATTTAATCAACACAATTTGATTAATTTGGACATATAAATGTCTGTATAACCAAAGTGCAGCATGTGTTTATAATTTAATCTGGAATAAATATTAAATGTTTTTTATTTTCGCCCGCTCCTGAAACCATAATACATTTCTAACTCAGGTAAATAAATGTATTACAATAATCAATGGAAAATGTAAAAGCCTGCCGTTCTGGATTAACGGTGTGAGCCGCTGACGACAGGAGAGCGCAGTGACAAGCGTCCAGGTGAGAAGTTGGTACGGCACTGAAATGAAGTGTTGGGAGTGCGGCTGTCGAGGTTTCTGGATGGAGAGCAGAGGGGAAGAGTCGGCTGAGCAACAGCTGAGAAGAAAACGGCATTAAGTAATAGCGCATAGGTGAGACAAAACTTTACCGTTCGTATTTCTGTCATGTGACCAGGGACACGCGCGGGATGGAAGTCTGAGGTGATTATAAAATCAGATCAAACAACTTCCATAATTCCATTAATTAAGATAAGATGATGCCAGGATAAGATAAATGAAACTTTGGCAGATTAAATATAAGTCTTCTGATTCACTGAGGAGAGCGCACTTGTTGGAATAATGGGTAGATTAAGAGGTTCCCAAACTGCAATTTGTGGATTGGGGGAAAATGGCAACAACATCCCTGTCATGGTCTGCTGTGGTGATGTCAGGTATGTGATGACGTCGACCACGCGCACGTGGATGGTTTGTTATTGACTCCTGGGCCTAGCATTGACCAGTTGGTAGATTCCTATCGCCTCAGCTTCACCATGGGACCTTTTCATTAGAGATACGAGTGCCGGTTACATCCACACTCAATATCAAATCACTCCACGCTGCCTCCTAAAACCACACGCACACACACACACACGCCCTCAAACACGCACAAGTCACACGCTTGCACGCATGCGCACATGCATACGCTTGCACACAGCTGCTTCTGTCCTCTTCTGAAAAGCAGTTTCAGTTGCTATCATGTCGTAATTAATCAATGGACAATAGAATAACTCTGATTCTATTTCAGAATGCAAATCGAATTATGAATCGTTATGAATTAATGTTTTGTGAATTAATGTTATTATTATTATTTATTATAAATATGCCGCTATTTTCTGAGATAAATCACATTTTACGCATATCTCATGTTCTAAAATGTAAGGGACGGAAAAAATAAATGATGGAATGAATATATAATTAGAAAGAAAACGGTACTCATCAACTGATCAGGTCACAACATTAATTTAAATACAATTTATCAATATCATCCGATCTACATGTCTGTTTTAATTTCAGCCCGGTTGTGGCTGTTGTATGATTATTGTTGCGATCATGACGCTAGTTTATCACCAGAGAAGAGGAGTCCTGTAAGAGGAACCTGATCCCTGTTTCCGTGTTGTGTTCACCATTCGTTTAATAAATTGACGTTGGTTTCGCCTGAAGCGAACTTTGGAGAGTATTACGGATTAAGCTGACTGATGGTAATCATCAGGGGACCCGGGTTCGCTTGAAATGGAGAGTGGGAAAAACAAGGACATTTTCTTACCCTGATAAGTTTCGTGTATATCCTACAGCTCAATCCCATAATTCAGGTAGAATTCTAAGAAAAAAAATATATAATATAAAAAATAAGATAATGTTTGTATTACCACAATAAAAGTAGATTAAAATTTAACACAGCAAATTAAATCACTCCCTGAGTGAGTTTCAAATGATTTGTATTGCCTTAAAACTAATGAGAATAATCTCAAAATTAGAAAAACAATGGGCATTATATAATAGACAGGTGTTAATATTTATCAACCATGTCAAAGTAAATATAAAGAGAAAACTTAGCTGTTCATCCATGTTATCATCATCCGCGTTCAGCTGACTCACACACACACACACACACACACACACACACACTCACACGCACATACACGCACTAACAGCCCAGAAAAAGCCTTGAAAGTAACCATAAAACACACCCTTGCTCACCACTGGCAAATGAGGCGCTATTATTACACCCATAAATGTGATAATATTTCTCAGTAAGATAAAGTGTCTTCTGATTTTTTTGCACTATAAATAAAGGTCATGAGTTGAAAATCGAGTTCACATACTATAAAAGGCTAAAAATGCTCAAATATAAACATGTTGCTATATTTCTTTCTTTAATTTATGTGGTAAAGTTATCCATTGATTATTAGCCATACGCCCTAGTTTAGCCCTCATGGAGTATTTTTGTGGGAATGGTGCTGCTGTAACAAAAGGAGGTTAGAGGAGCTCCAAGTGGGGGGGGGCACGAATTTCATTAAAAGTTATTCTGATGAGAAGCTGCACTGTTGTTTGGATGTCAAATTTATTGCCTAATGGCAGGCATATCTCCCCCTAACTCTGAGGTCTGTTGCAGATGCAGTTTTTATGGTAAAAAATGTAATATTTCAGATCCTTTTTTGACCTCTTAATTTTTTTGAACTGGGATGAATCAGCTCACAAAGTTTAATATCATGGAGGCAGATTTTCAAAAAGGAAATATTATAGCAAATACAAAGGTGGAGTGAGCAGCTAGAATATGAGCAATGCAAAGCCTCTGCTGCAGTGGGCTCTTGATGGTCAGAAGTGCTGGGTGTGCACACTGGTGGTGACAGGGCATTCTGGGGGAGCATATCTAGCCCTTGACAGTGTTTGTAAACCACTTGTTTCCACGCATCAGTTTGATCAGAGGGGCTCTGGCTCTGAAACGATAATTATTACGACCACTGATGAATGGAGATCGTGTTTCCCCAAATAGCCAAGCCCCTATTTTCACAACCTCCCACTGCTCACCTCAGCCACTCTCCACCACGACCTGCTCTAATTGAGCTGATTACTGCAAGATGTGTGTGTTTCAAAGACTATGTGTTTGGTGGGGGTATGAGAGGGGACCTAGCTGTGTTTTTTCTGTAAGACTGCTACAGTGACATGAGCAAGCACAACAAGGGGTTGATGAGTAACATTCTTTTGGACAGACATTCAAATGTTGGGCAGGCAGAGAGAGACTATTGAAGCCAGAACCTCATTGTCTCTGCCAGTTAAAGGGATCTGAATGGAGGACTATCCAATAATTGTTTGTTTACATCTATCTCGTTACTCGAAGGCACGGACTACACAGAGCGAGGAGATTTCAATAATATGCAGGCAATGAGGTGGGAGGGGTGGACTAGAGTTCCCTTGTAGTCTTGTGTGTGTCTCGTTTTAATTTTCAGAAGCTTCTGACTGGTTGGCTGGCTCATCAGATTGGATGGTTTACATCTCAGGTCCACGCTAGAATATAAGACTGCACACAGCGTAGCTATTTCACAGGCAGTTAAAACAGAACTAAGCATCACCTTCAATTCATGAACAGTACAGGGATTACTCTAGCATGAACAAAATCAGACAGGAGAGACAATCAGAGAGGACATAGCGTCTCTGCATGCAGCCTTTGTATTTGTAGCATCGGCCTCTACGCTTTTATTTTGAAGTGAGTCTTTTGACTTTAAGACTTGCACTGTTTGAATTCATTCATTCCAAGGCTTCTGATTATATAGGCTGCCGATACATACAGGCCCAATCTAAGATATTTTGGATTTTGTAATAATCATGAATTTAAAAGGAAAAAATATATATACTTTTCAGAGTTTAGAGTAATAAACTCTCTCCTGAAAACAATATAAATAAACTCTTTTTGTTTTGTTTGTTTGATTTTGTGCAGAGTGACCTCACATGATAAATCAAAAATCCTGATATATTGACATTCTGAAGAAATAATTGAACAATATCTGATAAAATAATTAAACTGAAAGGGTATTTTGGACAAACATAAACAGATATATCAATCTTAAATTTGAAGGGTTTCAGGGAATTATAAACTTAATAATATCTGGACATGTCTGATCATATAAAACAAATGAAAGGCCCTGCAATTCAACACAGGTTGTGTGCATATCCAGGGAAATATATAACTCAATGGTGAAAAAAAAATATCTTAACCAATCAACACTGCCCAATCAACACCACCACCTCCACCACCTCCACCACTTCCACCACCTCCACCACCTCGCTGCTGTGGAACAAACTTGCTCCCAAATTGCAGCTGGGCTTAGCACCGGCGCAAAAAGCAACAAGTGTCTGTTTTTCTAATAAGGCTGGTCATTGGTGCTGATGAGAAGCTGTGTGTGTGAGTGTGAGTCTGTGTGTGTGTGTGAGTCTGTGTGAGTGTGTGTGTGTGTGTGTGTGAGTCTGTGTGTGTGAGTGTGAGTCTGTGTGTGTGTGTGAGTCTGTGTGTGTGTGTGTGTGTGTGTGTGTGTGTGTGTGTTTGTGTATGTGTGTGTTTGTGTGTGTGTGTGTGTGTGTGTGTGTGTGTGTGTGTGTGTGTGTGTGTGTGTGTGTGTGTGTGTTTGAGAGAGTGTGTGAATCTACACGGGTATAAGAGAAGGAGACGGAACGTGCCACTTGCTGCTGAAGTTAATTTATTCGATCAATCACTCCATTTGATTCCTGTTTATTTTCAGGAGTCCCACGGTCATTTCAGCCTCACACTGAGCCCTTTATACACTGCCAAGGCGTTTCCCCTCTGCTGCTAAGACCGTATTGCGTACATTCAGCCATAATTTGGAGAGGAGAAGGGTTCCAGCACTTCTCAGATATTTCACACTTCCTAACCTTTATGGTGAAATCCTCTCAGACCTGTCTCTTGTCAAAGTCACGGTGTGCACACACGCAGGTATACAAGCTTCACACATATGCTGATTTATGGCAACGCTGTAGGAATGTTGTTGGCTTATTTTAAATGACTGGAAACAAACTCTAATGTGGAATTATGCATTATTGTCTACAATTTGGCCACTAGTGCACAGGGCACAGAGTGCAGACTCTTCTCGTATTTATTTTCTGTTGGCTCTATTATGTCGGATACTAGTTTATAGTTAATGACTAGTTAATGAATAGTTTATGGGGATTTTATATGCAGCTGATGGATTCTGGATTATTAATAGCTTATCCTGCTCTTCTGGAGTATTTTGATACAGCAAGCAGCAAAGAGACCAACACGTGACAAATTTGTAGGATCAGATGGACAGGGAGCCATTCTGCTTCAAAACACACGGAAGGCTGGGACATGATTATTATCATGAGAATTGATGTTTTTTGATCATGTTAAAATAGCAATAAAGTTTTCTCCTCTTTCACAACAATTAACAGGAGGCTCAACAATGATGCCATAATTTCACTCCAGTGTGAATAAGATTAGAGCTGGGATTCTGTTGTTTTTTAATTGAAACAATGAGTGAAGAGAAGAAACACAAATTAATAGCATGTCAAATTACCCACATTGAGCTCTGCAGTGAAAAAGCAGTTTCACAATGTGGCACCCTAACAACTTACTTACTCTCATAAAACTTGACAGGGATTGTCAGATTTCCTTTTGTAGTAAAGGAAATGTGTGAAATCTAAATTGAGTACTTTCCCTAACCAAACCAATGGACTTTGGTGGGGATCTTAGTTTTTATTCCCTCACATCCAACTCAGACTTTGTTCTTGAAAAAATTCTGCAGCACTGCTCGATGTTTTCCCTCATGTAACTGTTTTTCTTTTTTTTTTTGCAGAGCTGGAACTCATGTCTCAGGAAAGAATTTATTAAATGCGACCCGAAGTAATTAGCAATGTGCTAATGCTTGAATTTGTATCCATTCCTGTATGCAAGGTTTTTACAACACTTGGTGGTTTCACTTGAAACACTGCTTTGACCTTGTGTCACCGACCATATGGGCAGTAAATAGTTCCACGATAGATTCAGCAGCTGTGGTGATACTGTATCAAGGAGAAACGTCTTATTTTACAAAATACTATGTGATTTTTTTTAATGGCATGAAGATGGTTAACAAGTCAGTTTTAGTTATGTGATGTGTGTTTGTTTCACGGATTCCTCATGGATTATTTTCTGATATTTTTGTGATCAGACTCAGTGTTTGTATGATAAAAACAGCTTAAATAATCTATATCAGTTACACATAAAAATGTATTTCTTTGACTACACTCCGTCATCTCCCTGTTGTTACGATCTTATAGCATCAGAGAAATCCAACGGTAAACCTTGACAATGATACTATTTCCTTTGAATGACCTGTTCCTTTTAAAGATTCAACAAACGCGCTCATCCACCTCTCATCAACCAGTTACCTTAAATATTGGTTTCATTGATAGCTTTAGTATCTTATGGATTAAATTAAGTTTAAGAGGTTATTTGATGCTGGTCATAAACAAGAAAAAAGAGACTCCATTACTGCTAATGGCTTTGAAAAGCCGTATGAAAGCACAGAGGTGCTCTGAGTTAAAACAATACTCTAGAAATGCAGCATTCTCACCATGACAGTTGCTGAGTCCAAAGCCACATACTAAGCATATTTACCCAACACGAGTGCTGTCCTTATACATACTTCTACCTGTATAGACACCAGCATGCAGCACTTAGAAGCATCTTTTAGGTGCACTTTCCGAGGGTCTCAATGCACCATCCATATGATTTTCTCATATTAAACAGATGACCCTTCAAATATATTCTTCGGTATTCTGCTTTCTCTTGTACGTAATAGAAGATACTCTAAAGATCAAAGCAGATTCTTGTTTCGTAAACCTAAGTGTGGCAATGTGTATAGATCCTTTTCTTCTGTCTGGAAGAATCGGATTTCATGATTACTATTATATAATGACTATAGGGTATATTTAACAATAACAAACCCCGGAACACATTGTCCAGGAAACTAACAATTATATACAGTCAGAGCATATGGCAACTACAGCTATTTGAGAGAAGAGATGAGCTTTAGGCCAAGGAACTGCCTCATGCGTAATAATACTTTACAGAGGTTCACTTACACCATGGTGTTGCTGTCTATTACCAGCAAATTTATTAGTTGGTTCAGTCAGCCTGATCTGATTAGAGCACAACCTGACTCAAATCTACCCACCCACATTTCTTCTGCTTCTCCCACCGTCAAATGCTTTTTTACTTCTGTCTTTTATTCACATTCTTCCTCCTGCTTACAAAAACTCTCATAAACTGTAGTTACTTTGATATTTTAGGAAGCTCAAGAGAAGTCTAGAAAGGTGTAGTTGGTTTTCTCATTGACAGTTTCCCCCAGCTTCTCATAGAAAATCTCAGTGTATTTTCAGGCTACATGGTAGGACGAGTCAGCAGGGATTTAGCACAATATATCTACATGGGAGTACACAGCACACTGGGGGCATTGCAGGTGAACATGCTTTTTCTCTAAAATACTAATATGAGAAATAGGCATAATTGCGTGATTCCTAAATAAAATCCCAAATCCAATAAACCAAATTCTTGTAATCATTATTCCCGCTTTAAACGTTATTATTAAATACCAAACAACAAAACAACATTTTGTTCGCTGAGAGCAGGATTTTTGGACGTTGAATGACGGATACAAATCAACAAGAATCCATGGTGAGAACATTGCAGTGATACACACAAAAACACAGAAAGAAGGATAAAAAATACAGCTGAAACAAAACCAGCAACATTCCACTTGGTCCCCAGTTTAATTACAACTAGAATGCATTTTAAGAAAAAAATATTTAAAAAAATTGGTTAGACAGTATTGAAACAATTGATAATAAAGATTAGAAAATGTATCATGCAAACGATAGTCAATACCAATGTGCTCTATTTATGTCTGTATGAATGCATTTCTTCTTACCCAAATATTTTTGCACTGATCTGTGGATATTTGGCCAAAACAAAATTAAAAAGGATTGACCCTAACCCTAACCCTAAAATATCTTCAGCAAATACGCCCTTGGACTTTTGAAGAACAACCCATGCACCTCGACTTCCACACATTGCCCTTGACTTCTGTACAGTAGCTAGGACAAGTAATACGATCCTGAAATGTAAAAGAATTTACCAGTAACACATGTATTGGCCCTGTGATGACTTGTCTAGGGTGAACACTGCCTCTCGCCAACAACGGGTGGGATTGGCTCCAGCGTTCCCCAGTTGTTCCTCACCATAGGTGGGAGGAAGAAGGACTAACCTCTGAATACAGAGTTTATTCTTGGACATTGAAATTGAACAGTATATCCCTATTATAGTTGTATCAAACTGGTAGTCAATATGATTGTGTATTTATTTAAAGGCCTAAATGCAAGACGATGACCATTCCACTGCCACTACTTCATCTGTAGGGCTTCATTTGTGCTCACTTTCCCTGGGATAGAGTGTAGCGGTTTATTCTGAGGGGCCTCTCCAAAACCACCAAGAAAAAGTTAGAGACAAGCTGATAATGACATAGAATAAGAGCTGCAGGACGGACCCGGAGCTTTTTGTACCAGCTCTGGAAGTTAGCTCGAGCGAAGACGTGCCTGACGGCTTGCAAGGGGATGATGAGCTTTCACACAAGCAGAAAGAGGGGATTACTGTCAATTGCTCCCAAATTGCAATAATACCCGCTGCTGGGCCACCCACATAGGTGCAGTGAGACAAGTGATGAATTGCTACACATGTCCATTCCACAGTGGCGACTCCATGATCTCCCTTCTTTGACATCATGTGACAGAATGTGGAAACGTGGGAAACGGCTTTTAGTGGAAGTTCAAATCATCAGACTAGTTTACATCCATACGGAGCTAAAGCAAGCGGAATCCTGATGTTTGAATTATTTAATAACATTTATTTTAATCTCCCAATCTTTATCTCAGGTTGATATGTTATAGTATATGACAGACTCCCTTTTTGTGCCGTCTAAATGATATATGTATGGTTTTCTATCATCCCATAATTTCTAGACAGATTTTACAAAGTTACTTAAAATATGTGTTAATTTTATTTTACCATCAAGCTGCCCTGTATTTACTGAACATTAATACAGTGAAGAATTCCACCACACAAGGACATTTTCCGCCACTCAAAACGAATAAAGCCCACTATATTTTGAAACTAAACCCTTCTGTGTGTTCTGATGTAGGAATACGTGGTAATTAGTTTTGATCGTATCATTCCTCTGTGTAAGAGCTGAGCAGATGGCTAATCCAGTTCCAGCATCTAATCAGAGCCGTCATTCTAATGACAGTATAATTTCATAAGGGGCCTTTGTCTCAGAATACTCTGGAGCAGCATGGGGGAGATTGGAGATATTCATCATCAGCACATATTGGAAACAGGCTCTAAGAAATTACACATTTGCTTCCTGCCTGTCTGTGCGAGAGAAATGGCAGAATGTGGTGTAGTATTTGTGTGTGTGTGTGTGTGTGTTGGTGTGTTAGTGCATGTGGGCATCTTCAGTAGTGAGAAAATCAGAGTTCAGTCAAGTTAATAGGCAAAGTATTAATGTAGAATTTACACCCTCAGGTCAGGGCACCAAAGCCCAAATGAGCACTTACAATGCAGCTGGTAGCTCAAACATCTGTGTTTTGTGTGGGTGTGTGTGTGCGTGTGTGGGTGTGTGTGTGGTAACAATGCTCTTGTCATCGTTATCTATAATCTCATATAATTGTGTCGAAACAGTTTCAATACAGGCAAAAAGAGGAATATAAAGAATAAACATTGCCCATGAACACCTTATTTCACATCAAGCCCTACAGAGTGCAAAAAATATATTTAGAGCACTGTGAGAAAAAACTAAAATATATAGACCTACAGAAGCAGCATTTTAAAAATAAATGCTCAGACAAAAAGCATGAAGCCTGATGTGGTATTTCTACCCTGGTAAGGAATGTCATGGTGTTAGGAAGTTAATAAGATACTAACACACACACACACACACACACACACACACACACACACACACACACACACACACACACACACACACACACACACACACACACACACACACACACACACACACATATATATATATAAATATAGATATAAAGTGAATCTTACCTTGACCTCCGCACTCACTTCCTCTAACAGGTCCACGTTAAATGTATCCACCTGAAAACGCACACACACAGCACACAAACACAGGAGCAGGCCTCAGCTTTGGATTGGGAAGACAGAGGGTGGTAGTAAGAACTAAAATGGTATGTGCATGAGGCAGTGGAATATTATGAATAAAAGCGGACAGAAGCTCATCGTGACTCACAACAGGCAGGGAGCCCCAGAGCTGTTTATAGCTGATCTGTGTCTGAAGGAACAGAGAGAGAGAGAGAGATATTAGTCCAGGAATAAAAACAAACTTAGAAAACAGGACAAACACAAAGAGAAACTTGGGTTATAACAGCAATTTGGGAAATATTAACAATAATTTTCATGACTTATTATTGTCTGTTAATGACTTTAATCATAATCACAGTGTAACAATCGAGTAAAAGAGGAAACTATGATCTTAACCAATATCTTCAGATGTCTTCTTTTGTCTCGGCAGTAGAAATACACAAAGTAGTCTGAAAATTTGAATTATGAACTTTCTATTTCAAAACGGAGAGAAACAGCTTATCGACAAATAAAGAAGTGAGCAAGAATGTTACTAAATTTGTTTAAAATTGAATCAAATGACTTTTTAGTAGGAGAACCTCACAGCGTTATTGTTTCACAAAAGTCTGTCTTCCAAATGTAAGAAATCATGCCGACGATAACTAAAAAGTGATTACCTGGCGTAATCGGTATTTTTGTCAACTTTGTCAGGGCACTATAGGAGAGTCTCAACTTGAACACTACGTTTGTGTTTTTACATGCATTTGCTTTCTAATCATGAGAGACAGCATATGTAGATCAGAAACAAATATTTCACTCATAATATTTAGCTCACTTTAATACGTTATTAAATACAGGTTAAAATCCTTCCTTTTATTGTAGAAACTTTTGTAAGTCGGGGTTGCAGTCGGTTGATGAATTCAGTCTGAATGAGTATAAGCTCTACTTTCATGCAAGCCAGTAATCATGTCTTCCCCCCCGTTTTCCGTGAAATTAGGTGTCACATCTCATTTCGGAACGATGCTCCTCAAATACTTCATCACCAGCCCTCTCAGTTTCACTGCAGACGCGAGCTGACCTCATGAGGTGACCTCACCAATCACAGATCAAAGTTGGCTGGTTTTGGGCTGCTCAGGTTAATCAGAGGACCACCTTGAAGAACCAATCAGGTAAAATCTTACATGACTTAAAGGAATTAGGCTGCTTTTAACAAGCAACAGTGTGCATTTCCTGTATTGATGCGCTGATGTACCGTACAGGCTTTGAGGTTACTCTGATTTGTCTGAGTATCACTCAGTGAGTCTTTGCTTGGAGTATTTAATACTTTGCCTTCAATTACATCTGCCGTTAGTCTTTTTTTATTCCATTTCACATGAGCCTTTTATAGAAATAGATGTGTAAAAAAAACAATAGTGAATGAATAAGCGGTAAAAAACGGTAGATAAATAAAAGTAATAAGATTGTCGAGGACTGAAACTTTTAAAACTTTTTTCTTTTCTTATATGTTATATGGAGTTTTAACACAAATCAAGTGCTTGATATTGAATATCACGTGTCCATATCTATGTGTGTTTGTGTGTGTGTGTGTGTGTGTGTGTGTCGTAGAATGGAGTACTTGTATTACCTGCCTCTTTTTGAGGGGAAGTGACATGAGATATTTAAAGACCAAAATTGCCTCACTTAGCCAAACAAACTTGTTCTCCCGACACACACGCACACACACACACACACGCACACACGCACGCACGCACGCACGCACACACACACACACACACACACACACACACACACACACACACACGCATGGAGGCTCACACACTCAAATGCAAGTCTATAGGTCTCTAATGGCCAATAAACTCAGGATGTTCTTTCCTCCTCTCCGGCTCACAAAAAATGAGCAGTGAAATTGTTGAGCGTAAAGGGATTCCACTGTAGCTCTGCCTAATGACCACACAATCACACGCACGCACACACACAAACACAAGCACGCACGCACGCACACAAACTGTGTGTATACAGTTTGTGTGCGTTCTGGTTATTATGTACATCCTATCTGCCTCAGCCTTCACTGACTCCCAAACTGTGTGACAGTTTGGGAGTCAGTGAGGGCTGAGGCAGATAGGATGTACATAATAACCAGAAAGCAGATTTTATAAGTCTTCCGAAAGGACAACGGCTAACAGAGCATCAAGGACCGGATAAAAATTCTGAACATTCTTGAGCAACACTTTGAAGTTTTTTCCTGCTTGATCTCGACTGAAGAGACATTCAGGGCTGCTACAGACACAAGTCCAGGCATACAGAAAGACCATATTTTGGAGGATGTGCAACACAATAGTTTTGCTAAAATCAGCTTGAGAAGATCCAACATGCAAAGTTCAGAACAGCGATTAATTCCTCTGATTGGACGGAGAGGATTTGTTCCGTCTGACAGAGGAACCGAACAGAAGGCCCGAGTGCTAACATCATCCTGCCTTCACTCCTACCATATAAACATGAAACACAGTTAGAACGCAGAGAAGGGAGTTTGTTTGGTGCAGGGAAACTGACATTTCTACCAAAGATTTACAGATCATTTCCTTCCTCGTCTTGATACTCCCATTAATTGTGTGTCACAGCTGGAAAATTCACTTTCTCACAAAGGACAAATTTTGCTCTATCCCCTGTAAGGATTTCCAGAATCCTCTGTTTTTATGGGCATGCTAAAGAAGGGAATCGGCCACAGCCATTGCATGTGTATTTGTGTGAGTGTGTGACTGTGTGTGTGTGTATGAGAGAGATAGAGAACCCCCTCCAATACTTCTAATGGTTTCTTTCAGGACCATATGTCCTTTGCGTCAGCACGGCAGCAGTATGGCATCTACAGTTACAGCCAGCTTCAATATGAGAGACAGACACGTTGTACAATAGAATGTGGAAGGTGAAAGGTGGAGGGCATTAAGTTGTGTTTGCATGTGTGTGTGAGTGTACAGCAGAGGGGCAATGCCTTCCGTATTTTGGAGAAAGAAAACCTCTCTGTATTGCCCTACCATCAATAAATCTAGGAGGCTACTAGTGTTGACACAAATTTGCCTGCAACTCCAACCCACTAACCCAACTATCCCCTAACCACCACCTCAACGTTTTCTTAAACACACACACACTCAAAAAGTGCACTTACAAGAGAGCACACGCATCCACGTATAATGTACACACACTCACGCACAGCAGCACAGACACCCACAGAATTTGGGGTATTTAGGAGTCGTCAGTGGTGGCGTGTTTCCTCCTCAGGGTCAGTGATAGCAAAACGCCTGTTAAACTTTATATTCCCTGATGGGACGGAAAAGAGAGAAAAACAGAAGGAAAGTACACTCTCTTTAACACCCTCCTCTGTGTATGTGTGTGTCTGTGAGTGTGTGTGTGCCTGCGGTGGTATGGGTGGTGTTTCCATGCTCCGGCCATCTTGCAAAGGTGGAAGGATATTCTCAGTGTGTTTTAGAGGTAGTGCGTGTTTTCAGACGTTCATACATATTATGTCACAGATCATAATGATTCATGAACTACAATATTGGGGAAATTAAATAATTGTTTGTGGCTAATTGTAATTCTAAACCTAAATATTATGTGATGAGACTGTCTGGTCATAGAAAATATAACGTCGTCTTTGATCCTATTAATTAATTGTTATTATACATCTGATCTCATCGTGTAATATTGTTAAATTATAATGTAACTAATGAGTAGAATAGACTAACTCAATTTAGCTAAGCTCTTTTAGGAAAAAAATGATTAATTCACTTGCCACACTCAGTGTACGGTTTCAAGTTTTCAAGTAAGAAGCATTGGCATTTAGAATTTGTGTTAAAAACAAAAAAGTGATCCCTCTGGGATTTTATGCATCAAATATTAATCACTAAATGTAGTTTATTATGATTACAAGCAATTATTATCACCTTAATATTAGATTGTTCTGTATAAAATACTAGAAATAGTGACATGGAGTATCTGCGTGATTATGGGTGTAATAAGAGCTAGAAAAAATGACCCCCCCAATAAACAGTGCATTCACATCAAAATCAATTATTTGTTACATGTATGTCAGATTGGTTTCTTATATGACACTGAGATTAAGAAATGATTATCTATGAATGATAAAATAATATACTTGCCACCATTATGTTATATTCTATCAAATTCAACGAGGTAAATGTTAATCCATATTAAGTGGTATAATCCTGATATGAAATTACGAGAAATACCCCAAATGTCTAAATAGGAAATAATAATGCCTTCGGTGTAAACTGGTGCACCCTATCTATCAAGTAAATGTTCCTGTTTACAAAAAGACGGATGTGGGAGATTATAATGGACTCAGCAAAAAACCAGCTCTGAGGCACTTTGACGTTTTAAAACTAGCACACTTTGGGTGAATCAAACAGATTGTGTGGATAGCGCTGTAATATTATCCTGTACACATCAGCAGATTCTAAAGCCACTTTTTCTTATGCCTTCATTTTAGGTAATTGAATAAATTCCCAGAGCTCTGTGTGGAATTAGAAGAAGCTTGACTTTGGTCAGACGAGAGCTTTTAAGAAGCCAGTGAATGTATATCAGAGGACCAGAAGTCAATGGTAATGTAATTAACGTTTACATTTACCTGCCTCTCACCTTTCCTGTTGATATACATCCACAATCTAAACTGCACTTGTCAGAGTCCCCGTCCAGTTTGTTTTCATAAATATACTGTGTCTCTTTTTCCCCTAATTTCTCACCTCCTTGACCCTGCTTTTAAAATGAAATATTTGGTGTTTCAGTGAGGGGGTTGGAGTGGTGTGTATGTGTGGTTGGAAAAAAGGGGTCTAAGTTTTCGTCAGACGTGCAACGCAGACAGAGAGAGTGAAGGAAAGGCTTTTTGAAAGCGCTGTCCAAAAGCAACAAAAACACTCCCTCTTGACCATGTGGTCAAAACTGAGTGTAGAGGGAGAGGCGGCATCTGGCATGTCGCCCAGAGAGAAGGGGGAGCAAATATGCCTGCCTCGGCCCGCAATGTGCCCCCTCTGCTGCCAGCTGCAGGCCACGCGTGTATGCTAAAAGATGAGGAGAAGACATGAGGAGAAGGCAGGCGAAAGGATAAGGAGAGAGCTGGTGAGAAAGACGTGCAGATGGAGACAGAATCAGGTTCAAAAAGCGATGAGGATACTTAGAAGTATGCATCCATATCCTGAACAAGGTCAGGGAGACACTGCTAGGAAGAACAGGAAGTGATACAGGATATATCCGCTCTCTCCGCTCTCTCTGAGGCCTGTCATGTAATTGACAGTGCTGCAGAGGGAATTGGACGTTGCTCGAGTTTAAATTTCACCCTTTTGTGTTTTTCGGAAAACAGAATCGAGGCTGTCCGTCTGGATCATGGGCTGGGTCCTTGACCCCTTAATATCCCCTCCAGAGCAGACGGCAAGGTTTTACTGCACAGCAACCTTTTCATACTTCGGATACATGTTTATTTATTATATTTATTTATAAAGTTATATCAAAACGGATGCATCCTTTAAGTGCAAGGTACTGACTGCCTGACGATTAATGGTGAAAGGTAATACGGTACTGATGCAGCTTGACCTAGGCAAGACAACCTCTCAGTCTGAAACGCGCACAAGCACGCCTGTAGATTGCAACTTTACAAATCTATGTGCACAAGTGGATTAACACACTGATACTCACTGTTAAGTTCCCAAAACAGTAGGTAGTACAGTAATGCAAGAATTCCCTGTCATCAAAAGAAACACTGTGCTACAATTATAGAAGTATTTTTTGGCCTGAGAGATGATGATGATGAGGAATGAGGAGGACACTAAGCTGAGGAGAAATTAGAAAAGGATAAAGTGAAAGGGAGCAGCGGTGATGTACGGCTTTACAACTTTAATGACGAGGTGTCGCGTCAGATTTCTTTTTTGTTCTTTCGCTTCCTCCTATCATCTTCTGTCTTCTCTTCAGTCCTGACACTGTAGTGGGTTTGTGAGTCTCTTGGGCATCATCCATCAGTCAAATGTATAGAGGCTATGCAGCAGCAATGCTCCAGTTAAATGAACGCTGGGCGTATTGACTTTCCTGTATCCACAGAAAGAGCAGTCTGGAATCAATCTGATATTTCACTACTGGCTCTAAAACACACGCACAAACATACACATTTTAATCTTTAACCCTGATGAGACTGGGTCATGCTGTTTTTCATCCCTCTACGTTTATGTGTTGCAGCGTTATAGCAGGTCTGGGATATGATTCTCCCTTACTTCACCTGCTGCTGAAGCTCTTTACCAGACCGTTGGGAGTTAACTGCTGCCATAAATAGTCAAAGGAGTGTGTACGGCTATCTGCAGGGCAGCACAGGCCAAAGATATATCTGACAGGAAAAGAGCCAATCTCCTCTTCGTGCTGCCTTCTGTAAAAAGTCATGTTTCACTGCTCGAACCTTCAGATCAGAGATCATCTGTTTTTGAAAAACAAAGGCATAAATAAAAAGAAAGTGTGGAACTGGATTGGACTGCTGGCTAAAAATTGGATTGCACAGGGACAGTGTATTTGTATCACCATGAAGAATTTGCAGCACAGTTTGTGAAAACCTACATTTATTTTCTTTTTGATCTTGCAAAGGATGTCTTTCAAAAATTGTCAACAAATTCAGATACATTTACTGTGGAGGGCTTGGGTTATGGTTCAGGGAAGAATTTCCTGAATGTTGTGGTGGATCACGTAACAAATGCAGATTTTGAATCACTTTTAGCATTGCAACATCAAGTCTTTTTAACATTTTGCCAATATAAAAAAAAAAGAATGATGATATGGCCAAAATTAAATACGAAAACATCCGAGGCTAGGAAAACTCACAATTTCCCACCATTTATAATTCAATTTATAATTAAAGTTAATCCATACACACACCCTGAATGCTGAAATTTGGCTTATATTTTTCTCTCCATCATCCACAGTAATATTCAGTCCTCCTTCATGAGTACCATATGCTAAATAAACACAGTGAGTTGCTTATTTAGGCTGACTACGATCAGTCACCACTACAATTAGCTTGAAAATTTTTGAGAGATCGAATGTATATTGAGCGTCATTTAAACTGAACTGAAATGAAAAGAGTGCAGATTTCACAAAAGACAGATGCTTCTGTGTAAGCCATGAAGTAAATGTATTATCTGATACAAAAATGAACCATTCCAAATCAGTTATCTATCAAACAGCCAGGTTGGATTTCAATAAATGAACACAGTGTTTTTTCCCCCTCGGCCTCTGTCTGCTTAATTAAAGAATAATTGTGTATAATAAATATGTACATCCTGCAAATGGTCTACATTTTCTTTCCATCCACGCAGAGCTCAGTTTGTGTGTTGGGTGGCTAGGATATCTGGAATTTATCAACTTGTTCAGGAAATGAGAGCCTAACTCAGTGTGTGAGCAGGTACAAAACCAACACATGTGAGTGTGTGTGTCCGCACATAAGCATATGTCACACACACACACACACACACACACAAACACACACAAGAATTCACCACCCCATCATTTTTAATCAAGAATATGATTCCTCATCCCATCTGGGGTTTCCGACTTGGTGGGCTAACGCTTACACACAGAAACACATGGATATGTCACACACACACACACACACACACACAAACACACACACTTGCGTGCACACACACGTACTCAAATGCAGATACCGTAGTTAGACAATCTATGGGGTTATAGAAGCTAAGACCACCAACTGCACGCTCAAGTCTGACCCTCGTCATCACAAATAGCAGATGGTACCACTCTTGTATTCAACAGGGGTAGCCATTCTAGCCGTAAACTTGGCAACACACGCATGAGCACAAAACATGAGAAATATGGAAAACAAAACAACTCTAAAATTGCGATGTGAATACATTTCTCTCAGTCCAGGAACATATGAAACCCGCAAATGAAAACCTTACCACTATTTTATGTAATTATTGTTTCTTTTTATCAAACCTGCCACTGAGAATAAAAATCTTTTTAACAAAGCACCATACACACACTGGGGTGCTTACACGCAAACAATTTACAAAATAAAATGATTTACATAAAAAATAATATACAACCAAACAAAAGAAATATAATTATTTTTTAATCAAATTTGTCATCAAGGGCTCAAGTCGGGGGATATACAAATCAGTTTAAACACCTTAAAATACATCCAGTATAACCAGCTCTCTAAGATTCAGAGGCAGGTGGGAGGGGCATAAAACTTAAACGACCTTCGGCAGCTGTGGCTCAAGAAGTATAGCAGTCATCTACTTATCAGAAGGTTGGTGGTTTCATCCCCGGCATGTTAAAGTGTCTGTGAGCAAGATACTGAAAATCAGTTAACTCCCAGTAACTGCTCCATTGCAGTGTGAGTGATTTTGCATGATAGCCTCTGTCACCAGAGTATCAAGGCGTGTGCAGATGGTTGAATACTGGCTTTGGTTGTAAAGGTCTTTAAGTGGTTGAGCAGAAACTAAAGGTACTATGTAAGTACAGTCCATTTGCCAATTTATCAAATCCAGTATGAACTTTAAAATTGACAGTAGGAATATGTCATGGAAGTAGGACAATTACTTCCCTTGCTTTTTTATAGGAGGTGGCTCAAGAGATAAGATGGACGCACACCAAGTATTGCCTTTTAAATAAGAACATGGCCGGTGGGTAATAGTGGTTAATTTTACTGGCGGACAAGGCAGATGAGTCATACCAGTACTGAATGATAATGGCTTTAAAATGAGTGATAAACCTCAGTGCTCCATGATTAACGGGGTTCCGTGTCTTTGAGAAACCAGCATATAGTCCAGCACAGTGGTAAAGGTGGGAGCAGGAAGTACTCTTCTTTTGGCCTGATATGTATACAAGACTGGATTCTAAAATAAAATCTGAAATGAAATTTCTTTAGGTCCTGAACAGTGGTGACGGTTGGACGTTAATCGGATTTTGTATATAGAAACAATTTGAGTTTTTTTTGTCTGCATTTATTAAATGCTAACTTATAGTCTAGTTTGGTCTGAATGTCTCACAGTATACCTTAGGATCATTTTTTAGCGGTAAAAGTTTGCATTGTGAAAGTTTTGATCAAGGTTGTTGAGCATAAGATGGATTTGAGTGGTTCCGGGACCGATCCCAGAAGCACACCTTTGACTACAGTATGGGAATTAAAGGCATCCCCTTTTGGGACAGACCTAGATTTGACGAATAGGTATTTTTAAAATCAATTTGGGATGTTTGTTCCGACAAAATGATAATGCTTTGCTTCCATATTGCATGATTCACAGCAGCTGTAACAAAGCTAACCATTATTGTGGTAAAATTTTTATAAATATTTGTCCAATTTAAGAATTATGAAAAACACCCTGTCCTATCTTGCAACGATTAAAAAAATCCTACTATGACTTCACATTATGCAGGGATGACATAACATCACTGAAACGTAACCAACTCTAGGATATGCCAAACCATACCTCTGGGTATAATGTCATGCAAATCCTTCCATTAGCTTTTCTGTTATGTAGCTAACAAACTGAGCCAAAGGAACTCTAGTGATGCTTGTGACAAAAAGTGTCTGTGGCAGAGAGACTTTCTGGCTATCAGTTTTGAAGTCAAATATTATTTACTCGTATTAAGTCGAACAAGCAATAATGTAGAAGCTAGATTAATTAAAGATAAGATTTATAAAAGTACAATAAACCCCTTAATTTCTAAATTTGAGGTTTAAGTCAATTTTATTTAGTCCCTATTAACATCACACCAAGCATGATCTACCACGGGTCCAAACATTTCAGAGATTACCTAGAAAGCACAAAGTTCGCAATTTGTAACACGAGTAAGGACAAAACAAGCTGTGTAGGAAAAACCCTGAACTTGTTCGGCATAATGAAGCTTACTTAACTTAGCTAGTTAAGTGGCTAATGTTAGCAAAGTGGCTGAAGCTAGTGGGATCTCAGAGCCAGCCACAAGACCTGAAGTCTTTGAACAAAGCCAACATATAACATATAATGGACTGAACGAGGCTGACTAAGTTTTACTTTCACCTCGTAATGCCATATAACTGATTCAAGAAACGCACAGGCGGGGAGGACAGAGGGTACATTAATTTCAACATGTCAGAATACATTCACAATGCCAACCAGCCATGCTACTTCCACTGTAATCATTCAAACTAAGAGCACTTTAAATACATTACTCATTACAATTTTTAAACTTTAAAGTAAAAAAAAAGAAAGAAAAGAAATTGGCAACAATCGGTATCGACTATGAAAATCGATTATCAGTGATCGGCCAAGAAAATTGCAAGCAGTGCACCTCTATTTTTTAAGCCAAACTGCGCTTAACAACACCTCAGGAATGGAGGCATAAATATCACTCACATTTATTCACATGCATCGTCTCTCGTCTTAAAGTATTCTGTGGGAAAGCTCCACACTCACACAGCAATGGAGCAGTTACTGGGAGTAAACTGAGGTTCAGTATCTTACTCAAAGACAATTTAACATGCCGGGGATGAAACCACCAACCTTCTGATAAGTAGATGACTACCATACTTCCACTCAATCGGAGTGGACATTAAAAAGTTTTGGAGAGGAGAGGGACATCTACGTCGCTAGCTAAACTGCTAACACGGAGCTCTACAACGCCTTGGTTGATTTAAAAGAACCGAAAGAACGAATAATGCTGTTCAAGTATGACTTTAATTCCAATGTTGCAATTCCAGAAGCAAAAGAGCTGCTGACATATAATACAAAGTCAATATCTAGTGTTGCATTTTACATATGTGTTAAAATGGCGACAACAATCATTTACCTTGGTTCATGCGGTTTATCTCTTCCTCTGCCCGCAGTGTAACGAGATCATGGGCATTGCACTGGCTCTTCAATATGAGCATTAGTAGATTAGTAGTAGATTAGTAGTAGATTATCTGCTTCTTTGAGTTAGCTGCTAACTGCTATTAGCTGCTTATGAGATCTCCTGGTTAAGTGTCGCACACATAACACGTCAAATAATTACACCACTGTTCTTGCCTACTGTTTGCTTTCTCATTCTGAATATACAGATGTCGATTGGGTACTGTTACGACCTCCGTTGGCCACCCAACCCAGTAGCGGAACAACAATAACCGGCCCATTAAGCCTTTGTAACATTTATACAGAACATGAGGTGTAATTAAGGTGCAACAGTACCTCCTTTAACAAGCTGTGTAAATGGGGGCATATACAGAAATGAAAAAAAGACATCATCCTACTTAAAGAAGGGAAGGATTTATGATTATAACTGTTGATATCTCTGTTGCTGTGTCCATGGGGTCATGTTAGATAAATCTGTGTAACTAAACATCTGAGTTTATTCAGCTATAAGGAGACAAGCCTATAGAAGAATGAAGATGGACGGAGCACAAATGTATTGTGTTTTCTCAGCCAGGCATTTGTACAAGTGTGTGCATTTAACTTACAATGTGTATGTGCACTACTGCCTCAGAGGAATTTTAATTGTCTGAGACAAAGGAGGATTTAATTTTTCCCAGTACATCTATCTTTCACTCCTTCGCTCTCATTGCCTCTTTTTTTTTCGTTGTCCTTTCTTCCATGAAACAATAAAATCCTCGGGCCGTTAAGTTATGGAGAGCTATGGAAAGCGTTTGAAGTGGCTGGAGGAGCCAGTAAATTTAGTAGGCACCTTTGGGAGCTGGTCCAGTGGTGCAGTGGCTGTACCTATATTTCATCTGTGCATGTGCACGTGTCTGCGTGAGCATATGAGCATTCTGACTGTGTTGAGTGTGTGACACAAACGGGTTTAGATTATGTGTGTGCACATACATGCATGTGTGTGTGAGTAAAGGGGCAGGTCTCTATTTCAACTTTGTTTGTGGCAGTCTACATCAAGTTTCCCAAGTTGCTGTTAATCTCACTGGACACCTGCATTAGAGAAAGACCTGCATGTACACATGATGCATGTGTTTATGTATGATTGAAAATTAACTTGTACTGTATGCTATCTGAACTGAGCTGTCTTTGACCATATGTGACCAAATAGTGCCCTTCTTTAGGTAATGTACCCGGTACAAGAATGCTGCAGACTTTTAAGGGAGGCTATTCTCCAAGTTGTATTTGAAGAGCATACAAAGTGTGGCAGTTGTGTACTCTCTTACATTATGTTTCATTAAAGACACACAGTCAGGCACAGTTTGGCTCCATAGCCACTTATTTTCCGGCAACCAGCATTTACACAAGTCGTAAGTTTTCCACAGCCTCTTACTGCACGGTATAAAAGACAAAATATACACCCAATGTGGATCACAAAGGACTAGCACTATTTTATTCCTTTAATACAAAATTCTGAAAATATAAATAGAACAGGTTCAAAATCACATTGTATGCTCTGTAGCTACCTCTGACAGCACAGTATAAAATATAATATACACTGAAACAAAAAATATAATTTATGATTAGCCGTGCTGCTAGTTTGTTGGCTGCATGACCCACTGACCTCAACACGATCCCTCCGTTCTACCCACTCATACCGCCTCCTCCTTCCCCGGACTAAGCTCAGCACCATGGGTGATCGGGCCTTCTGTTCTGCTGCCCCTTGTCTGTGGAATTCACTCCCTGACCATCTGTGGGCTCCACAGACGACTGACACATTTAAAAAAGGACTTAAAACTTTCCTTTTAGCAGAACCTATAACTTTAATTAACATTTCTGATTTTTGGTCATGTTTTTATATAGTTATTATTTGATTTTTTATTGATGCTTTTATCTGCTTTTACTTAGTAGCACTTTGAGATTTGATCCAAATGTAAAGTGCGTTATAAATTAAATGTATTATTATTATTATTATGAGGGCTAGTTTCTAGCTAGCGTTAGCATAGCAAGATAAGGTAAATGCTAAATAATTTTATCAACACTTAAACAAATCCATTATATAAAACAACTTGTATCATACATTAAAAAAGGATATTTAATCATTTCATGCAAATAAAAAAGAGTTTATTGATAAATGATGTCAGAAAAAGGCAGAGCTTGGGTCAATTAATCTACCCCATTGTGGATCAACTAAGGAGTTGACCAGAATAGTGGGACGTTCAAGTGCACAAATAAAATCGTTTTCAGCATTTCACAATTTATATTAATACAATTCCCAACTAGTGTGGTAAACAACAAACACACTGACAAATAACTTAAATTAAATTCAGTGGAAACTTTATAATGGTGAGGCAACTAATCATGGCAAGTGGAATCAGTAAACCCATTACAGAGGCAGTCAGTAAAATGACTCTGACTTTTCAGTCTGGCAAATCATCAGTATTATATTTATAATTATTTTTCAATTTCTGACATTTCTAACTAGAAAATAGCAATGCAAAGCAAAGAAAGAGTTTGCAGCTTCATCAAACGCATAATTATTTTTAAAATTTTTAAAAATGTTGTCATAAAAATATTTCCCCGTCTTTTTACAGGTGCCTGGTAGATTTGCAATGCAACGGCTAGAAGGTGGTGGTTATGCACCTGGAGGTTGTTAATTAACTATTGAACATTGAAAACATTACGCCACCAGGTTTTTTCTCTACCAACCAAAAAGCATCCTTACAGCCATCAAACAGTCAACTACAAAAATTCTCTGCATTAAATAAGGAAATGAGGTGCAGTACCAACTCTACAATTTATCACAAGTCTGCCACTATTATTTGAGAGAAAAGCACATCGCAGATAAAGATCATCCACAGTTTCAACAATTAATAAGTCATTTCTTGTCAACACTACATGTTTTGACTGGGCCCTGTCCCATTTCAGAATGGTGACAGAAGATCCATGTCAGTTCTTGTTTGTAAAATAAGAGAGTAAGAATTATTATCTCTGTTCAACGAATCATTTAGTCTTGTATGAAAAATGTATGACTACATGTAATAGCATCCTGAAACCCAATAGATTTCCACTGAACAAGTAGCTTACATTGCATTAAATAAACGAGGTCACTGTTTTTTCAGGAAGAACAGATTGTTGTTGTGACCGCCTTAACCAGCCAGTCACCAAAAACTCAGTTAATCGATCTACATTCACCAAATTGTAGTGTTGCCTCCTGTACTACCTGACACCACATTTGCATTTTCTGCCCAAAAGAGCTGCTAAATCCCTCATAATCGCGTACATATGTGTTTCTTGTGTATTGAGCTTAACACTTATGTCCGTCTCAT
This sequence comes from Lophius americanus, assembly GCA_037951165.1. NCBI lineage: Eukaryota > Metazoa > Chordata > Actinopteri > Lophiiformes > Lophiidae > Lophius > Lophius americanus. The sequence continues at coordinate 10,158,568 of JBBDHG010000019.1, read as the reverse complement.
TGTCGTCTCTCCACTCATCCACTCATGAACTTACTAACAGATATGCTAACGCATTTAAAATACCCAGGAAATATATCACAGAAATGCAAGCAAGAAAAATGAAGACAGAAAGCCATAATATGCTGCAGGATGAAATAAATTGCCTATATCTTTTTTAGCGCCTTTCTGTATATTTCTTCCCCCCTCCCTCTCCCATCTATCTCTCTTTCTTTCTCCCTTGCTCTCTCAGTTTTCCTAGACACCTGTGCAGGTTTAGTGTTTCAGCCGAGTCCCTGAAAAATAAATGTGTAGCTCCAATCTCTTAATCCACTCGGCTCCACGCAGCCACGTCACATGACACCGCCACGGCTGTCCTGATGCCCAGACAACATTGGAGAGAGAGATTGTTTTGTCTGTGTATGTGTGTGTATGTGTGTGTGCCTCTCTTTTTCTCTCTCTCAGTGCCCTTGAGGCACAGAGATTAAAAGAAAGAGAAAGCAAAAAGAAATTGAGTCCCAGCATAAACTGGAGTCTGCTTTTGCACGTTAATATGTACCGGTTGTTCTACCCAGTTTACATGTGTCTGGGAAAGGAGAGGAAGACTTCTTCACTCAAATCAAGGTCCTTGGTCCAAAATGTCTGGGTGTGAGTTTGTGTGTGTCTGTGTCTGTGTGTGAGTGTCTGTGTTTTGGGATGATACCCTATCCACAGCAATCAGTCTGACCTCCACTCTGGAGTGAACTGCTCTCAATGATTAATGGATCTGCCTCCGTGCTTGGTCGCCACAGCAACCCGAAACCTGATAGCCCGTAGGAATTCGCTAGCTCGCCCTCAAAGTTAGGGTGTGTGTGTGCGTGTGTTTTTGTGGGTTGGCGTGTGTGTTTCCATGCTGTGGGTGGGAAACAGAGTGAGTGTAATGTGACTATTTGGAAAGATGGAGTTGGTTGTGGTAAAGGTGAGAAAAGAGGAAAGAAGGAGGAGGAACAAGAAGTACAATTCAGGCATAAAACCGATCAAGAAATTTTGCCTTAATTAAGTCCTTAATTATTTTCTCAGGCATTTTAAAGTTCTGTCATGTCAGTTTAACCACATGTTCTGGGATTATTGTCCTAATTATTGTTTTAACTGACCGTGATTGAGTCAGTTGTACTTATATGGCCCAGTATTTCAAACCACAAGGGCCTTGACAATCATCACACACCATCACATCCTGTGATCTACGATTTGAATGGGAAAAAATTCCCACTAAACGCCTTTACCAATGGGAAAATTAAAGAAACCACAGCAAGACCATTGGCAGTGGCATTCCTTTCCCTGGCCCATCAGACCACAGATGCAATAGATGAATAGATGTAATGTGTCCAAAATAGATTAATTACGGAAAATCAATAGTACATTCAATTATGATGACAAACATAGATTAGAAAACTTAAGTGATGGACAAAAAGGGGACTTCAGCTTTTGTCTACAAAGTAGGATCTGAAGAGAACCACTCCTTCCCTCCATTGGTGTAAGAGTTTATAGTTTGCTGGTTTGTTTGTTTTGTTTTTTGAAATTTGGTGTTGCAGAACTTAGAGGCAGAGTTGATGATAAAAAGCTTAATAAAAATTTATTTGGAAATGTGTAACAACTGGATCCAAAAACAGTGAAGACTGGATCGATAGGCAGGTAACCATTTTGTTTGAAAACAATTCACAGAGACTAGACAGGAATCCAGGGCACGACTGGAAAAGGAAGCAGGTGAGTACACCTGAAGTGAGACGAGGATCAAGATTAAACAGGATCTAAAATAAATTATGATCAAATTAGAGCAGGAGTCTATGTGGTTGAATCTCCCATTGTACAACAGACCAATGTACAACTGGATGAGAGCTAGTTCTGTCGATATGATGAGTTGACTGGCAGCAGGTAGGTTGACAGTGGAAACCCAGAGGAGAACTGACATTAGGAACACATATATTCACACCATCTTCAATGGCCTTCTAAATGTTTGAAATCAGATTTATTTAATGTTGAGATTTCTACTATGTGTCAAAAAGTCATAGGTGGGGGGGTTAGTTTAATGTATTGCCACTGACTATGTGTTGAAGTTTGCGTGAGACCCCTTCATTATCTGATTTCCACTGATGAGTAAATCCATGTTAACAAGATGAATTGAAGTGCTGCAGCCCAGTTTGTCAACTCTATACTTGACAGGCCAACTTAACACTGCAATGTTTTTTTCCAGGCGTCACTTAACACTATATTGATCTGGAGATTATAGAGGCTCATTAGAAGGAGGCTCAGGGTTTGTGTGGTGAACATGAGGCTAATGGAGTAATGCTGATATGGATCATTTAAATCTTTAGTTCCTGGCAAGCATAGAGTTTTGACATTGAACCAAAAAGTGTCCATGTAAACCAGCTCAGGTGCGTTGTTTTGATAAGGTTATTAAGAGTCAGTTTTCAGTGTGAGGATTTTGACATTTAAGATGTTACGAGCTATTAAGTGTCTCTCATCCTTAGTGTGTGTATAAAAAAAATAACAGAGTTATGTATAGATACTTATATACATTCATCAGCCATAGCATTATGACTAATAATGTTAAGTCCGAATAATATTGATTATCTTGTCGCAATGGCACCTTATGGTAGGCGTGTTATATACGGTAGCAAATGAAATTTTGTTCCTTGTAGTGGATTTTTTGGAAGCAGGTAAAAATGTCTGAATGAGGAACGCTTTTTAATTGTTATGTTTCAACAACGGGTCAGAGCATCACCAAAACTGCAGGTCTTTAGGTGTTTTTTGCCTGCAGAGGTTAGTACCTACCAAAATAGTCTAAGGAAGGATGACTGGTGAATCATTAACAACGTCATGGTTACCCATGGCTCATTGATGTGCGTAGCAAAAGAAAGCCTACGTTGGTAGATTAAATAAAAGAGCTACGTCAGCAAAAAATGCTGAAATGGTTAGCTCTGTTTACAATAGAAATGTGTCAGCACACAGGATCTCTGATCTGTGTGTCATCACACAAATCCTAACAGTTGTGTGTTGTGTGTAAAAAAAGGATTTACACAATAGCAGGCAGGTGGTTGTAAAGGTATGGCTTGAGAGTGTACAGTATATGAGGTGCATTTTTGTTCTATTGTTTAAAATTAAAAGCAATAAACTCCACCAACAAAAGTTTGAGAAGGTTGTGTGTTCATCCGTGTTTTTCTTTGCAAGATATCTTGAAAGTTTGTCAATGGATTGTGAATACATTTTGAGTAATAGTGTATTTGGGGTTATGGAGGAGTTTGTATGGGTATGGATGCAGACACTGGATCACCTTTATTCAACATTGCAACAGAAATGATTTCTTTTATCTTCTTTTTTCGCCTGTTCCCTTTTAGGGTCGCCTCAGCTGAACACCTGATTCCATCTTGCCCTGTCCTCTGCATCGTCCTCTGTCACACCAACCAACTGTATATCTTTTGTCACCACATCCAATAACCTCCTCTTTGGTCTTTAACTTTTTCTCTTGCCTGGCAGCTAAATCTCCCGCATCTTTCTACCAATAGAGCCATTGTCCCACCTTTTCATACAGTCATTCTGTAAATCTTTCCCTTCACTCTTGCTACTACTCTTCTGTTAGAGATAACTCACTTTTCTCCACCAACTCCATCCTGCTTGCACCCAGTTTTTCAACTCTTTTCCACACTTCCTGTTGCTTTGAACAGTTCTTTCACTCAAGTACCTGCACCTTCTTCACTTTTAGTGCTTGCCTTCCTCACAGTTACACCTGCTTCTCTTTCATTCACACACATAAATTCGGTCCTGCTGCAACTGACCTTCATTCTTCTCTTCAGCGCCTACCTCCGACTCTCCAGGTTTGATTCAACCTGTTCCCTACTCTCACTACAGATCACAATGTCCTCTGTGAACATTATAGCTCAAGAGACACCAACCTGACCTCATCTGTCAGCCTGTCCATTACCATAGAAAACAAAAAGGGGCTTAGAGACAATCCATGATGTAGTCCCACCCCCACCTCCACCTTGAAGCAGTCCGTGATACTGCACACCTCACCGCTGTCTTCCTGTTCTCATACATATCCTGTAACACTGTAACATACTTTTTTGTCATTCCAGACTTCCTCATGCAATACTACAATTCCTCCCTCTGCACTGGGTCATATGCCTTTTCTAAAATCCAAAAAGACACATTGCAACTCCTTCTGGCCATCTCTAAACTTATTCTTGAGCACTCTCAAAGCAAACATTGCATCAGTAGTGTTCTTTCTTGGCATGAGGTCATACTGCAGCTCACACACTGTCACCTCTTTTCTTAACCTAGCTCCCACTACTCTTTTCCAGATCTTCATTGTGTGGCTCATCAACTTTATACCCCTGTAGTTTCTACAGCTTTGAACATCACTGCTCTTCAAAATTGACACCAATACACTTTTCATTCATTCATCAGGCATTCTCTCACTCTCCGAGATTATGCTCAACAATCTCAACAAATTAACCACTGTCCTCTCTCCATGACACCCCATACCATACCAACCCATACCTGTATGTCATCTCTACCAAGACATACTTAGTATGTTTTTCTACTTCCTGATTTACAAAACTTACATTCTTTACACTTTTCTTGCTTTCATTTTCTTCATTCATCAGCTCTTTAAGTACTCTTTCCATCTTTCCCTCACAATCCCTTCACTTGTAATAACATTTCCGTCAGTATCCTTAATCACTGTAACCTGTTGCACATCCTGATCTTTCTGCCTCGTATTTCATTCAAAGTAATTTTCCCCTTTCTTAGTGTCCAATCTCTCATACAACCCAACATAGGCCTCTCCTTTAGCGTTTGCTACCTCACTCTTCGCCCTTTGAATTCCTGCATACTTTCTTCATCTCTCGCGCTATCACACCTCTTCTTTGCCAATGTCTTCCTGCGTATAGTCATTCCACCACCAAGTCTCCTTATCTTATTTCCGTTGTGAAGGTGACACATCAGGTACCTTCGTACCTGTCTCCATTATCTTATTGGCTGTAGTTGCCCAGTCATCTGGCAGCTCTTCATTACTACCCAGAACCAATATTAACTCTTCCCTTTAATTCAAACAGCAGCCTTCCTTCCTTAGCTTCTCCAATTTGATCCTCTGCTCCATCTATGCTCCTTTCCTCTTCTGTTCCACCATTCCTCATACTACCATTCTCTGCAGTCGGGCTACGTTCTCCCCTGTCACCATCTTGTAGTCTCTAATCTCTTTCAGATTGTATCTTCTGCATAAGATGTAGTCCACCTGTACTTTTATATACATGTTTTTTACTGATAGATACTGATTGAACAGCGGTGGGTTATGTGTTTAAATGTGACTGCGTGTGGGAGAATGTGTGTGTGTCTGCATGTCACTGTCTGGGTCTATGTGTGCCTGTACTGAGTGACGGATGCAGCGGGGGTATCTGTGACAGTGTGTCAGGCATGTAAACCCAGCCTGACCTGGTCTGTTATGGCCCTCCAGGTCCCTCAGGACACACACATACACACATTAACAGCACTCTTGTTCCTTCGTTTCTAATGAAGTTTCCTGCTTTTTTAAACTATTTGTGACTATTTGAACAGCTGCTGTTTTGCCCATATGTTGGTACTGTAGTTTGTTAATGTTTTTTCTAATGAGATAAGTTATCAGTCCAAACGAGTGTTTTTATTTCACCTAAAGCTCAGCTATCTGGATTTTCGTGATTGTTATGATTAAGCAGGGTTTGACTCGGTTACTTCCAGGTTGGCAAACACTAAGAGAGGGAGATGTGACAGATGATGACACATCGTCTGACTGGTCTAACACGTAGTTGATTATTTATGTTAATTTATGTTTATTTTACATAGTCAGGTATGAGGGATTTATAGTCATCCAAACCTGGCAATCATATGGTTAACCCTATAGTATCCTGACAATACTATACCAACGAGTACCACATACATTTTGCAATGTAATGACAAATAACTTTGGGGCTGTAGTTGTTCTTGTAAAATTATCCATCCACTTTCTGTAAGAACTTATCCTCTGGTCGTGGGGGGGCTGGAGTCTATTCCAGCTGACCACAGGCAAGCGGTGGGCTATACTGTAGACAGGTTGTAAGTTCGTCACAGGGCAAACACTTTGAAGACAAAGAATTATTCACACTCCTATTCCCACCTACAGGAAATGTCGATGATAACTGTCTTGCTTGTGACTGTCTGTTTAGTTTGTCTGTAAATCTCTTAATTGGAACTGCCCACAGAGGTTCAACAAATGTTAGTGTAAACTGAAGGTATAGTTGTATCGTATCGTATCGTATCGTATCGTATCGTATGATTTAATTAAAGAAATCTTCAAATTCAAAAATTTAAAAAATTTCTTCTCTCTTTCTGAAGAGAAAAAAGAAAGCTGAGCACATTGTCTGCACTGAGTTTATCAGATAACAGATGATGTACTCGGCGTTGACAGTCTAGCACATGCAGAAATTTGAGAATTGTTTTTAAAGAGTTTGCAAGATGTTGTTCCAAGTACAAAATTGCAGCAAAGTGTGAGTTGGAGGTGGATGGTGTTGTGCTAAAGGTGAGAAGAGAGTGTGTCTGTGTGTCTGTGTGTCTGTGTGTGCGTGCGTGTTTGAGTGTGTGTGTGTCTGTGTGTGTGTGTTTGAGTGTGTGTGTGTGGTTTTGTGGGTGCTTGCAAACAATGTCAGGGTGTATACTGTTGCTTCGTTTCTTTACACGAGTTGCGCTGAAGTTCAAGTTCACCTACCATACTCCAAAAGAAGCAAAATATTTAAATCAGAGTGGAACATGTAACAGGTCTGGTCGTCTGACCCCGGAAACAGTTGAGTCCATAAATTAAAATGGAACGTTTATTTGTGGAGAATCATGTGACTGTTTACACAACTCATGATATTTGATTGTGACGTCAAGTGAAGGTTTCTGCAATATTACTGCAAACTAGCATAAACTGTCTGTGTGAGCTGTTAAGAAAAATGACATGAAACTCATGTAATCTTTCAGAGCTCACAGACAGCAAGGCTTGTGCCCAGAATCACTCACTGATTGAACCTGTGGATTGTTGATGAATACCAGAATACTATATAGTTCAGTGGTATTACGTCTAACTTGTCTGTCAGCTGGTCTTTCACTATCCTGGTGCTGACATAAGTCATTACCATGACATCTGTCACTTCTCTGTCACCCAAATTTATGACACAATGCTTTTTGCTTCAGTGTAAAAGCACAAGACACTCAGCTCTTCAAGACATCAGTTTCAGTTAGCCGAGCACTGAACAGCCCAAAATGCTACCACAACAGTGCTTTAATGACATAACAAAATATATGTGTGAGCATGAGAGATTAATGACTGAATGTGTTTCACAACAAAAAAAACACAAGGAAGAGGAAGATAACGAATATGTTGTTGCTGGGTAATTTTTTTTTTTTTGTGTGAATTTCAGAACCCAAATTCTGACAAAATGGATGATCATACTAATTACTAAGCACAAGAAAAGCAACCAAACGTCAAATGTGAATTTTGAAATATTCCATTTCCTCAAATCTTCTTCGACATTCAGCTATTCCCTTTTGGGGTCACCACATCGGATCATCTTTTTCCAACCATAGCCACCGCCGACACCCTGACGGCAAACAGCCCCAGTGATGGCACTTGTTCATCGGAGCACTGACGGATCTGGTTTGGAAATCCAGGTCCAAACCAGGTCCGTCAGATGTTGATTTGATATAGTTCTTATGCCGGATGCCATTCCTGATGCAACACTCCCCATATATCCGGGCTTGGGACCGGTAAAAGAAGTACACTGATTTTTGACCACATCGTGGCTGCATTCAATTTCCTCAAATTAATCTCATGAAATTACCACAGCCAAAAAATGATTGATCCTCTATCGAGTAAGGCCAGTCTATTCAAAATTAGTAGAAATATTGTCTGTGGTTGTTGTTCAAAACAGAGAAGTAGAGAGGCCCACTAAGCACACATAGTGAACCGCGTATGGATGTACTCATTACTTTTAACTTTTTGTTTAATTGTTTTATCACAGGAATCTTTAAATATATGGAAAATCATGGGTTAATATTTCTGCATCTGCGTGTGTGTGTGTGTGTGACCATGTGTGTCTGATGAGAGGCCTGACAAAATGAAAGGCAGCGAGTGAAGCAGGGTTCAGCACAGGCCAGGCCTCTACCCCTAATCAGGTTACATGATTAATGAGGGGGGGAAATGGGCTCATGCTGTATTAAGAAAATGTGTATTTGTACCCAAAGCAGTGGGTATCAGCAGCCTAATGCATCAGCCATCGACTGGACACCTGAGAGCCACAGTCCGCTGCACTGTTAGCTCAATCCCACTAGAGAGAAGCTCCATCGATTCTCCTAAAACTCCCTCTCATTCACCGAATTTCTTCCTGTTTCTCTTTTTTTGTGTGTGTTCAAATTTGATCCGTTATGTCACTCCAAATCTTGCTTGTATTTCTTTCACACCTTCTTTATTTCATTTAATTATCCCCTTTCCTGCCTCTCATTTCAGTAAGCTCATTTTCAGATCCTTAATCTGTCTTCCTCCTCTTTCCTTACCTCTGTTCTCCTGTGCTCGACAGCCCTGCCGGGTTCGCAGACACCGCACAATAGCATCAGTGTTTTCTGTGTCTGTTTTTTGCCTCTGTGTGATTTAGGTTCACTTCTGGCATCAGAGCAATCTCTAACACTCAACCCTTGCAACACAAATAATGAACACTCATTTAATCTTGTGACTCGTGGCACCATAGGCTTTACTGATATATTAGGTAGCACTTCCACGTCCAATAAAAACTTTGCCTACTGAGTAAGCGTGAAAATCATTTTGGAGGAGCCAAAAAACACTTTCTTGCCTGTTTTCCATGATAAGACAAAAGTTTACTTATAATTCATGCCCACAAGTTTTCAAAAAAATGTATTCAAAGAAATAATCTGAGGATTTTATCTCGGTATATCTGGAAATAACAGTAACAGGCACGTTTTTTTGTCAGAGTAGCAGTTGTGTTATTGCACGGAGCTTATCAGACAATAAGACAGCCTCTGCAGTTCTTTGAAGCTGACTGTATTTTGACACTCCCTGGGGAAGGGAGTTGTTAAGTGCACAGTAGCTGTAGAACATGCAGTAGCTGATAAGTGATTATAGTCAGGATTCAAACACCAACAGTTTAACCAGATCTGTACATTAATCCCTCAGGCCACATTCAGTTTTCTGTCATATCGACAGCGATGACTGACTGAGGGTGGTTCATGAAGCTGCCGTGTTGCATTAATATCCATGGGTGCATCCCGTGGCTGTGGTAAGGAAAACACCATTGGTCATCATGGGGGAACCTGTATCAGGTGGGTTTGCTCGCCATCAGCAGTCAGAGTTCTTATTAACTGTGAAGTAACACGAATGATGGTTATGGATTCAAATCGGGATGCTAAATCTTTTGACGTGGACAATCTTGAATTCTTTCCTCCTTGCAGTGTCATTTTCTCTGAGTTTACGCTCATGTGAATAAGCCAGATTTATGAATAATCAGCTCACATTCTGTGTTTGCTCTCCTCAACTGAACCATCATCTCCAATGAGATAGTTTACTCTGAAACCTTCGGTGACTGACTCTAACAAAGGAGATGTATGAGGCGTTCATTAAAACAAAATAACCCCTGGCTCTGAGAATCAAAGCAATAAAGCAGACTGGATAAATAAATAAATGAATGAAATGAAGATCATGGAATCAAGTCAGAGAAATGGTGAGGAGACCACAATAGACCCTTGGGATATGGAAACAAACCTGCAATATGTAGACAAACAATTAGTGCACAAAGTCATCAGTAAAGATGATTCATTGTTGCAGCAGTGCAGCCTGATGCGCGCACACGCAGACACATACATGCAGACACACACACACTCCCACTATAGATTCTGCATAGACAGCAAGGAAAATATCTGGGTTTTGAAAGTATTACCAGCCATATTTTCATATTTTTTTCCCCCTGCTGTTATAATTTTCTCCCCTGTCAAACAAATCAAAACGCCAAGACCAAACGGAGGTTGAGGGAGCAGCTCAGATTTTCCACTGTCAAGTTCACAAACGTGCTGCTTTTACAAACAGGCTCTGTGTGAGGAGACATGACCTGAGTGTGTTGGTGCGCTTGTACACTGTGACTATAAGTGTTTGCGTGTGTGTGTGTGTGTGTGCGTGTGCGTGTGCGTGTGTGTGTCTGTGAGTGTGTGTGTGTGATGTGTGTGTGGGTGTTTCTTTATGATGTGAGTCCTTATGATGGCTCTGTCTTAAATTTCAGGTCAGTGAGAACAGTACAGCTCATTCTTATTGAATTCACTCTTATATGCTTTTTTTTTTTTTCACTAAATTAAGTTAATATACTTGAATCACCAGAATAAATCTCCGGCTAACAAACAATAAGCATATCCACAAATTCTAATTATACTCCTTAATTTTAATAACATTTCTTCACTTACATTATACGCCAATAAATGTCATTGGAATGGTAAAATTATGTTGTAATTGTACTTTTGTAAACTGTTGATTGACTTCTCCTACTTTTTAAGACATCATGATTGATGCTAAGTGTAATGCTTTGCGATTATTTGCACGATGTGTTAGAAATTTAATTTAGATTGACAGGAGATAGTGTCTGGGCCGCAGATGTTTAGCCTCTTTAATATCAGACTTCAATGGGGTGAGGAGGTTTTCATTCAATCAACTGAATGTGGCACATTAATGCTTAAACACATAAATGATTTTTTTTTTTTTTTTTTTCCATAATTAGAGTGGAACTTAAAACGGCTAAAAGTTGTTCTCTATGTTAATAAAAGTCCAAATTACATCCTCTGCTTTGCACTGACACTTAGCTACATTTGCTCCACCACAACCAAACCAAATATATCATGGCAAAAAGAATTGGAATGATGAGGCAAGAGACCATTTCATCTCCCAAACAGGATGGCCGCTGCCTCCTAGTTACATTTACCCTCAGAGCACCATCCGTCATCAGCGGGTGAAGAGGTCAGGAGATTCATCAAAACAGTTTGTGCAGAGTGAGGTACACAGAGGAGCCTCTCAGGATTAGAGATGGCCTGCTGTGTTTATGGCTGTCTACATTAAGACCTATCCCATCATCACCCGAGCCAGCTTGGTGTGAACTCATCAACCATTCCAATGGGCTGACACGCTCAACCGTCTCAGTCCTAGCTCTGTCACTGCTCACTTTCTCCACAGCTTTAAACGCAACAGAGGAGAGAAAAAGTAATCAAGATGTAATCGAATTATGGTTCAAAAGATTTAGCCTTCTTGATGGGGTGTATCAGGAAAACCAGGAGCTCAGGTGAAGACGATCAATCACTTTATCATACCTTTTTTTTGAATTTTTACGGTAATTCAAAAACTCTATAAGTAAATTAAAAAATTCTCATTTTCCTGATTCTGGAATTTTTTTTCCAGACTCTCTTTTGTTTTGAAATAAAATACAACTTTTTTAGGGTTTTGTTTGTCCTTTATAATGATTTTTCTAAACTTTAACTTCTGTGTCAACAGAACATATTTTACATTCACCTTGCTGCAAAACCATCACTTTTAAATGATGCTGAAATAATGGAAAAGCATTAGGGAATGTGCAAATCTTGCTAATTATTGTTATGGTCCTTGCAGTGTGTTCCCAATGTTTTCATCCAAATTAAATCAGTAGTTGCTTTATATCCAGGCCAGGATATCTAGTCACATGGTACTCATCCACAGACTAGGGTTGATGCCTATTGTGTTTGACAAGAGTTGATTGCTATACAGCTGGTGTGGAAGAGGAACTTGCCCCGAGCGTCTGAGCGGCCTGTTTAGCACATCATTTAGATTTCCAGATTGTCTTTAATAAGATGTCTGTCTGGTCTCTCAGACTTTGAAAGTTACCAAAACTATCTCCAAGATGAGTTTTTGACAAGCCAGAGTTCCGTTCACATGCGGTTCATCAGTGAAAAATCTTTGGATCGCCAAAATGGAGTCAATTTATCTCCCTGTGTTTCTCTCACTCTGGGTTCCTGCCTAACGATTGTGCTGGTTCCATTAGCTCATGTTTGGACACCTATAGGGCGTCGGGACTACAGGAGGAGGGCTGGCAATGAGGGGCTTTGGTAAATCGAGAGATTGTCCAAACAGTGGGACACTAGCTAATAAAAACAAGCTCCCCATTCACTGCATTAGCGCTGCATTAGCACGGAGCGTACAGAGGATGATTACCCAGGGGTCTGACAGATGCACAGTCTAAAGCTGTTAAAGGGATCTTCTGTAAATTATTAGTGATTTATTGCAGACTCTATTTATTAGATTGGTTATTGGAGTGTTTACTTTGTTTGAAGAAGGCAGAGAGGGATGTGTGGTTTTGAGACAGAGACATTTGTTGGACTGGAAAGGCAAACATTCAAATAGTAGGCTTGTTAGAATGATATTATAAAATGTAGATGAATTTCATGTATTTAAGAAAGTTTAATTAATATAATTTTTATCAGGGCGAATAATGAGTGCATGAGAATTATATGGTTGCAATGTCTATTATGATCACGTGATGTAATGTAGCAGAAACTAAAAGAATTCTAGTTTAAAATGGTTTTCTTGAATGAGAACAAAAGACTTAAATCCATATTGTGCTGCGCGTAGTGTATTTCAAATTCTTATCATCCACCCAACCTTATCTCAAGAGAAATGCAGAAAAAAGTTCAAGTAATAAAGTAATAATTGGGAAGCAGTTTCTTTTACAGTCGTCTGAGTTTTCAGCTTGTGAACACTGTTGGGCGTGCAGGGCCGGAGAAAACAGTAAGCGCAGTATACTCTTTTCAGCCGCACTCAGGGTGTGTTCACCAGTCATGGACATAAACTTCAATTTCTGGCTATGAAATTTATTAACTCCCACAAAAACGTGAACGGCTGTTTTTGTTGTTTTTTTTTCCTTTTTTCTGAAAGCATGGAAAATGAAATCATCTAATTTCATTTATATAACCTTGGGTTTCTTTCTGAAGTTTCTCGGGGTGAATTAAGGGAAAGGTTTTAATGCATTAAATCATTTATTTACACAGTAAAAATTCCTCCTTTTCCACCAGTGACCAACACAGTGAGGGGGCCAAAAAACTGTAATACATTTATACAGTCAGTTAATATATGGGCAAGGGGTTAAGGATTTAATACGTAGCAAATTAGATTGGCTGAAATAACTCCGCTTGGTGATACTGACTAATACATATTCACACTTCTCGCATTCCAGTGCGTCATATAAAATGTCTCCAAAATAAATACATTACAATAATGCATTCATTTGTTTATTTAAAGATTTGCAAATAATAATTTTGCATCTACGGCATGAGGGGTTTTAATGGCAATAAAGTGAGACAGCATAATGGCATTAGGGTGGATTAGCTGGTCTCGGAGGTGTTAAGGACACTGCTGGCAATAAGACTAAGAGAGAGAGGGAATTTGCCTTTTATTAAAAACTGCTTTGGTGACTGGGAGTAAATTCATTATCCGACTCTATTAGCTCAGCATTGAGGGAATAAACTACTGAGGAGGTATTGCAAAATGCCTCAGGCAGATGTGTTTGTGCGCTCTGCGAATGTCTGCGTCTTGTTTTCTATCATGGCTCATAAACAATGAGACCTCTCCTCTGATCGGCTGCTACCACTTACCTCCACATTGGGTTTTGCTTTCACCTTTCAAATCAGACAAAAAGGTTGCCTTTCAAGGAAGATTCATAACGACGAATGGAAATCAATGCATTTGTCATGAATAACATTTTTTTTAGCCCTAAAAAGAAAAAAAGGTTGTAAACATTTTCGGCAGATCATTTATTTTTCAACACAAACAGTTTGCGATGCCAACATTTTGAGTGTGTGTCTTGACTTTTGTGTTATCCTCAGTTACAGATACCATATGTTCACACACACACACACACATACAAACACACACACACACACACACACACACACACACACACACACACACACACACACACACACACACACACACACACACACACACACACACACACAGACATACACACAAAGACACACAAAGAAACAAAGACACACTTGCACATAGCCAGCCCAGTAGCTATAATTTATCATATATATATCTATATATATATATATATATAGATATATATAGATATATATATAGATATATTCAGTCATTTATATCAAGGGAAACAGGCAAATTATGCAATTGCGTCATTGTCTCCATACTCCCATCCTGCTTGGATTTACATCTGTGTCCATCTCAGCCCCTCTATATCCATTCCTCTCCCACCACTTCACCTAGCTCTCTGCCTTGCCTTTACCAGCTCGCTTCTCCCGATAACCCATAATAATCCTCAAAAAGCCTCTCCGGGACTGCATTTCCTATCTCCCGACGCCAAACACAATGGCAGTGTAGAAGAAGTACAGGCGAGCTGGGGAGATCAGTCAGTTTGATGGATGCACACACATCTGTGGGAGATTTCCTCTCTAGATAAAATGAACACTTAGCAGGTTTTAGTTTTTTCTTCCTCTTTTACCCGGGGCTTCAAGTTGTTACCCAGTGCATTGTAGTTGTCAAAGACTACCTTTGTTGGTTTCTTGGATTGCATTGTTTGAGAGTTAATTAAAGTTCATAAGTCCTGACAAGGGAATACTGGTTTCTAAACTATACTGTGTAAGAGATGTATGAGCATGCTGCCGTTACAATTAAGATCTATGTAAATACTAAAGATAATTCAAACAAGAAGGGTAACGCCTTTAACTGCCAAGTTGAGTTTGTTTGCCAGTCCAACCAGCTTCACATAAGAGTCATCCAATTATTAAATAACTCAGACAGCACTATGCAAGCCTTATCTCGAAAAGCCACTCTTAGCTGCATTTCATATTTCTGTCTTCTGCTGTGACTGCACTGCGGTGCAGTAACAGGAGGTGAATAATCTGGTTTTACAGTGGAGGTAAAAACCCGTGGGGATTATGGGACCAGACTGTGTGGGCGGTAGCAGTATTGACGCGAGGTCTGGCTTGAGGAAGACATGTTCCAGAATGATAAGGAAATCCATGAAATAATGAAAATAATAATACAACTCAGTGTATGTCGGATTAAAGAACAGAGAGAAAGTTATTTCATGTGAGCAACGTCTCAGGATTATTGTCTTAATTTATGTGATAAGATCGTGATTAGAGCTCAATGCGGCGGGGAGGTTCAGAGGTCTGCACTTTCACCTAACAGCGGGAGCACTCAGGGTTTGAATCCAGACCTGGGGCGTTTCTGTGTGGAGTTTGCGTTGATAACCTCCTATACTTCAGGCTTCCACTCATAGATCCAAAACTTGCAGTATTTCAGGATTCTAAAATGCCCGTTGCTGTGAATGTGACTATGATATAGTTGCCTGTTTCTGTATAACAGCGCTGTGGAGAACTGGTGATCTATCCAGGACGTACGCCACCCAGTTTATCAAGGATAAACTGTTATAGAAAAGGAATGCATGGCTAAACTATGTCAATACACCGTATAAAGCAAACAATTATTGATATGCTGATTTAAGGTAATTTAGAGTCGGATGAAGCAGTTTTATTTCAAAATCAGTGAAGCAAACATAGGTAAATGTTTCTTATTAACATAAATCATTATGCAGTCATGTAATAGATTCATTTGTGTGTTTTTTAATATGTTTAAATTCCCCTCTCATAAAGAAAACTGCAGAGGGATGAGACAATTCTTCTGCAGTGCAATTATGAGTGCAATTATGTATGTCCGATTCATAGCTCCGTAACCAAAATGTCATATAACAATGACAGAAGTGGAATAATACGCTGGACATTTATGCTTTCTAATGTTCTATGCAAAGCCAGGAAATCACACAATAATTGATATGTAATTATTTGGCTGCTGAAAGGACTTTTCTTATATTATGTCATCAGTCATCCAAATTGTAACTGGTGAATTCATGGTATTGTGGTCTGTATTTTTTTAGTATTTCAACACGATTTCCTTGATATTTTTAAATTTTTAGTTGTCAAAACACAACAATACTGGAAAAATGTATTCCCGATTTTTTCCTGCAGAAAACATAGATGTGTAAAGATTGTAAAGTAAAGATTTTACCCAAAATCACAACAACATCTACACACTCATGCTACAATGATTGAAAAATTAGAATATGCATTCAGCTCAACCATCAAACTCAAATAAACACATTAATTATTGTTGTTGCAGATGTTTTATTCCATTCTGCAGAGGGACAAACTGCATTTTACATCCTGACTGCTAACTGTTTATCCCTCCCTGCCTACCGATCAACCATTACGTGGAAGGCAGTGATTATATTTTTTTAAAATTTGAATATTCTCAAAATGTGCCTCCCTTATGTATTGATAAAACCTGATTAATTAAATATAGTTGTGATATGTCAGTCAACCATGCACCACAGAAATC
The DNA here is from genome assembly GCA_037951165.1 of Lophius americanus. Taxonomy (NCBI): domain Eukaryota; kingdom Metazoa; phylum Chordata; class Actinopteri; order Lophiiformes; family Lophiidae; genus Lophius; species Lophius americanus. Next base: position 10,142,136 of record JBBDHG010000019.1, on the reverse strand, counting down.
AAAGCAAACCTGAGCGTTAACATGAATAAACTTAAACACGTTGTAATTATTAGTGCCGTTTTTTTGGTAGCCCAGGAAGTATCGCAGGACACCAGTAGAATATGTGTAGTCAAAATCAATGTCAAAACCCGTACAGTTTTACTTTCTTACTTTCAAGTGTATTTTAAATTAATGAATTTTTAGGAAAATAATGCTAGGTATGCGTTATCACAGATGATTGTTTATAAATGTCATTAAACTATATTGAATAAATGGCTAGGGGAAGAGAGCAAAGGAGAGGAGTAGGAGGTAGGAACAAATGAGTGGAATACGGAGGAATACAGAGAGGACTGGGGAGGTGAAGACAGGGAAAGAAGAGAAAATGAATGGTGAGAAAACCAAATACCACAGCTGCCCAACATTTTCCTAAATCATGGTCACGTCTTCATGTAACAATGCCTGGCTTTCAGTTCATGTGATGTTGTTGCAGCTATACTTTAATAATCTATCATTACATACAAGAACATTTGAGGAGGTTTTCATATTTTCTTCAAACCCCAATCCCACTCCACCCTGCCAAAATGTTGACCCCATGAATACAGTCTTGTTTTGGTGACATTTCGGCTGCATCTCTGATGTCAACACAGTAGGAGGAACATTTTTCTAATGGCTGAGAGACCTGTTGAGCCAGATTTTAAATGTGCTGTTCTGCACAGCGGTCTCTCCTGCTGTGCTATGTAGCTCATTTGACCCCAATCCATATAGCTGAGTTTTTCTCTTCTTATGTTTTACATTTACATGAAGTTGTGGGACTTTAAACTGTCTCTAAAGGGAAGGAAAATCAAACACTGCCTTATCCTGCTTTTGTTCCCCCTTTTTATGTGTGTGTGTGTGCGTGTCTGTGTGTGTGTCAGTGTGTGTACGTGTGTGCATGAGTGCGTGCGTGCGTGCGTGCGTGCATGTGTGTGTGTGTGTGTGTGTTATCTAGGAACAGGACTGTGTGAGGCAAGCTCCTTCTACGTCGGGGGCCGATCAGGAACAGATGGACGGGGTGATGACCCCACCACCACCACCCCCCATCGGCAGGCCAGAGCAGCGGCAAAACTGCCACTCAAAATCCCAGCGTGTGGATGTGTGAGAGGGTAGATTTTTCTGTCGGAGATTCACGGGGGGTTGATGTTATGGCTCTGAGGGTGCTACGGCAAACGGGATACGAATGACTGACACCCCTCCAACATCTGTTCCGAGGAAGACTGCCTTCTCTCTCGCTCTCTCTCTCTCTCTCGCAAACTTCCTGACTCTGTCTCTGTTGTCCTGCTCGCTGTCTCTTCCCAACACGAACACACACAAACACAGACACACACACAAGTTTGATGATCGTTTCAATTTACAGCAAAGCCAAGAGGAGTAGAGAAATTACATTAGAGCAGAATAGGATCCTCCATTTATGGTGTGGCTCTTTACTGGGTTCTCTGCATGCTTGACAGAGGAGGCTGCAGACGGCACTGATGCCTTTACCCTTCTCTTCTCCTTCCTCCCTTGCACCCCACCCCTACCTCCACTCTGTGCTCCAAGATCAGGTTTCTCTCAGTCCACCAGGGGAGAGGTAGAGGAGAAGGAGGGGAGGACGTGGATTCTTCTGATCAATGGCAGGAAACCAGATGATGGGAAGGGAAGACGTGACACAGATAGGCCCCATAACCTACCTGCCCACCAGGATATTGCAATCACTTCTCTCCCTTTCCCCTGTGTTAACATCTGTAATCCACACTCACACACACACAAACAGTAAAACACAGTCGAGACACCACAGATACAAACACGCAACTGACCACACAAATGCTGCACCTACAACCTGATGTCCAAATGCCTGAAGACAATACTGCAGAAATGATGTGTAGTCTCCCCTTTAAGTTAAATGCATTAATGTGTACTTCCATCTCATGGGAGACTGACTAATAATATACAGAATTAGAATAAATTTTCCTCCTGGCTCTATGCAAATCTCAAGCATATTGCTTTCTGTCTCCAGGGGGCCACACATTCCCACACATGAATATACTTAAGTGCGTGTGAGAGGCACACAACCACATATATTCATCTCATTCAAGATACGTGTAATTAGGGCAGACAAAGACAATAGCTGTCTCATTTGAGTTTATTAATTTGTGGTATTTTTATTGGCATTTTATGGTGGACAACACCATCGCTTATTCCTCAAGGCACATATTAGCAGAATGAGTTCTCGCCATTCTCGTTATTTAACTCTGGATCAAATTATGTCGTATGAGACGCTGGCACGGTTATGAAACAAGTGATGATAGCACAAAGGGAAAAAGGTGGAGGCTTCATTTTATTAAAAGATTGCGCTTAACATGATCCCACTGCTTTTTGTGTCAGGAATTTATTTGAAAATATCCTTCCACAGATAAGATGCGAGCGCTGTGGGAACAAGCAGTGTGTGTTTCTGATCTATACGGTGCAGACCACTGAGCTTTCTTGCCACCCCTGCTAACTCTTAACTCCTGTCAAAACATGGAGCTTTAAATTGAATTAAGACTCCATGCTGCAGTTCCTGCTGAGTCCCCCAACCTATGCCTTTAGCACCCTACACTGCTCTGGAAGACACACACACACACACACACACACACACACACACACACACACACACACACACACACACACACACACACACACAGGCACACAAACACACAGCACATCCACAGACAAGTTCATATATAGTGTATGCAGGGACTAGGATACACTATATTATACTAGTATAATAGGATACTAGTTGACACTAATCTTTAATTTGACACATAAGCCTATATTAATGACCAATAGATATAGCTAAAATGATTTTAAAAGCACGCTAAAAGAAAGCGAACACACACGCACACACACACACACGCAGAATATTATAAGTGGGATAAGGTCAGTTCAACCTTGAACGTCCATCTCTTTTAATTCACTGCAGCTGAAAGAGAGAAAAAGATACTTCTTGGGAGTCTAAGATTTCGGCAAGAACGTTTGCCAACTACTGGGTTTTCACAGCCTTGTCTGGAGAGTTGTGAAATTATGTTTGGGTGGATTACTTGAAATAAAATAAGTGTACGGCCGGTGTATCCAGCAGTCTCCATTGATAGAACAAAAATGGATTGTTATTCTATATTTCTTTAAATTAATCATTTAATTGTTTTATCATGAGAGCAAATAAATGCTGTATTGAAAATTGTAATCTTTGTTTATATTCCTTTATCAGAATTTGTTTTTAGCTCTTTCAATGTCATTATATGGAAAAATCGTTTCCAATCCTCACATATAAAGGAATACAATCAAAGATTCTTGATATAAAGGGGGACACAAAGTGTATTTGAACAAATAATATATTCTTTATGTGCTAGATACAAAACTCCCAAACCATGACTGATATTCAGTTACCTAGATTAAATGAAAAACATCAAGAATGTGAGTCACTTCGTTTAGAAAACGCAGAGATATTAGCAAATAATTCAGTCCATACTTAGGAGCTTTGTCTGTATCTGTGTTTTGTCTACTGCAGTTTAGTTGCATAAGTGTCAGAGCTCTGTGTTTTATCCAAGGATACTCTCCAGTGTGTTCTGTGTTGTTGGCAGTTCAAGTTGCTGGACTAGAAATCATGTTAAAACAATATTGTGGACATGAGAGGCTCATTAATCATCAGGCTGACAAGAGCTCTGGACATTGTTGACGAGTAATGAGTGTGTTCCTAACCTTTAATACATTCGGGCTGCTGTTAGTCAGGTGGATAATTAGCACAATGATGATGGTACGAAAATATTCTGTATGGCATCAATCCTGCTGAGTATTTGACATTACTCATCTAAGATGTAGGAGACTTTTTTTTTAACAAGTAGCGGTTTTGTCAGATATCACATGCTCATTAGAACCAACCACGGAAATATAAGATAATTCCCAGATCTTTATGTCCTTGTATTCATTAGTGATCTAAATTCTGAACTCTCAACATCAAAATTTTAAGAAATTAAGATGTTTGTTTGTTAAAGTAAACATTCTTCAAAATGTAAATCAATGATGCGTTGATTAAAGATATTTTGGCCAAAAAAAGAGGCAAAAATCTCACGAGCGATGCCATGGACAGCAAACAGATAATAGTCGTTTTTAAAATATAAATTTCAGTTACACAAGGCGCACAGAACATTAATTGTACAGACTATTATTATCTACATAGATCCATCAATTAACTGATGTGTGTGATGTGTGACTGTAAAATTGACTGAAAGGCTACGTGCAGTGTGTGTGTGTGGGTGTGTGTGTGTGTGTGTGTGGGTGAGCGTGTGTGTGTGTGTGTGTGCATTGTAATCATTGAGTAAAGGCCACTGCAAGGCAACCCAACACCTCGCTAGCAGCTCAACACTGCCAGTTTACCAGAATAATTCACTCTTTTCTCATGCAGTTGTCTATGAATATACATATTAAATTCCCTATTAATAAATAAATGAGTATTACCTAATTCTTTTAATTTCATCACATTCTTTAGTTTTATTTCATTTTTTTTCTGGCAAACAATGATTAAGATTTATTTTAAATATTCTCAATATCATGGGCCATGAAGCAGCTCCGGTTCCGCAGGTATAAGGTAGGTAGCTGCAGTTTGCTTGTTAAAGCCCAACTGGTTCCTGCAGAATGTTCCATGGGTGTGTGGATGCCGACAAGAATGGTTCTGAGCAGGTGGCACCACTGTATGAATCTTTATGAATAGGTGAATGCTGATTTGTGTCATAAAACCACTACAAAGGTGCCATATAAGTACATCCCATTTACCCTTTAGTTAAAGAAATCAGGGGCTGCTGTTTAGCTTTTCTGTCAGTCTTCAGCTGTCCTATCAATTAAGGCTGGAAAAAGAACTTTCATAATATAACACAGTATGTGATGCCATATTTATGCATCACTAATGATAAAAAATAAATAAAGATCACAGTTTTAATGAACTGCACAGAGTTCACAGGTTTTCCCCAGAGTCAAAGAAAAAACAGGATATAAAGGTTAAGCCAAGAAGACCTTTCCACTGTGTTACACTACTCTGACCTTTCTTACACCTTGCAAACCACCTGTCATGATTTAGGGGATAGAAGATGGGATTTAGAATTATATAAATTGCTTTGAGATGAACCACTGACACCAAAATAGTAAATGCACTGATTGTATATTTAAATTTTCCCATGAGTGTGTTACAAAATCTACAATGGAAACGTTGGGCTTACTGTAATTATGTGTGTTTGTGTGTGCGTGTGTGCGTGTGTGCACATGTGTTTTCCATCCCTCTAGAGACATGGCAATTGTTTGTTGTGATATTGTAATGAGACCCTCAGACCGTATTAAGCTAATCAGCCCCTCTCTCTCATTCTGTGCAGATAGATCAGCTGTCAGGGCCTTGGGCAGGAAAATGCAGTCAAGCAAAGCGTCTGCCCTTTGGCCGTCGCCTCGTGTGACAAACGTGGTCTGTCTTTGCTGCCTAACACTTAAGCATGAAGCTTGCACATCAACTTGTCGGCTGTCTGAGTATTACCCCCAGCTGTTGTTTCTTCTCACTCTAGAGGTGTTGATATATGAGCAGCATTTTGAGGATATGCAACTCTGCCAACACTGATGTTTGAAAGTGTTTTCCATGAATGTGACATGCAAATGCAAACGTCAATACAACCGGGAAACCTTTCGTTTTATACAGTTTTATCATATTTAGTGAAAGAGGAATGTTAGTTTCCTTTTTCAAATTTAAAATGTTTTGAAAATTTTGTCCTTGTCGGGTCACAAAGGATATTGCTTCTAATATATCCCTGACCCCCAAACCAAAGTGATACAGCAAGTACGGATAATATAGATTTACAAATTTGATGCATAATGTGGCAGAAAATAATTAAGTTTGTTTTTTAGATTTAGATGTCTATAAATCGATATTTGTGTTGAAATCAATTACTCTATCATGGGAGGTTAGTTTTAACTAATTTAATGTCTTTCCTAACTTTTTCAAAATCAAAATGCGCTGGAAAAATACTCTTCTGTTTTATGATGAATCTTTACCCCTGCATTTGTCAGAGGTCAAATGGTTTATAAAAGTTCAGCCTTTTGAGGAAACGTGTGTAAATCAGTTCCCTTGCACATAAATTAAGCAGCTGCATGTCAGGATAAAATCGGACAGATGCCATCCTTCTTCCTGTTATCTTCCGGAAACAACTTCCTATATCCAGGATGCTGAAGGCATCTTTGGCATATTTTAAATACTAACTGCATTTGTTTCTGTTCCTGCATGTGTGTGTGTGTGTGTGTGTGTGTGTGTGTGTGTGTGTGTGTGTGTGTGTGTGTGGGTGTGTGTGTGTGTTCACAAGCCACTTTGTGAAGTACATAGTGGACACAACAAATGTGACACACATCTGCTGTTGGCCATGAGCCTGATCTTACAAACTCAGATGACAACTGAAATCACAAAGACATAAAACAACAAACATGAAGGCACAGACATAAAAATGAAGAGATCTTTAATGTTCATTGTAAACAGATAAATACATAAAGAGATAAGTGAGGACAGGTCAGGGCATTTTTGATTTGGGCAGAAGCTTATCGAGCTTACAAAACAGATTACCTTCCAGAGTATGAAGTGAAAGTGAAACAAAAACAACACTAGTGTAAATTAACTCAGCGAGGATCTGGTTCTGTGGCATGCAGCGTGTGTGTAATGTTCACTTGTATGATGATGATGATGATGATGATTGGTTAATTGCAGGCAGCTTGCCTGCCGAGCATAGAGCTTTTTCGGTGTGTCTATGTGTTGTTCGTAGGTTGGAGGGCAGCAAGAGTGGCCTGCGGTGGCTGTGAGAGGCATATAATATGTTTAAATAGGACAAAGTGGAGTTTGGTGATTTGGTAATTACTTACATCCCTCTCTGGCCATATGAACACTGTCCAGACCCCCCCACACACACACACTCACACACATGCATACACAAAACACAATATGAGAAGCAGTCAAACACTCAACACCAAAATACACAGTCAGTGCCAGTGAGCCACTCTGCCAATCATCAAAAAGAGTCAGCGAGGAGACAGAGGATCTCGGTCTGTGTGGACAGCTTCAAGAAAATGCCACATATCAGTGTTTGTAAATGTGTCAGAAACTTGAAAGGACATTTTTATTCATTTGTCACTGTTTTGTGGCCCTCTCTGTAAGGCCAAACCTCACTAAACTTGTTCCCCATTGCCTCCTGCTTGTTGGGTGCAGCTCCTCCCACCTCTATACAAAACGGCTGCAGCAATTTGGGGGGTAAATAGCACCTATAATTAGCATTTAGAAATATCTAACATCCGACCATTTCTACTCTTTTGACTTCAATGATTGCATCATTGGGGAGTATTTAATGGGTTGAGGGTTTCATGACCATATGATACAAAGTAGGTCTTATTTTTCTTCAAACTGTGAAACTCTCCAAAGCTATTATTATACTACTTTTGGTTAAAATAGAGATTATAAAGTTTAAACATGAAGTCAGTTTGTGCAATTTTATACAGCTTTTCATGAGACGAGTCGATACAATCTTCAACTTAACAATGAATACTTACCCTTTACTTCACCAACAATATCGAAACCAAAAAATAAAAATTATAAAAGAGTCTAAAAGCTTTTTTGACGAGGAAGACAGATTTAGGCATTCATCAATCCAATATTCCATCCATACATCCAGTGGCAAATTTAGCTATGAGGGACATAAGCAGTCACCCAGTATGGCATCTTAGTTTTTTATTGATGCTCACGCGTGTCGTAACACGATCAGAGTGTGTAAAGACGAATAAACCTGAATGGACCTGGAGCCCGTCAGGTCTATCTAAGTATAGGTAGATCTATTAGCTGCACTCTGCCGGGCCATCTCTGTCTTCAGAGGATCAGAATGTGTCATTCTCTCCCGTCATATCAAGTCTATTAGTGTGTGCTTATCCAAATAAATCTCAACTTGTACCGTCTGGATACACGGGGATCTGAGTAATATTTCGAAAACATGTTCGTGGCTCGGTCATGTCAGGGAAAGCCCAAGTCAGGTTTGGAGCTGTAGGGGGATCATGCTCACTTATATGTCCAGTAATGTAATGCTCTGTTGTTTGCTCTGCTATGACCCATAGGGTGAAAATATTCTATTTTCTATCCAACAGGAACTAATATTGGTTATAATCACATATCGTCATGATGATATGTGTTGCTGCAGCAAACTTTTTAAGCCTAACACAAATTAGGCCAATTCCATGAACGTTTTCTGTATTGACCAGGTCCGAAGTTCAGTGAAGGGACAGTCCTAGAATATTTTTAATGGGGTAGCTAGGGCCCAGAGGCGGCAAAGATATAAGTAGAAGTGGCCACAACACACCATTAATATTTGTGCACAGCCTGAAGAAATTTTAAAGCGTATTGATAATGTATTAGTAATTCATTAAAAAATAACAGAGTACCAAGCTACATTGCATAGAAATGCCTGTCAATGGTCGGTCCTCTATTATTTCAGAACCAAAGTCTGCTAATACTGACAATTACAAACAAATGTGATCCTTATTTGAGCAGATTTTTAAAGTTAAAGCTATTACATAGTCAGATATGTGAGCAAACCACTAAACATAAGTAAACAATATGCATTCATGTATTGTATAATACAAACACTGGGTTTTATCTTCATATAAATTAAGTTTGTGCCCATGATGCCACACAAGCTAATGCTGCCCCTGCATACATCCCTATGCGTACAAACATCCCTCTCCATGGCATCACTATCCAGCTCCTCTGAGGAGATCCTGAAGCTCCCCGGTCAGAGGCAAGCTTGATGAGGCCGTTTGAGATGTTATCCCTCCACAACTTCAAGGTTTACTAAATATCTGAACCACCTCTACTGGCTCTTTTCAATTTGAAGGAGTAGTGCCTCCAATCCAAGCACCTCCCTCATCTCTAAGAGTCCTAAGCAGCCGTTTACGCTTATGTTTAGACTCCGCTTAAAGAAAATTCATTTTTGAGTTTATTATATCACTCCCAGCAAAGTAATTTAAATTAGTTCATATCAGTTTTATTCATTGTTTTTCTTTTTTGTCCTTGCATGATTAAAATAAAACGAATGGTGTTGGTCCAGTCATTTTGCAAAAATTGCAACCTGAGAGTTCAGATTCATTCAAACAGATTTTAAAACTTCAGAGTCATTTTGATTGCAAACAGATTTGGTTGGAGTTACATATTGCTTGTAACGGAATTGCAAAATTCAATAAAAAATCTATAACATTATTAATCAATACAAAACGATTAATTGTCAATTAAAAAACAATTTAGAAGAGACACTTAAACATTAAAGACATTTAAACATAGTTCTTTGTTTTGTGTGCTGAAAACAACTGCAGTTTTTAGCTTTATTAAAAAGTTATGCCTGTAAAGGAATACCTGAAAGTATGTTAGGGTTTCCCATATTGATTAAATACAAAAGAAAACAACACTTACCTCAGAGCTCAATTGACGAAGAGTGAAAAACTGTATTTAATTAAGCAAAATAAACAATGTGTGTGCTCATGTGTGTGTCTGTTAGTGTGTGTATTCTGATGATTTTCCACCATCAACCTTGTTCTGGCACTTGATACAAGTGAGACATTGTGGCCACAATACCACATTCTGCACAAGAGGACATTCTTCTCATTCATGTCACAAGTCTGATAATGTTTTACATGGCATCAGCAGATCAGAAGAGTAGTCCTGCACACATAGCAGCTTCTACGTGACTGAGTCACTTGTGTTGCTCTTGACCTTGTGCCTCTGAATTAATAAAAGACGGTCTTTCAGGCGTGTGTGTATGTGTTCCGCTGGCTCATCAAGGCACGTGCACTTGCTCTGCTCTAAGAGGTCTATCGCACAGTGTTTCAAGAAAATGGATGTGAAAATATACAGAATTGGCTGTAATTACACGTGAAGGTTTATTTAAGTTTGAGGGTAACGTGTAGGAAAAGAGAAAGACGGACACAAATCCAGATGAGGGTCTCGTATGTGTGTCGAGGAAAGAGAGTTAAGTTTTTGCGAGCGTGTGTTCGTGTCCATGTCCGTGTGTCTTTATTTTCAGATTGTGGCTTGATGATGTTGTCTGGGTCAATCTGCCAGAGTGAATGGTTTGAATTTACTAGCCCACGACAGTCAAATTGTCCTAATCACTGAGTAAATAGATACTTCCACAAGCTATCAGGGCACACACCGACAAAACTGCCTGCAAGAATGAGGTTGGGGGTGAAAAGAAAAGGAGAAACCCTTCACTGTTAATTGTTGTTTTCCTTCTTATTCTAACTTATAAACACCCGGTGTAATTATTCATAAGTGCCACTTTGATTCAGGCAAATTTGTTTGAAAGAGATTGAAGGTTTTTCGCTTCAGTTATTCCCTTACAAAGTTTGGGTTGTGCACGGAGGGTCTTTTCCTTGCAGCATTTTCAGTTAAATTGAAGCTGAGAGCCAGGGCTTGGATAGAATTACACACCTTGTGCCCCTTTCTGAATGACTTGCCTCTAATCTAACCCAATCTGGCTTTCAGCAAACCTTATGGTGCTATATTTCTTTACATGCACCGGGTCTTAAGATAGGATAACAACTGATGGAGATAATCCACTCAAATGAATTAGATTTGTTAAAAAAATGCCTGTAGCTTAAGTGAATCCAGAATTTCTTGTAAACATTTAATTCAAGTTTACAAAGGATTATATGCTGACATTTGAGTGTATCTTGATTCAAAAACACAAACAAACGCGCACATTCATAACACAGGAAATTTGCCGGGATAAGCATGAGCATCAAGGCATTTATACAACATAATTCTGCTTGTCAAATACGAAGCAAGCATAATTCAACAGTCATTCAATGTTTCCCAATCACTGTTTGTAGAGTTGACAGATGGTTCACGTTTTGGAGACCTTACCATCTGCCACATTTAAATGCAAAACCTTTCAAGTAATTTCAAGCTTCCTCACTCTAAACACCTTCAATTTGTCCTCCTGACGCAACTGGGAGTATGCTGGCCCTCCATTTAACACAACAGGAATAACTCACATGCTGGAAATCAAGGTCTGTTCAGGGGGGTCACCAGTGATTTGAACATTTAGATTGTAATTCAAGCCATGTCAGCAACCCGACACGTGAATATTGAGTGTCTGTCATGCCTGGTTTACACTGGACTCATGACAGGAGGAGACAGGAGAAGTGAGGATACTGTGACATGCTGAAGATTGAAATTCTCAAGAGCAGCACATTGCACTCAATTCTGGAGGTGGTTGTGGGGGGTCGAACAAAATGACACTCAATACGTGCGACACAGATCTGCAGTTTGGTCATTTTCCACTTTGAAATTTCAATTCTGGAGTTTTGGCCGTGTTAGTTTCTCCTTTATGAATATGACATGAAGAAATGAATAAGTTACTTAAATCAGTTTTTATTGTCTTGATGGTCAATACATTACTGGGAAATTCAACTTATTTTGGCTAGATAGCTCACAAACGTAATTTGAACTTACAATAAAATTGTTTATTAACAATAAAATCAGATTCTTACTTTGACTTTAATGTTTCGGCGTACGTAACTGGCAACTATAAAAGGATTCTCGAAGAAAAAAAAACAACAGCAGAATATCGTCTAGACACTGGTGTATCAGATGTCCACATAACATGGCTTATTGGAACTCCCAGTCTTCTTAATGTACCTAAACAGCAGCCACAAGCTTTACTGTCTCACATTAATGACAAAACCAAATACCACAGCCTGTGTTTAAGCTGTAAACTGCAAATGAGGCAGCTCAGGCTGTGTGTTTGCGTGTGTCCGAGAGGAAGAACGATACTAATAGCTTTTGAGCAGTTTTGAATAGAGACACAGGTTTTACAGCGTTTGTACGAATGTGTATGTCTTTGTGTGTATTTGTGGGCTAATTAGGATCAGAAGTTACGCCATAACTGGTTTAGTGGCATCCTCCTGGCACAGTGAATCTTATTACAGCTCAAATGCATAATTAGTCACAAATAAACATTCAGGGCTTTGGATTGCAGTTTAGAATCTGTCAACACTTTCCTTTGTTCCCCATATTACGTGACTTGTTCTGTCTGTCTCTTAAGCTCACCCATTATCTTCCCTTCACTATATTTTTCCTTGTTGAAGTCTAGAGGTAGAGATTGAGTTGGTGGGATGAATTAGGGCTTATTTATGATCTTTGTAAAAGATGGATACAGATACAGAATGAGCTTTCGGTCTACACTCTGCCTTCATCACCTCCGCCAAGGAAGTTACGTTTTTACCTCTGTGCTTCTGTCTGTTTGTTTGTTAGCAAGATTATTGAAAAACTGATGGACAAATTAGCTCGATAACAAAAAGGTAGGTTTTGGTACATCCTAGAGGTGATTCAATTTTGGTGGTGCTACGTGTGTCGCAGCATTTAAAATAAAATAAAATGAATAAAGCATGTTGGAGCGGTGCTAGCTGGTCTTGTCTTGATAATACGTCACTTTTGGTTTGTTGTCGATAGACAAATTTAAACCAGAGATATAGGGCTTTAATGTTCATCCAAATATCATCTTTGGTGCCTGTGGAAAACAATGATAGCTCCAGAGTGTTTGAAAGAGTTTGTTGGAGTCTTTGGTAGATTTAGATGCTGGCGATAAATCATAAATGAATGAACAAATCTCCATGTGATTTTCTCAAACGAAGCGATCTAATTGATTGTGATCACAGTCATGTCTACCTAGGGCACTGTTGTGCGGAGGTTTGAGTGTTATTACTAATTATGTGTGTGCTTGTATCTGAAAGCTTATTATGTAAGAAGTGGAGCAGTACCACTGGAAGTCACTGGGGGCAGTGTAGACATCATTCAACGAAACACAATGTAGAAGAAGAAATTGACGGGAAAACACTCTCAGCCCACAAGTCATTATGTATTAAATCCCTCACAGAACATCGCCAATGATAACACTGCCTCCACTTTAGTTATTTTTATTTATTGGTTATATTATCACAACCTCCTCTAAAACCGCCTTTGAAACCTTGGGCTCTTGCCTGCCCTCATGTGGGTGTATCCGTACGTATGTTGACGGATACAACATTTGAAGCTGACATCTGTACACAGTTGGAGTGTATATGAGCCTTTAAAGACGAAAAGACATGACATTGTCCACAGCGCCCTCAATGGTGTGACTTTGAAATATACTCTACATATATACACATATAAAGAGGAGAGCTGGTAAATCAGTATGAAGATAAACGTTTCATCTTTTCTGTCTTTCTGTTTCTCTCATCTTCCTGAATGAGTCACACATCTCTTTTTTCACTGGCTATCCCGTGCCGACACATGATGTCAATCTATCCTCTATTTATGATGTTTATTTTGCTCTCCCTCTCGTCATAACATACTGGAAATGTAAGCCTCAGTTTCGAGCTTGGCTGGACATTAAAGGACATTTCAGGCAGGAATCTATTTTCCCAGTGCGTGTTCATGTGTGCGTGTTACTGACAGATTTCTTCTTTACACTTTAAGCTGAAATTGACATAGGCCATTTAGACCTATGTGTATTTGTGTTTCTCCAGAATCACAGGCCATGCTCACTTTGCTACAGCTGACATGCGTGTTTGTTTGTGTATGTACGTGTGTGAGTGTGTGCGTCTGTGTGCGTCTGTGTGTGTGTTTTCTCTAATGAGAAATTACTGACGTGCAGCACTAAATTTTCAATGCCACAGGTAATTTCTTAAATTTTTCCAGGTATCTTTATTTGTTTATATTTTAAAACAGTCCATTGCCTGACATATGAAAAGAGATTTCAGAGCAAAGTGAAAAGTTAGCCCCTCCACGTCCATCTGTGCTCCCCTCAGACTTGTGTTTACAAGGTTGATTTTAAAATGGTTGTGACCTGCGGGTGTTTATAAGGCAAGTTTAGCTTGTGAACATCTCAGAAGTTACTGAGAAAGGGTAGCTATAGGGAAGAAATTAGTTCCAGAGAGAGGGGGGTGGTGGGGGGGAGGGGGGGTTGGGGGCGGTGGAGTAAGGTAGAGAGAGGAGTGTGAGTGTGTGTGTCTCTGGGGTGGGGGGGGGACTCAGAACAAGACTTTATCATGTCTGGCTGTGTAACAATATCTGAATCAAATATAGATTTGAGGGTAGTAGCGAGACAATACAGCCCTTGATTTTTGTGTAATTCTACACACACAGCCCCCTGAAAAATGTGATTTAACCTGAAATGACAATGTGCGTAGACGTACAGATATTCAGGCCTGCACATTTATGCGATTGCGTGTGCATGTGTGTGTGTGTGTGTGTATGTGCATGTATATGGCATGTGTGTGCTGTGTGTGTCATGCAGACTTACAGATTACTATGTGGACAGAGAGCAGATGTTTAGAACGTGCTAAATGACTGACTTGTTGATAATCAGTCTGCCATTAAATGTGCTGGGGTTTAAACATATGTGCGCGTGAAATCCCGAGAGGCATATGCTGGTAGCCATGTCTGAGTGAAGGGGATTATTTCTATTCTGTTCTGCACAAACACACTGACACATGACCTTATTCATTCATGTCTTACTGTATACACATGCTGAGTCGCAATAAAAAATATTTTTTTCAGAAATTACACCAGTCGGCCATACCATTAAAACCTACCTGTCTAATATTGTTTGCACCACAGTAGCGGTCCTGTGAGGTCAGACGACGAGGACACGTCTTTGCTCCCGTTGTGTATCCATGAGCCTTGGGCTCCCATGTTCAGCAGGTTTCCTACCAGCCAGTTCTCTCAGGCACAATATTACATTACAAATATCAATGTCATTATTCATTGTCATGTGAAATAGTACGTTTCATTATAAATATCATGTACAGACCACAGTGCTTTGGTGTGATGTAACTTTTTTTAACTGTCTTCTATTTATATTCTTTTCTATTGTTGCCCTACGTATTCGGTCTGATTGTACTCTCGACATCATGACAAATGAGGGCATGCCCTCAGTCATTCCCCTATACTTAAATAAAGGTTAACTGAATGAATGTCCAACACTTCATTTATTATCATGTGGAATATTACTTAACATCTTTATTATTATTATTATGTGCAATGACACGCTCATTATCATGTTGTTATTATTTGGCACGGGTTCGCATTTACATCTTATACACTTTACAACTTAAGTTTATTATATTGTCTTCACTCACTTATTGTATCATTGAACAATATCTGGCACAAGACTTTTCTTAGCGATAAATAAAGTTTTGTCTTATCTTATCTTATCTTTATTCTTTAACTTGAGCCTTTTTCCTGGTTACAATAAATCGACTTCCAGGCAAAAGGTTCACTATCTTCTTAATATATCCCACCCACTAGCGGATACCACTGCTACAAAATAATCAGTGATATTTTGAGGTCCCCAGTCAGTTGTTCTAGCGTCATGGTGAGCTGGTGGCTTAAAAATTGAGAAACAAAATGATGCTAAACACATAATTCCCCAACTATGCATGCACTTTCAAAATAAATCCCTTTAATCTTAATTCTTTTTTTATTCAAATTACAAATTAAGAAATTGGTAATGTCAGCACATCATCCAGTGATTATTATGCCAAATGTTTGCAACAAATAGCTCTGTAATACTAAGTAAGATGTTTATCCCTCTGTAAAATATAATAATATATATGGTGTGCTTGAGTCAAGCATGATAAGTCAATCACAGAGAACGAATGGATGGATTTCAAGCGGTTAAATTGAGCCGAGGTCATGTAAACACTGCCTGATAGACTGGATTTGATTTCCATCACATTCTCCAGGGACAGATACACTTAACTACACACAAAGTCTCTCACACACTTTAAGAGACACTGAAAAACAGAAACACCTGTAAAAGCTGAGCATTAAAGTCTAGCCATTACCTATTTCTACGGAGAGATGTGGAGGGCAAAGAAAGAGAAAATCTCCAAAGAAGATGCACACACATGCACACACAATCACTGCTGAGGCAGTTTTCTTCAACAGCTGCACTTCTTCATGGCTCCGACTCAGCACATTTCCATCAACCACCTACGCCAGACCACAAAACAGTCCACAACAGCCCACTTCAACACACACACAGCTGAGTGCATTAGCTGTGTAGATTAATGAAAATGTCTCGTTGAACGAGGAAGAGAATACCTTACACTGTGAAATTGCTTGCAGACTGTGGTGTCTGTGTGTGTGTGGGCGCGCATATGTATGTGTGTGTGTGTGTGTGTGTGCGTATCAGAGGCGAGAACAGCATGTTTCATCTCAAACCTTGTTTCTCACTGCTACTACTACTACTCTCTTTCTGTGTCTCTCAGTCCTTCATTCTCTTGTCAAGAGGTAGCCATTAGGGCCAAAAGCCTGCGCTGAAATTTTATTACAAAACCATTTGTATTCCTGAAAGAAAAATAAATCCATCGTTCCCTCTGACTGCATTAGGGCTGTGGTTTGGTGATTTGTTTAGGTTGATAACACTCTGAGCCCACCAGCCACTCAAACACTGATGTGACTGGAAAATAACTAAAGCCTTTCTTTCTGTCTTCCTTGCTTGCTTTCTTTCAGTGCCACGGTCCGTATAAGGGCCCTTGTCTGAATGTTAAACAGCTGGCTGTAAAATAAGGGTTATATTTTATTTGACTTCTATTAGGAGAACAAGACATCTAATGAAGACGGCAGCTTTTTGCTATGAAGGTCTAAAACGTCTGTACAGGAAAAACTGATGTGGAACTTTTCTCAATAAAGCAGTAGGATCCGCTCAGACCTCTCATTAAAGCAAGTGGGCTGCATCAAAACGACCAGGAGGGACCGACTGTTTGTGTTTCTGCTCTAACATCCATAGATGTGTGTTTTGGTCCGTGGAAGTTTGCGTGTGCTTTCATACATGTGCGTTTGAATGGGAAATTCAGCTGAGTGTTTCTCCATTACATCCTTCATCCCAGAGCTACAAATTCTTCCATAAACTGTTCAAAAATTTGAGCCCAATTTCAAGACTATTTGTCCGGCTATTTCATGGTCGCAGTGCTTTCATGACAGTATCCATAAGCAGGCGCGGGCGGATTGGGGTTTCATCTTCCTGTCGTAGTAGCAATTGTACGATGTGATGGCCTTGGAAAAGTAATGGTCATGCACATCGAACTGCCAAAATGTAACCCAACTCTAGATGACTGGGGGAGTATCTCTTGTTAAATTGTCTGCTCATTCATTTTGTGCAATTGCTTTTTTTCTCTCTCTTTATTTTATTCTGTCTCTCTTTTTTTGCTTTTTTCTTTGTTTGAAGTCTGCTTTAGGCCAGTAAATGGAACCCACCCCCTATCCTTCCAGCAGTGTATGAATGACAGCCAGCGAAAATTGATACACTGCCCTACAATCTTTTTTTTTTTTAAAAGAGCCCTGCAGTTCACTCTGTTGATCAAATGTGTCATAATTATCATCTGAAGATATTAAGAAAAGAAAGGAAACAACAAGACAAGGCTCTGAACCTGAAACCTCCGTGTCAGTGTGTGTGTATGTGTGTGTGTGTGTGTGTGTGTGTGTGTGTGTGTGTGTGTGTGTGTGTGTGTGTGTGTGTGTGTGTGTGTGTGTGTGTGTGTGTGTGTGTGTGTGATCGTCTAAAAGGTTGTGTATAGTCACGCTGAGTTAAGGGACTGTCTGAGCTCTGGATGAATGGTCTCCTAAGGGAGCCTGTCGTCCACCCACTCATTGTCTCTCAGTCTGCTTGTCTGCTCCTCTGTCTCCCCATGTGAAATCCTCCCACCACTTCTGCCTGTCTCCATCACTGGCCTCATTTTCAGCTGTGGTTTGAAGGCAGATTTTAATGACACAGTAAAATAAGTCACTCCTCTTCTTAAAGACTAATGACTGAAGAGAAAAGAAAAGAAGAGAAGAGAATCTAGTTGTTTTATTTACTGTACATTTATGTAATATTCCTTCAGTGTATTTCTCTTTTCATCTATTCCACCTTGTCCAAGCAAACACAAAACTTGATATGGATTTAACTCAAATTTACATATCACTCCTCACACTCTTCAAATTTGATGCATCTTGTGAACAAAATAGTAAATAAATTATATATTTAAGAAATTGCTCATGCTTTCAGCATCACATTTTAGTATGAAACCTTATTTTTGCACCACGTTACTTCTCATTTCCCGGCTGAACCACCGTCCAAAACCAACATGTGGCTCTTCAATCAGCTAAGGTCCAACCCATTTTTTAGTGGAGTGGGAGATGGTGTATGATTTCTTAGAGTTTCAGAGCCATTCTGGAACCCTTTAAATAGCAACAACTATTTAGAGACACTCGATACACTATTAGACAGATCCGTGTGGCCGACTACTGTATCATCACTAATTAACCAGGTCACCTGCAGCACTGAGCATAGATGATGATTGATGAATAAAGATTTTTAACACTGAAAACGATTCTGATTTTCCTCATATGTGTGCTTAGGAAATGGGACTACACTTCGGTCTAATGTTTTTTCTTTTACAACACAGATGAGTTGTAAATAGTAGTACATATTTAGACAAAAAAATTGACAGGCAATCAAGGATATGAAACACTTGACTGTGCCAAAGAATGACATGTGGTTAAGCTCTTTTTGTGCCATCAGGAATCCACCCAGCAAATTAAATAAAAAGATCTCCTTCCCATTGGACAACGTGCAGGACTTCACATCACTCAGCGAGAATGTCATGGGGGAACAGACCACATTACAGCACCAGGCAAATATGTACTTTATCGCTTACTCGAGTCTTTGATTTGCTCTTTTTGCTCCACTTGGATTGACATAAAGTGTGCGCTGTTGCCGCTCTGATTTCTGTTTGTGGCAGGCAAGCAGCTGGTTGGCGGAGATGAGGAAAAGAGAGACCAGCGTGGGTTCAAGATCATTTCAGAAACCTAATTCTGTTCTTCTCAACTGAGTGATCTGAATTGGGGCTGCGTTAATGTGAGTGAGTAAGTGTCGATTCACACCTATACACTACTTACAACAAATCTCACAAGGCGTGCAGTGATCTAGCAGGCACAAGTGTTTACCCAAAGACCTGACTCTTGCACTCTCACTTTCACTGCTGATACAAATACCACACACCAACACGACAGCAATTACACAGGTAACATAGACCCCTTGCCCTCAATTCTCACCATTGGTTTACACATACCACATGTCTCTGCACTCGGCCAATCAGGTCCTACATCCTTAAAGGTAGAAAGGATATTTTTATCCCTAGCACTTGTTGTCGGGAGGTCTCTTGTAAAAATTGTGTTAGGGTGGGAGTGGGATCAGATTAGGTTGCAGTGTATGAATGTGGGTGTGTATGATTTGAAATTGGATAGTTCAGAGGAGCCTGTGCTAATATGTCCTAAAGAATGCTTATGACGAGGTGCTAACTCGCAGTGATTGCAACTGGTATTGGAGAAGAGAGCGAAAGTGATAACCCTCTGGTTTTCTCTTATGGAAAAGGGTCCACCATGCTACACGTTCAAATGACATTTGTCAAACTAGAATGATGCACCTGCCCTGAGTCATCTCTGCCACTTTGCCCTTCTCCCGTGACACGAGTGGTTTTCCTTGTTGGTTGAAATGTTTCAAATATTTCAAAAACCTGAGATTCAAGTGATTTGAAAATTATACTTTTTGTGGCCCTTCACGTAGGAAACTAGTATTACTCAATAGAGTGCATCTCTATTTGTCTATGTCCAAACTATTTTATCTAGCTTATCTAAAACCCAACTAATAATCCCATATCCAAAACTTAAAGTTACTGGATTTGTTCCAGAACATTTAGATCAAGTGAGTCCAGTTTTTTAATTGCTCAAACACTAGCCCCAAAACTAATCCTGATTAATTGAATAAACTGATTAGAAGCACTCACAATGGTAACAGAGTGAAAAACAATCTTGATCCTGCCCTTTTATCTGGCTCTGCACCAAAATTAAATCTCAAGAGCTAAAATTGATCTGCGAAAGCTAAAGAAGAAAAGTACTTCTTGATAGTTTTCCATCAAATCTTCAGGACACAACAGCATGCAGCTATAACGGACTGTTTTATTCAGCCACAGTGCAACTCGACTGTCGACAGGTGGGTCAGAGATTTAGGCATGTCATGTAAGTTTTGTTGGCTTAAGCAATTTTTTTAATGTAAATACTCCTGAATTGTTTTGATATTCAAAATTTTATTATTTAATTCAACTGATATTAAAATCACAATACATTTACAAAATAAAGGTCATGCCTCATTAAAGACCATTTTAAAGGATAAACACCATAAACGTCATTGGATGTTTTTTTAAAAATCAATTTGAATGTACGACTAGTGCGGTCACTCACTGCTGGCCACTAGACCAAACACAGATTTAAAGCACTTAGGCACAGGCTCGGTCCAGTCTATAAACAATCTACGCAGGTATTCTCAGATAAATTTGCAAGGGGTCCGCTAAATCAACCAAGCAGACAGACACATACACATTAACGCACGACATACCCATTCTTCTCATTCTCCACATTTGTCATTAAGCACACCGTCCCAATTGGCGATCTATTTAGGATGCAACATCTTCCTACTGCGCCTCTGCCTGCCATGTGTTGCTGCTCTGCCGCGGTATTGCTGCCTGTACGTTTGGTCCCACCCCTACCCCATCATCTGTCTGACGACTCCGAATAAGGAAGTTCAGTAAGTTTGCTCACCACTCCAACAACAATGACCCGCGTATGAAAAGTAGAATCAATTGTTATTTCTTTACTGTGCTGCAAAGGCAAACTCTTGTCCACACTTCACCCTTTGTTCTCCTGTTCTGTCTCTCTCCTCACCCCTCTCTTTATTTCAAACATGTCACACACTATCATCTTACTTCATTCTTTGTTAAGGTTAGATGAGTGGCCTGTCTGGCCTGCAAGCAATGGCGCAGGATTGCAAGTTGAAAGTTGACCTGGGGAGGCAACCGATGTTCCCAAAAACTGTTGCCACAACAAATCGGAGGGCAGACATGGAGCTGATCTCAGAAATCTCCAACCAGGTCATTCTGATGGAACTCATTGTACTTTGGGAAGATAGTATCGGGGAGTCCGAGAGGAAGAAAGGAATGTACACAAATTTGTTAAAAGACTGCCAAAGGTACCGGTGGTAAGAAGGCGTGTGTCAAGCGGAGCAGGAGGCAGAGGGTTCACTGTTGGGCACCACTGGGGCCAGCAAGGGGGAAGGCCATCAAGTCGACTGTTGAAGCATCTGAAGTTATTTTAAAGTGGCTGCGGTTCAGGAGAGAAGAATGGCGGTTGGGTTTATCACTACTTGGACACTGGCCAAGACTTCATTAATCCTGGCTGGGTAGCTTTGCCGAAACATCTGATGACCCTAGGTAAAAATAATATTAAAAATAATAATAATAATATTAACAATAACAATAATAACATCACCTGTGACGTGTCACGAGATGAGGCATGTTCTGGATGTGTTTAACATATCCCTGCTCTGATGACGAGTTTCCATGTCTTTGTGTGGCTAATCACACAAAGACATGCAAACTTCATCATTGTCCCTGTGGTGGGAGTTCAAGACTCAATCGTTGTATTTTCATTCTGAAAAGCATTTATTATATCCCTGAAAAAATCTGGGATATTATGGAATATTCATCGTTGACGCTGCGTCCGCTGCAGATCCTTCATGTTAACACAATAACTCAAAAACCCTTTCATGGAACATTTTCAAATCTTATACCCACATTCACTTAGTGTGATAAACAACTGGATTAATTTTGGAAAAGGTCAGTTCTAGATTTGCAACACTAGCGCAAGCTTAAACCCCAAAAGTTTCCGGGCCCTAATTTCTCAACTGTTGGTCCGATTTGGTCCAAATTTAGTGGATATGAATCGACTCATGATATCTATTTTCTATATATCTTAGAATTCTACTTTAATAATAATAATAACACCTTATGCTTATAAAGCGCTTTTCAAGATAGCCAAAGTCGCCCTACTGTTGCTGTGGGGAATGATGGCATAGACTTAATGGCAGAGCTAATTCAATTATGTTAATGTATATGCGTGTTAATGTATAGGCGTGTTATTCTTCATGTGTTTTAGAGACCACTCAAGTTTCTCCTGCTATGTGTATGATTGCATTTAAGTGCGTAAGAACATGACTGACTCAATCCGCCCTTCATTGTGTGCAAACATACATGGAGTCATGCATGTATCTATGTTTATATGTTTATTGATATGGCTAATGGATTTTCTGCTGCCCCAGAGTTTGTTTGCTCAGTAACCCGAACAGGAGCATGACCCAAGACTCCGTCTGACACAACCAGCAATGACCTGACACGCCAAACATATCAGGTGACAAGCAAGAGAGAGAGAGAGGTGGTAGGGGGTGGGGGGACCAAGAATTGTTATGATCAAGCATCAAGGCACGGCAACATTTTATAAGACCCGTAAAAGAAGGTTTTGAATTTGTTAAAGCCAGGTTAGAAAATGCAGTAGCCTTAAATAATTAAAACACTAATAATTCAGTTTGATCAGCAGACACAAGAGTCAGCTGGTGACAGACTAAGTGTTGCTCTCAAAAGCAAGGTAGTCTGGCTGTGCTTCTCTTTCCCCTCATTTTCCTCGCCACATGAAAGGAGACTTGAATGCATTTCTAACTCATGAAAGGTATTTGAGTTGAGCCCTCTATAAAATGGTCTGATGGTGACCGAGAGTTCGAAAAGAGCTCTTGTAACAAGAATGACTGAGAAGGAATCACGGCTGCTGAACAGCATCTGGACCTACATGTAGTGAGATTACATGGCATTTAATAGATATAGATATCCGTGTATCGGCTGCTCTTGTAAGCAGCCATAAAATGAAAACAGACTTTCGAGCAACTGAACACCTCTGTAATGACACTGTGCCAATAAGGCTTTGTGGAGAAAGAGCCAAAGCATGATGTCATATGTTCATTTCACAATGGTGAACTGCGACAAATTCTTATATCAGGTTTTGCAGGCTATCCATTCTTTTTTGGATCAAATGCCACGTAATTGAGCACCAACTACTATAAAGCTATATGGTAAAATGATTTCTTACTGGTATTTGTTTTTATCAGGTTTGTTCAATAATTCATACAGTCTTTTTATGAGTAGTACTTTATTAGTCAAATTTAAATGAGCAAGGCACTAACCCATATTCTACACTAAGTGTCACCTTATCGATTAATCAGCGAATGAGGAAAAACAAACAGCTAGTGCGGTCTGCTTGAAGTAATGCTACGATAGCCAGACATGAGAACGACTGCAAACTTTCTATACAGGAAGTTGAAGCCCTTGGTGAGCGGAAAGAGTTATGTGGACCAGCCTTATTGACCTGTTTTTATCTGTATCATATAAACAAGGGATAAAGAGCAGGTCCTTGCTCTATTCGTTTGAGTTTTCTCATGTGCAATTCTAAGTTAGAAAATTGTGATTTTGTGTAATATATTGACATAGTAAGATTCTAGAATAGGTCAGAGGTCTTAGTGAACTCGGGATACAGCTCCATGTGAGGCTTTGAGCCAATTGCGTAGCACATCCTGTTTAACAATTGCCTGATCTCCATTGGCTTTTATCCTTTTATCCTCATATTGTCACCTTGAAGGCAAATTTCGTATTAATTGCCTGATCTCAAACTTTTCTCTCTCTTGCGCTGAGGAAGGCGTTAGCCAAAACATTTACAGCAATTGGAAATAAAGACCAAATAAATTGTTGGAGCTGAGATTAGTCAACTTGCCCTGGAATTTGTTTGGGCCACCATTGGTCTTTGGATGCTCATTGGTATAATGACCCTTTGTTTTAACAGAGAAAATAATTGAAATGCAGTGTATATTTTGAATTACGGTGCCATGCAAAATTGCTCGGATCGAAACAAGTTTTACATCTGACTGACTTTAAAATCCTCGTGTTGGTAAATTTAAATCTGTAGATGCTTCATCAAAGTTAAACTTATTATTAGCAGAACATTCGGTGAATAATTTAAATGATATTCTTATTAATAACATTACTCAAGTCATCTTTTCATGTATAATATATCATTTTAACCCACTGATTTGATGTTCAAATTTAACTTTCATTTTACATTTTAAATGAATTATAATTGTCAAGCAAACCTGTCTCAGTTCCCTCTGTTGACAGGTGCCCTGAGTCGGCCTTTGACAAGTGGGGGTTCGTCTGGGAATTTAGCCCGGGATCTCTTGCAACCCAAGCAAGAATTATATTCCGAAAACAAAAGCCCAAAGATGTCAGAGGTGGATTAGAGTTGTGCTTCCCACTACACAACGAGGCTGCCACACCGCTCGAGTGCAGGCTTTCACACAGCATCTAGTGTGATGTTCACATAAATATGTACCAAGCAGTGCTTTGTAAACAATAACATACCAAAAAAAATAAATGAACTTCCCTATTACACGGCAGCCAATCTCGTCTTCTGCAATGGAGCTTTAGTATGGAGCGACCTTGACCTTGCGCTATCTCCCTGATTAAAATACATTTTAAACGGATTTTCATCTGCCTTGAGTTAGCTGCTAACCGTTATTGGCTGCAATTTGAATCTTTGGATTGTTGGTCAGACTCGTAATACATCATCAAAATGTCAGCAAAGTGAAGCTTCTCAGACAGAAATCCGATTCAGCTCAGATACTACCTCCAATACCGTCACAGACTCAGAACAACTTGGACACCCCATTACTCCTTGGTTAGAGTTTAAACAGGGAGGCATGATGTGTAAAAAGACCGCGAGTTTACATTGACACTGGAAGCAGCTTTATCACTTAAATTTATTTCATCAATTCAAATATTTTTTTTAAATAACCAACACCCAACAGAGAAAATGCCTGTCAACAGCCAGCCTTACCAGCTGTAGTGTAATCTTTACCATGAGGAGACTGATAACTTGGCCTAAAGCTAACTTGTTATTTCCTGCATTGAATGAGATTTAAGGGGTATTAAAGATACTTGTGAATTTTTCCATAATAAGCCTCATGATTATGCCTAAGTCAAAATCGGATTGTTTAAAAGGAGCAGTGTAGACCATTTTCAGTCTGTTGTTGTTTTTCCACTGATCTCCCACTCAGGATGTGAAACTCAAATATTGGGATATTATAGTGCATATTTAAAGGTTACTAGTTGAAAACATAGGATATCTGACAAAATGAATTTAATTGCATCATCAGTGAATAAAGTATGGAAGAAAATTGGGTCATATTGCAAGGTAAAACACCATGTTTTATCACTGAACCAAGCAGCGGACCTAATGATAATGACAATGGCATTGTGAATGGAGGAGATGACCAAAACGCTTTCGACACTCTCCAAAGAGAATGAGACGTCAAGAAAGAGAACCCAAGAGGTTTTTACATATAAGAGACAATGGAATCTACAAATAAAAGGATTTAAAGGGAGGGTGGGTGAAAATATACAAATGGATATCATCCACTGCCTATGCCGGATTTCACCCGAATGTCGTTGAAAATGTTCTGAGCTGAATTAACATCCAAACAAATTTATTCGTTTTATAAAGACTAATAGACTGATATATAAATAGAATCTCTGGACAAAGCCATTGGTGAATTAAAAGTGAAAAAATCCCCAGATTTACATGGATTGACTGCTAATCCAACAAACATTTCTGGAAGGATCTGAGACAATTTTTATTGCGTGGGTTTTTGGAAGCTGTTAGAACTCACCATCTCCCAACAACCATGAAACATGAGGTATTGTCCTAACCCTAACCCTAACCCAAACCAGGTAAAGATGCAAGACTGGTTGACAACCTCAGACCTATAACTCTCCTGAATAATGATTATAAACATAACATTTTCGCTGTGAGATTCTATGAGGTTATTAGCTCAACCAAGTCTGGATTTATGAATGAGCAATCAATTAGTGATAATATAAGACTAATGTTTGATATCTTGGAATATGAAGATCTTATAGAGGATAACGGAAATATATATTGTTTCTGGATTTGTTTATGAATGGACATCGATGTGTAACACCAGGCACTACAACATTCTGGATATGGGACAAAATTTATAGACATAATAAAGACTTTCAATAAAGACAGAAGAAGTTCAGTTGCATTGCCTTTCTGTTCCATAAGCAGATTCAATTTAAACTCAGGCATAATTCAAGGTTACCCAGTTAGAACTGGTCTGTTTATTTTGACCACAGAAATTCTAGCAATCTTACTGAAACACTCTCAGAATCCTCAGGGTATCAAGGTTTTTGGAAAAGCCAAAATGCAGACAAGACAACCATTTTTGTAAAAGATGAGCATCAAATCCCAACTCTAAACGAGCAGTTCATGTTTTCTCCAGAGCATCTGGATTGTTTCTTAATTTCTATAAAGGTGAACTTTTACCAATAAAAAAACTGTACCCAAAAAAGCAACGTATAAATGACTGTTAAAACAGAGGTTAAATACTTGGGAGTATAACTAACTAAAAATATAGAAAAAAGAAATTAATTAAACTCAACAAGAAAATTGTCAGATTGCAGAAATATCCTAAACTCTTCGATGCAAAGAGGTCTCACTATTCTTGGACGCACTTAACTGAGAAAATTTCAATTTCCAATCATTTCACCCTTATATTACTGTAAAAAGTTTATATTAACAGTCCTTTACTGTACATTTCAATGAAAATGAAAATCCCCGAAAATAAATAGAAATGACTCAAACAATATATGAACCTGCAAAATAAGACTTGTATTAAATTCAGTGCAGAATCACAAACAGTATTTTTTGTCAAATCTAATCCATTAAATCCCCATTCCTTACAACAATGACGGATGGACAGATTTTTACAACTACATTTACTAAAGACACTGCATCATTCACATTCAGTCACTAACACGTTTTAAGTAATGAATTCTTAAAAAATAAATAAAATACAATCAACAAGAACAATAATTCAAGTTCAAAAAAGTTCCTTAAAAAATGATGACCCTGTCCTAAGTATCGATCTTTACTGAGGTTTAATCATGTGGGATAGAAAATCAGTAAACAAGATTAAATAAGATCAAACCTGGAACGAAACAACTCAGACAATTGGAATGAAGTGTAAAGAACAAACAACACTTGGACACGTTACCAGAGAATTACAACGCAAATATCCTGTTGCTACAAAGGCGTATTTATGTCATGCCAGAAAATGAAAAATATGCCGTTCTAATGAGATGCTTTTCATGTTTCTACATGATAATATTCATTATTTTAACATGATAATTATTTAGCTGTATTTTCCTGCCAGTAGAAATTCATCAAAATCATAGAGAAGCATGTTTTCTCTAAGACACCGTTCCAACTATAATTCATATTATGAAGATTGATTTTAGTGAGGCGGCATATCCGTAACAAAATCAATAATGAATAACTTGAAAATGATCCGGTTTTAATGCAAAAATTATCATTTGAAACCATCACAGCAATGTGCTCCTGTAGTTTTCAGGTTGGACTATTCTGATGTGAAAAGCAGTGGTTCTGATAAGGGCTTCTGTGTTAAATAAAGCCCCACTCACAGTCTGCGAGGGTTTACATGGGGGTGGGCACATGAAAATTCACAGTTGCTGCTTTTCTGGACCAGCCTCCATGTCTTCTTGAGCACAACCTCAACCTGCCAGACCTTTGTTCTCTTCTCGGAGTTGATACCAATGAAGTGCCTAAAAGTGTGTTAACAGAGAAAGAACATAAAATATTAGGAGGGGTAAAAAAAAAGATTATTTCAGAACCACATAACATTCTGGTTTTTGCTTGTGACAACTTCTGAGTTCTCTCTATTTCTTTGACACATTAGGAAATATTGCTATCTATAAGCAATGAAGAAATAAATAAATTGCTTTGTCAATACTTAAGCAGACTGATGTTTAAGACTTCAGTCTGATAACTTCAAGATAACAGTACCTATTACAATACTATCCATAAATTATTTCAGAATAATGTTGTTAGTGTCTAAGTGTCACTAAAATGAATGACGAGTGTTGATAAATGATAATTCCATACACACAATTCAAGAAAAGCAACGTATTCCAGTTAATGATATAAAGAGGGTCATAAAAGCAAATTAAACCACTGTCACAATGGCCTCACCTTCTGAAAGAATATCTTGTTAATAATTTTGTTCAATAAAATATTGGTATTTGTGAAGTTCAGGATATATTTCCGACTTCTCAAACGTGGTGTCTGTTCTTATATACAACAATTTTGCAGAATGCGGATTGAGAATGATAAAGAGAGAGAGCTGAACTGTGACTTAAATACAATGAATTACTCCCCTAACTATTCAAAAGAATGTAGTGTGATTAGACAATTGGCCTACTTAAATTCACATGTTAACTCATTCACAGACCAGGATCCAGTAATTTGATGAGACAAGTAGCTGTGCAGTAGGTGGGGCTCCACAGAGTGTCGCCTGCAAGTGCTGGAGGCAAAGTCCAAATAAAGATCTTTCTTATTATTATTATTCATCCTTCCACCATGAATAAAATCACTAATCGACAATATTTCAAAGCTATCTTAATTTATATATATGAACTTCATACTAAATGAGAGACTGCAACAAGATTCTGCTCATATGAGAAATGGACAGACTCTGAAAAAGAAAAAGAAATACTGTATCATACTGTAAACAAAATATACTGGAATATATAAGATTTGAACACAAAAGGCTGTTTGAATAGAAGAGAGGAAATAAATCCGTATTAAACTGAATTAAAACAACTGCAATATAGGCACTATATGGTACATGGATGCATAACCCAGCTATGATAACAGAGTCACATAATGTTTGGAGTAATGGGGAAAAGGATAGTGGTAGAAGAAAAAATGCAGTTAGGAGAAATAGTTGAACCATCAACTGAAAGCCGGATTAAAAAGAACAAGGTGTGAGGGAAATAAAGGCAAGGTGACAGTGATTATAGGGAACATGGAATGTTAGACAGCAGATCCAAATCAAGGCTAAAGCTGCTACGATTAAAAAGCACTCAGAGATCACACAACTCAGCCAAAGATATCGCCTCTCTAACCGGACAAAGCCCAGAAAAGCTTCTAGGTTATGTCAAAACAAAAACAAGGTTTTCTTGCATCATGCACCCAGGGAATGGCACACATTATAGTTATGTCACTATGATGACATTGTTTTACTCTTATATGCTCATGCCTAATAAGTAATAACCCCTTCACCCAAGACCTCCACAACTATCAGGTGTTTCTGCATAAACTTGGTGTCAACGGGCAAGTATTACCTAAAATCATTTATTTTCAGGATCACTAACATTGTACCTGTTACTATGTGCCAGTTATCGGTGAGTGAATAAAATACAAATATCCTAGGTATGTGTTATTCTACACAGTTTTGTGGGTAAGGATCAGGAGGACTCTATCTTTCACACAGTTTGATAGCCAGCATATTTAAAATATGCCAAAATAGGGTATTTTGGCTGCAAAATTCCACTGATGTCCAGTATGTGAGCTATATGCAGGTACTACAACCTTTGGCTGTGACATAAACTGAGGGTTTTATTAAAATTTACCCTTGAAAAGAATTGGAAAAAAACAGGGAAAAGCCTGTTTTTCTGGCTTGTCGAGATGAACAGTTTAACCTGCATTATCTACATAATGTTTACAGTTTCATAACTAGCCCTCTCTGTTATCACACTATATTCACCCCTTTAAACGTATATTTTAGAGTCCCAGATCCCAAATGTGCACAAAATGATCCAGATTCCAATCCCAATCTGCATAGTGCAGGAAAATCGCTAATTGGCCAGATTATTTTTTAGATTAATTGGATTATAGGGTTTTTTCTTCTGCCCTGCCATTAGGGTCCACATTCCAGTGTACTCATGTTGCCTTTACCCCGTCTGGATAAAAGAGGACCGTTGCACTGGGAAAGGTATCCAGTGTAAAACCTGTGCCAGCTCAACAGTACGGGAAAAGAAGGATGGCAAAATGTTAAAAGAAAGATAGTATCTTGCAATGTTGAAGAAGAAAATAATCTGAATCACTACACGGATCTGACTCAGAGTTCAGTCGACTCTTCAATGGCCTGTCATATCTACAGGGTTGGTGGTCTTTCATGAGTCCATGATTGGCTTTAACACTTCACAGTTCCCTTCACCAAATTTTCTCTCTCTCTGTCTCTTCCATTGTCTCAGTTTGTCCTTCTCCCTTCTGCTGCACCAGCTCCAACCGTCCCCTGGCATTGTTCAGAGGAGGAAAAAAATCCGAGCATGGATCGTCTTACCTTTTCAGGAAGGCTGAAAAAACAGAACCTAAAACTCCCTAAAACACAGAAGACAAAAGGAAGAAGTGACATAAGGAGGGAGGAGGAAGGAGAAGGGTGAGTAAGGGCTGGAGGGTTTTGATAAAATGAGGCTGGAGGTGAAAAGAAGCAAACACTGTTTGATAAAGAATAATCCTCTGATCAAAAGCATTTCTTCCAAACTTTACCTATTGCAGATATCCAGATACTGTAGAACCGAGCGAGCGGAGGTGTCTATACTACAACCAAAGCTGGGACAAAATGTCAGGCTAGGGCTAAGAGAGGCCCAATCCATGACAGCCGCTTGATTCATGATTTTAATTATGATAGTTGCTACTAAAGAAGCTTAACAATGTCTCAGATTACGTTCTAATCAATCACCAGCCCTGGAGGGTCATGACCTGTTTGCTCAAAACAAATAGTTTAGTTTCATATTACTCAAGGATATTAGCAAACATTGTCTGAAAAGACAAGTCACAAGTAAAGTTGGCAGCGCTACTGTTAAACGCAATGGGTATTTAATGGTAAAAGACCCATACCAAGTACTCCTTGTCACCTTTTGGATTCTTGATGGGGATTTTTTTGTTGCGAAACAGTGAAAACAAGGGAAATAATTACATATAAGAAAACTGCATAGAATCAGAACAAGCATACAGAAGTGTGTGTGATGTGTTTAGTGTGAGGAGAGTGAGGCAGGGACGCATAAAATAACATTATTGATAAGTCATGTTATGTTATGACATATAGAGTACTATATGATATAACAATAGACATAACAGAACATCAGGACATAGTCTTAATACGCTAATGTAATATGTAAAAAATATATATAATAAAAAGTATATATATATATATATATATATATATATATATATATATATATTGCAGCCAGTGTTACAAAATTAAAAAGAGCAGTTGGTCTCTAAAACAACGTTACTCCAGACGTTCATACATTGAATATAACTCCTTTCCTTGCAGAAATTGCAGTATCGTGTCTCATACCTTATGGAACACATCTCCTCTGTCTTCGTTATAAAATCTCAGTCTCCCCAGGTGTGTTTGACATTTCTCATATGTGGGTAGAGTGTCACATTTGCACACTTGCACGATCAACTTCTTTGCAACTTTTACAATAATATCAATATGTTCTATAAGTTGTTCTGATGATGAGATAATGCTCTAAATAGTACCATAACCTCTTCCTGTCTGCCTTTGCTGCTAAACAGGCTTCCCTACTACATCAGATTTTCCTATGACAAAACAAACCGTTTTGGCATCAGGAAGAAATCATTTGAATTTACTGTTTGCTGTATTTGAAAAGAAAAATCTTGCAAATAAAAGTATAATTTCTAAACAGATTTAATAAACTCGGCTTGCAGCAAGCACAATAATTTTCTTTTATTATTTCTTACCAAAATGATTTTGATTTCCACTATCCCTTGATTTCGGGGTCGTGCATTTTAGAAAAATTAAAGCTTGTATGGGCTTTAATGTATGTAAGTTAGAATGGCAAAAATATTTAACACATATTACAAACAGTTTATAAATAACCGCTGGCAACACAGAATAGATAATAAGAAAAAAGGGAAAGGAAAGAGTCATAATACCTGTTAATTCAACATGGGAATAGATTTACATAAAGTTAATACAAAGGTACGATATTTAATAAGATAAGTTGCAATGCACTAAGTGAAAAATTCAGATCAAGGTCCAAAATTAGATTTTTTAAGTAAACCTTCAGTTCTTTGCAGTCGACAGCATGATATTTTTGGTGAAGAGTGAACGGGCGATGAAACCCTGACTCACCCTGCCTGTGAGCCATGAGCTATATCCGGGGGACTTTACAGAAAATTGAGACTTCTCAAGCACACAAACACACACACGCACATACACAAAAAACACACGCCCATCACACACACGGTGGATGTTATCGTTGTGATCAGGTATGCATGAGAAACTCACTTACCCTCTAGATAAGGAGGTACAAGTTTCCAACATTATTCGGCAGCTATATCCTGTTACTAATATTCTGCCCTTGGCATGTGCACCTACGAACTCACGCACGCACGCACACACACACACACACACACACACACACACACACACGCTCACACACACACACACACACACTGCCCGGGGAAACAGGATCATCAACTTCCACCTCTATGTCACCTCTTTGCTCTCATTTTGACCTTGTCTACGATGTTCTTCACATTTAGCTACTTGGCAAAAACATATAAGGGTGTGAGAGGAGTTGTTCATTAAAAAAATGTTCAACGCACAGTATTGAATCCCAAAACTGTAGTGTGAACAGCACACACAGAGAAAGACCAGCAAGATACAAATATTCAACAGGCATGTCAAGGTGAAGAAGAGTAAAGCGTAGAGTAAAGAGGTACACTGTATTATGATGTTCTATTGCGTGTCTGTGTTTAGATGTCAATATTAGGAAGTGGTGGATGAATTATTCAAATACTTGAACTTGAATAAATGTACTGACGCCACACTGTGAAGAAGGTACACAGCATGTAAATTACCTGCAAACCTAACTGTAAATGTACTTAAAATATCAAAGTAAAAGTTATTATGCAGTATAATGGTCGCTTCCAGTGTTTTACTTTTACATGAGATGCCTGTTTATGGCGTTGTTATCCTATATCTAAAAAATGAACCACCAAAGACCAACCTGTTTTCAGCCTGAATCGATGAAAAATGTTATCTGAAAAGTATCTACAGCTGTCAGACAAATGTGCTGGAATAGAAAGTACAATACTTGCTTCTGAACTGAAGTTTACTAAAAGTAGTAGCAAAAAATGGAAATATGCAAGTACAACTACGTCAAACACTTTATGTGCAACCCTTTAGTGTACTCATCAAGAAAAAAATGTATTAAATATTTCTATGGGGCATTTATTAATTAAATATCTTAGATGCGCTAAATTTACCCTCAAAGGCTAAATCGTTTTGTCACCCATGTCTTTAAACAATAAGATAAAAAGAATATGACTTATAAAGTTTTTTATGATGAAATTTGGTATTGGAAAATAGAAAGCTTTAAGTAGAATAAATCAAGCTTTTGGTAAACTATTTGACCATATTTTGGTTGTATCAAGTTACATAATTCTGTTTAGCCCTGTTATTCCCCCCAAAAAAATCCCACACATCTAACACAACTTTTTATCAATAGCCATGATTAATGCCTCCCCCTTGGTGGTCCCTTTGACCTGTGGTGTCCCTCAGGGCACCATCCTTGGCCCCTTACTCATAAGCATTACATGTGCTGCCACTGGGTCATATTATGAACAGGCTCAGACTAGTGGCACACATTTTTCATTAAGACATAGTGGCTTAAAATGTGGAGGATTAAAAGAGCTACAATATTTGATTAAATGCACTCAGTAACTATCTATGACTACGATTATGATGATAATGGGGACTGTTATTTCGATGGACATTACTCATCACTGGTGTGTTCGATTGTCTGGTCACTAAAGTAGCCAGTGTTCAAACATTATTTCACAGCGGTTGTGACTCGAGGGGTTGTCCATTAATTCAAATATCAGTGGTTGTATAGCACACATTCTATTTGTCGAAGTGGCTTTGGGCAAGATACAGAACCTCAAACTGCCCCAGAAGGCTGTTCCATTGGTGTGTGAATGTCCTAATGAGCAGGAGGCGCCTTTGCTAATAGCCTTTGAGAGGGACAGCAACTCCCAACCCCAAGTCTATACATATGCACCTGTGCGTAATTTGACATATATATGACATTATATGTCTAACATAAAAAAAATTATATTTAAAACAAATAACTTCAGTCACGAAATAAATATATGTTTTACTTAAAAAAAAATTCCAACATGATTTTAAAGTAAATAAAGATTCAAGATGCAAGAGGTTTATTGTCAAATACAAGATGGAAAATAAAAACACAGCAGTTTACACCGTCCAATGAAATGCGTACTTTGTCTGTCTCCCTTCATACAAGACAATAATAAAGACTGAAATAACAATACATGGCAAAGAAACAAGTTAAAACGCTGAGTTTAAAAGCAACCTCAGTTTAAAAAAAGTAAGGTGCCTGTGTTCATAAAAAATATTGCGATAGCCCTGAAGTAGAAGATAATAATAATAAAGAAAATAGCAGCACACCTTCAACATAAGTAACTTACTTGAGTTACTTCATACTCAAATGAATATATTGTGGTCAAAAACAGCAATTAAACAACGTAATTAGAAATAACAAATTTAACCTATAACGTATATGAAAATAAAAGTATATATAATCCAGCTGTTTTTGATCTGTTGATTTATAATAATGATCTATTAATTATGACAAAAACAGAGTTTTTACCCCAACAATAATTGATTTAATATAACATAATCATTATCAACTTGATAATGATTATGTTATATTAAATCAATTATTCAATATATATTCAATTCAATTAATTAATCACTGATATTAAAAAAAAATAAAAATTATAGGCAAACCATAAATTCCAACCTATCTGATCACCAGCTGGTTAGTTTGCTGCTTCTGTTCATCAGACATTAGCTGTGATGGAAGGTGAAAGTGAATTATGCAAATAATTTAACTTTAGACTTTAATTTTTTAACATACCTGCATGTAAATCTCTACATCTCTCTCTATCTCAAGCGCTACCCCCCCCCTTAATCGGAGTAGACGAGTGGCATGCTGTGAGCCAGCGGTGCCGCGGTTCAAATTTTATTGACACTATATGAGAACACCACGCATTTCCCCCAGCCGATGGTGCCCTAAGCAAGCGCGTAGTCTGCATACAGGAAAGGGCGGGCCTGTGTCTCAATGTGAGGTCAGGCAAGATACAAGGGACTGAGTGCTCTCCATTCCTACACAACTTCCTTAAGGCTTGATTTACCCTTTTGACTCCAATAAATCAAAACAGTAAACATATGACTGATTTACAGCCAACACATAAAGGCACGACAGGATTAGTAGCTTTGGAACTTGATGCTAAATTGTTGGCAGATGTCTCTCATTATGTATCAATGTCGTCTATCTGTCTCTGGGCTTCCTAGTCTCTGCTGTGTGTCATGCTGAGTCATACTAGAGGAGAGAGACAAGCCAGCAGGCAGACAGATATCAAAAGGTATAAGCAGATGAGCACAATTTGGGTTGCAAATTTGGGGAATTTTGTTACTCTGGTAAAGGTGTGCTTTACTTTCTCAAGGCCCGGTTCACATGCCACAAACTGAGATTCAAGGTCTTAGCTGGAATAAGCGACTTTCTCATATTTCCTTCCCTCCAGGACACGTGCATCTTCTTGACTATTACTTCCACGCTAACACCAAATGTCTGTTTGCTTAATTTTAGCAGGGAAGTTATATTCAAGAAGAGCATGAATGAACCTATTGTTTCATTCTGAAGTTCCTCCCCTGTTCTCGGGCATTACAGAACTTCTTCCTGCTTCCATTTCTAGAATTATACTAAGTATATTATTATGTTCAAGCGAAAACTGTGGGAAATACCTTCACTTTTCTTTAACTTTTATAAAGCTTCACAACATCATGTGTGAATGTGTGAAATATCTGGGAGGAAGTCGGTGAGTGAAAATACAAAACAACTTCCCAACAGATGATATTGTCACTTAAAATCGAATCATCAATATGTGCATGCAGTTAGTGTGTAATCATTTTCCCGTTTTCCATTTTCCTCAAAGACTTCATCCAATGGATAATGTCAACGCGAAGCTTAGCAGGAGCACCTGGATAACATGACAACCTGTCACACACATACGCGGAAATACACACAAACTCCCACGTAAACACGTGACTGAGTCAAGTCCTGACATGTCCACTCGTAGCCTTGAGAGTGAGATTAGAAAAGTCTATGTCAGTGAACACTCACTCGTACAGTGAGTGGTAGGACGGACAGCTCCCACAGCTCTTAATGGTAAACACCAGGTTTAAGGTGACATGTATGGAATGTAGAAAATGCTCTTTCATAAGAAGCTGCTCTCTAACACTGCAGGGCAGGTCAGTCCCTCTCAACTTCCGTGAATGTGTGTTTTGAACAGCCCTCCAATCAGAGTGAACGCGTCACAGCCAACTGTTTGTGTCAGTGTGTGTGTTAAAGTGTCGGATTTAGCGTGATTAAGTGGTTTAAGCCAGCGGACATTATGTGTGATAACAGCTGAAATCAAGTTGGCGAAAATGGGAAAGACAATACAATCACTTGCACATCACACACAATTCTACAGATTGATTTCAAGTCACACTTTGCGAGATGGGCGACATAAAGGCCTTGTGGAAATCCAATGCCGTTAGAGACTGAATTTGAGACTTATTTTGCATCCATACTCGCAAAAAACTATGCAGGATAACAAGGAAGATCAAAATTTCAATTACTTACAAAGTGCATTCATTTATTCCAAGAAATTAGCTTAATTAGTGCGTACACAATAATTGGGTTTGTTAGCATGTGTGTGTAAATATTCTTTTTTAAAACATATTTTTAAGAGCGATTCAGGCATTTTAATAAAGATTGACTGAGTGGCGTAATTGACATATTCAAGACCCACTTAAACATATTCAGATGATCAAATTTGAGACATTTTAGCATCCAGCAAGAATGCTTATAATATCAGTATTGATGGTTCAATAAATGATGAGTGTGAAAGGGAAAATGTTAAACAATAAAGAAATGAGGAAGAGATCAGCTTAATCCGGCTCCTCTCCTGTGTACAGTATCTTCAATAGTTGAAGGTGGTCATGTGATCTACGTCGTTTGTTTGTCTGTGTGTCTCTCATTAAGCAGGTTTTCTCAAAATGTTTTCAAAGGATTTCAATTTAACTTCCTGGAAAGGTGAGCCATGGGCAGGGGAATTGCTGGACTGGAAGAATCCTATGGTTTGGCATGACAAAGCTGGATATCATGTAGCCCCTCACTCATCATCATAACAAGCCACTTAGCTCTAGAGCACGTGTGGCCGAAGAAGGATTTATAAATTCAATTATTTTGTGATCTTTGAGTGCGCTCTACTTTGAAAATACAAAACACAGAAGTTACTAAAAGGGTTTCCATGTCGCAAAGTCCTCAGAAGTGGAGAAACAAAACGTGAGCCTAGTCAACGTTATATGAATGTGGGTTTGAGGTAAACGTGGTTCTTGAATAGATTCATGGCTTAACTGCATATTTAACATAATTTTATTCAATATAATTAATTCTCCAAAAGTCCGGGATATTATGGAACCATGGCTTCCACTGGGTCCGATGCAGGTCCTTCGTATTAATGCTTTAACTCAACAAGTATTTCATGGGTCATTTTAACATTGTATGCCCTCATTGACCTTAGTGAAAGGAAGAACTGGATTGATTTTGGGAACGTTTGGTTACATGTTTCCAACACTGGTGGGAGGTTTATCTCCAATGGTTTACGGGCCATGATTTCTCTTTAGTTCAAATTTGGTGCATATGAATCAACTCGGGGAGATCTATCTTCTATATATCATATGTTACTCTAATAGATCGTATTTTACTCATTCGCAGGAGCTTTTTCCTACAAAAATTCCCATTTCATTTAGTTCAACATGGGGGACTGCTTGTACAACACAAGGGAATTGGAGCTTTTCAGGGATATACCCTTGCTGTCTGGGAAGACAGCACAGGCTAGGTTGTTCTAGCAGCCACACTGGTCATTGGTCTTTCAGTCTGTTTGACCTTCAACACAAGGTCTTTGGTTGGCTATGAAATATATCATTTGGCACCCTATCACCAAAGGACCCTGAAACCCTTGCAGCCTAGCACCCTGAGGGATGGGTCCATTACAGAGAAATAATTTCACTATGTTGTACTGTGTATCAGTGAAGGATTTCTTCTATTGTAAAATTCATATCAGTGCAGTCCAAATAAATTAGGATATAATAAATATGTACAGCAAAATAAATGTGCTGGGTTTGATCAATAAACCAGAGAATAATCAAAAAGAGACTATAACTGAATAAAATATGTTCATGATCAAACCCTAAAATTGATCTTAGCTGATTAAATGTGCAGTTTTTTCTCACCACTGTTGCCAAGTACTTGCTTATGGAGGAATTTGTTTAGTCTCTCTAAGATAATTACATAAAGAGTTTGGTCTAGACCTGCTCTTTCTGGAAAGCACCTTCAGACAACAGTTGTTGTAAATTGGCACTACATAAATAAAGATTGATTGATTAATTGTTTGATTGATTGATTGATTGATTGATTGATTGCTTGATTGTTTGATTGATTGATTGATTGATAGCAGCCTTAGAAGATGTGTCATTACACCTCAGACACAGTCATCAAAGTAGGGTATTTTATTTTAAGTCAATTAAACAGACAAACTGGTGCTACTATGTTACTGTCATCGGTCAATAACACTTGCCTGATTTTCATGTTCAGTTATAGATGTGATAGGTGAATGTGTCACACACATTTTTACTTCCTGGTGGTTACCTGTTTTTTGCCAGTTGAGAATCAAGTGTGCATGTGTGCGCGTGTCGGCTGTTGTGCTACTTGAGTAGCGACATGCTTAGCAGAGAGTCACAGAGAGTTCACCTAACAAGAACAGGAAGATCTGCCAGGACTGTCATGTTCCAACAACTTTAGAGGAAAGATGACATACGCCCAAACAGAGAAAACAATGACCGCTGTATTCAACGCTCAACCTCATGCATACTCAAATATGAGAAAAATATTGACGCATGGGCTGGAAAGAAATTGAGATTAACAGTAGTAGGTCACCATTGAAGAATAGGAAACACTTCTGAATCTGTATTTCTATTCCTTTTTCAATTTCCATCCCATTTTTCCAACATTCCCTTAATCTGTTAGAAAAATGTGTATAAACCAGACCAAGTACTATTCAAGAGTGAGGGGGTGTTAGGTCACATATTTGGATAAAAAGTGAGCTTATTTCCTGCATCTGCCCATGTCCCTTGAGTTTTCTGGAAGTCCCCCTGTGAAAGCTGAGAGGGGCCGGGTCGCCTACTCTGGTCAGAGCTTTACTCCCCTGGTCCAGCCCCATCAAAGGTCTTCTGTTTGGGGGTAAAGAGTTTAGTTTCTGGGCCTCCCACAACCAGGCCACCTATTGGCATGGAAGATGGTCCTGGACCGTGGAGCTGCTAAGTGCGCGGGGGCTTAGTGGGAGTCTTGGGAGTGAGTAGGCAGAGCAGCCGACTAATGGTTGCCTCACAGGGGAGAAAAGGAATGTTCACTGGGGGAGAGGCGAGGAGACAGGGCCTTAAAGAGGGACATGCGGGTATGAGTGTGTGTTAATTGAAGATGTTATTTGGGGGTTGTGAGCGTGTGTGGACTATATCTCCCAGAACTCCCCCATTAAAGGAACCCTAGAGAATAATAGATTCAGCATATTCCTTCATTTTTCTGCATGCTCACACCTACATGCATGCGTTCACACAAGCGCATGCATACAGTCATGACAGCACGATCATAACCATGTACAATATGCTGTCCAGACATGCATGCACATTAACACAGTCCTTCACCCCTTAATGTATAAAGCATGCCACAGCAGTTATAGTCAGGGTTAAACTATAATTCCGACTGGGACTACCAGGCTGAAACTGTGTTTTCCCAAAGCACAGTGGGTATTATTTCATTCTTAGCCCCCAAGGATACTCACAGTCACATACAGGTTGAAGTTTTGAAGACATGTGATTCCAAACTAGTCTGTGTGAATGGTAGCCTTTAGTTATTACCATAAACATATTATTATTCTTAGTAATGTTAGAGTGATTCAATAATGTCATCTTATACAATAAACTGAGAAACTATGTTAGAACAGCCCCTTAGTCATCTAACCAGTGTTCCTTGTTATTTTACTCTTCTTTTATTGGGTTTGATTCATATTGATTCTTTTTTTGAAGGTAAATCAGGATTTCTCAACATTTTTCTCATCATGGCTCCTTTCAAAAGTTTGCAAAATTATCAAGTTGCCCCAGTCTTCAAAGTATTAAATAATGTACATTCTGCATCCCTCTAAAGGTTAATACATGCACACATACGGTACCAGTTCTGGAGAAGGAAGCATGTGTAACTATGACTCATATCGATGGGATACTTCAGCCTGGGAAGATGCCATAAGGCTATATTGTGGTAGAATATATATATATATGAGTGTGAGGCAGACACAAAGCTCCTTTTGCGCTTATTGTACTTGTTCTTTATGAAAGTTTGACTCGGCAAACTCAGTTTTCACCAATACATCATCTGATTGCCTGGCTCTACTTGGAACTATTGAGTATTTCTCCAATGATATCAATAAACACATCCATGTCTTGGCAATGTTTTTTTAACTAAGTCAGACTTAGATGTTGTGACGTGGAGAAAGGGGCATGTAAGGCAGAATCTGTGGAGCATATTGCTGATGAGTTGCATAAGTCGTGTTTTTTGGGGGGGTTTCAATTTATGTTATGATGTGAACAACACCGGAATACTGTATTTTGGTATATGATGGTACACCTAACGAAGCCAAACAGCAGCTGCGGCACTGGAGATGTAAAAGGCTGGTCTTAAGCATTATTACATTTTATTCTTATGTTGTAAATGGGTTTAATTCACATGTCATAATGATTTCTTGTCTTAACTATTTATATAATATAACTTTATTTACTCTTTGTAATTTAATGGTTGTAACTTCACATATATTTGAACTATTTATTTGTATGTTTAATTGAGTTATTGGTCTTGATGGTTTCATTTATATCCTCTTTATTATCCGCTTACTTTTTGTGGCTGCAACATCTGTGAAAACTCTTGCTCAAGTTTCCACCTTGAATGAATCCAATAGATAAATTGATGCAGTTTTGCTCTCTTGCTTTAATTAGTGGAAGACGATTGTGGATTTGAATGACTAAAATTTTAAATCCTGTTGTGGGGGCACGGTTATTAAAAAGTCTTGTCACAACAAACCTACTAAATAGTAATGTTTACAAGAAAAGAGATCTTGGGAATAGTGTCCAGAGGCAGTTGTTGCCATGGATGCAGCAGTATTTGAAGTAATATTTTAATGTAGTATTTAATAAGAAAAAATAAAATATTTACAAGGTCAGAAGAAATGAATACAAACTTGCGTTGCTCTTCGTCTTTTTGATTTTTTATGATCTACTGACGCCCAAGATTTGGCTGTCATCTTGATTTAACTTTGGTGGTTCCTTTAGCAGACAGACACTTCTTACAATGATGGCTCTCACCATCCAGCCGGGAGCATGACAATTAAATGAATTGTCTGGAAACTGGTGAGATGTGTGTGCAACTTCTTTAAAGCAACCAGGCTAGCAGATCCATGAATGAAAAGAAAAATTAACAACAATTCCTGAGAAAAAACTCTTTTGTCTGTCCCGTAGCAAAGATTGTTTTGAGGCCAACACATTACATTTACTGCAATGTTTAATATAAAAGTTTATGTGAAAGTCTCTGCCCTCGCTCTACCTGCCAATCTGTAAAGAAAACATTTAACATTTGATATTTAAATTTACTTGTACAATAAGTTATGATTCCACAAAGCAGCATGAGGTAATTTTCTAATCTCCTCTGACATAGAATATGTCAGAAACCAGTATGAAGGTAAGATATATTCATTACGAAAGAAGGTGTCTGAATTGTTTT
Source organism: Lophius americanus (assembly GCA_037951165.1). Lineage (NCBI taxonomy): Eukaryota > Metazoa > Chordata > Actinopteri > Lophiiformes > Lophiidae > Lophius > Lophius americanus. The sequence goes on along the minus strand of JBBDHG010000019.1, from coordinate 10,100,214 downwards.
TTTCCGCCATGGTTTCCGCACAATAAATGTTTGAAAAGGGGAAAATAACGACTAGGAAAGTTGTGGAATGTAAAAAAAAAACCAACATGTGATTTGACCATTTCACAGACATTCATTGGTTATAATTATTAGTATATTATTAAATCAGTAGCATCATGATGGAGTGTGGCAGAGGAGTTCTCAAAAGGCTAGGTTATTCACACGCTAAGATGGGGATAGGTTAATCGCTTTGTGAAATGCTTGCTTGGGCAAATCATCGCCATCAGCAGTCCACATATCGAAAGATCAAGAGAATCGTGAAAATGTGTCTTCTGAATGGCATGGCATGGACATAAAACCAACAATTAATGCCTCAGCTGGTATGATGTGAAGAAGCACATTACTACCAAGACTCACATTTTTGAAAACCATCGTCAGTAAACACAGTTCTCCACTTTTTTCACATTTTACATAGGGTCCCAGCTTTTTTGGGATTGAGTTTGTATCTCATAAACTCTTTTAATAACTTTCATAGAAGATTATCATAATTTACTTTAGCTCACCACACACATTGGTCCTAAATGTAATTCCCATAATTATGTATCAACATGTTTTATCGTTTTATGCTAATCAGCATTTATAGTACACATACTCCATAACATACAAACTTAACAATGTTGTAGATGTTTAGTCTCTGCCAAAAACTTCACATTGACACACATATGGATTTTTTAATACCTTTATCCCTGTCACAGGCCGGTCTTCTCTGCTGCTCTATGCTGCAGAAAAGAAAAGGCGGAAGGAGGTGGAAGGATTGCGGGAAGGATTTGACTCTTCTGTGAAAATAAACATGTGAAACAAACACCCAGAGTGTGAGAATCGGGTTTCACTGTTGTGACAACAGTGAACACGAGGAAGAGGGACATTGTAATCTGAGTGCAAACAAAATAATGTAAAGGCATGGCTGCGGAGGTTCACACATTGGATTTGGTTCGTAATCCACTGGAGTTTTTGAATTGTTTTTCCAAGAAGTGTGGTTTTGGCGGACAAGAGGAAAAGATGACAGACACCCAAACACACACACACAATAATGTACAATCAAAAAGACGCAGAATCAGCACAAGCCGTCCACATGAGCAGGAAAACTGACACTGTTCAAACAACAAGGGAATGTCCATAGATGACATCATACAGACCATTTCCACAGAAATTGATATATTTATTTGACCATGATTGGGTGCTATGACCTTCCTCTACCCTGTTGGCATGTTTAAATGATGATAGCAAAGATTCTTTCGTTTTCACGTTGGCAAAAAGATCACGTTGGCTACCATTCACGTTGGCAAGTTCATTGACAGTGTCAAATCAACTACCTCCATTAGTCTCTGACACACTCAACTGGTTGTGACAGCGTGTCAAAACACCAATAAGACCTTTCACTGATGTGTTCCAATCCTGCCCTCTCAATAAAGCATCATGCTGTACCGCGGTGGGCCACCCAGCTACAGTTAACAGCCATTCAAGATATTTGGTGATGCATTTTAGAAGTTTCATTATTATTTATATCATTGCAATAAGTAAGTAGTGGACAAGATCCCATCAGGCTAACACTATTACCCAACTGATCCGGTTTGCAATCAGTATCATATTCCGTAGCTAATTTTAATCATAGATAAAAAATCTGACTCTTTGTGTCAATCATTCTAGAAGACAAGCTGTTGTTGTTAAGGAAATGCAAGTGAGATCCAAAATGTGAGATGGGTTCCTCGGCAAAAACATCCTGCAAATGAAGAAACTTAAGGAAATGTGACCAGGGTGTGAGCCAGCTGAAATCAACTCTAGGGACCGAGGACGACAGCTGATATTGGAGTGATTCCTCCCCGGGAGCCCACAATACCTGTAAGGGGTTAGATCCGGGCAGATCCGAGAGCGCTGCTCCGAAGCAGGCTGGTGGTGCCGAGCCGGCTCTGTGTTGGCGGAGGATTCATGTTTATTTGAAATAAAAATAAAAATAACTTTTTCTAAACAAGCATTTGAAAAAGTAGTTTTTGCTTTCAGATGAAGGTAGACACTAAAATACATACAAACATAGGTAGGAATATTATATACCATTTACTCAAAGAGATAGCTCTAATACCACCGGAATTTTTACAAACTGTACCTTTAAAGACATTTGTTGTGTGCCAACACTTGAATAAAGCATTGTAAAATGAAAGATTTAAGATCTATGTAAAACATGGATTTCCAGCATTGAAGTAACAATAATCATAAAGTTATATTGATTTCAGTTAGTAGTGGATGTCATATCATAGCTGGGGAGAAAATGTTCAAATGTGGCAATTGAATGAAAGAGCAAGTACCAGAATGGTATGTGTGAGAAAAAACATTACTCTGCCTCCCTTATCATTTCTTCCTCACACTCATCTTCTCTGGCTCACCTGAGCTAAAGGTCCTGGGAACAGCAGACTTACTCTCACTGTGAATGACAGCTCAGCCCCAGGCACCCAGCCCTGCCTCCAGGTTAGGTCTGACTATCTCAGGTTTCTATCTCACCCCCCCAATTCATCTACGGCCTTCATCTCCTCACTCCCATTTTCTTGTAATTCGCCTTTAGCTCACTGTCAACACCGCACATACGCACAGAAATCCAACAGTTTTGCAAAAATTCACAAAGTCAAAGTAGGATTAAAAGAAAGGCAAAAACTTGGTGTTATAACAATGTTGACATAAATTCAAAGGACTCAAATACACTGACACAGAGACATTAATTTGTTCAGTGTATTGAAATGGGGGAAACACACATTTAATCATGTGCCCGCATACATACAGTGACACCAAAAAACATGAACAAAAAAAGAAGATAACTACTAAAAATGAACCCAAAAAGACACCTGCCTCACCCTTCCAGGCCTAAAGGTGAGAGGAAGGAGGTGTGTGTCTCTCTGTGTGCGTGGATGTGTGTGCACAGCCCGCGGTAATGCGGTTTCTATTACACTGAAGCTTCCTTTCCCAAGTGAAAACTCCGAGCAGAGTGCAAAATCTCACAGCCTCCAGGCAGCTAAAGCACCAGTTGCACAACATCATGCCTGTACTGGTGCTGGTGGGAACCCACCTGCAACAAGCTCCTTTAGATTCACTATTTGATCAAATTGAGGTCAAACTGCAGTTACCAGATCTGTCCAGGACTGACCATAACCTTGTAATGCCATCTCCAAGAAATGCTTGGAGAGGGCAAGGATCTCTTTTTTTTCACATATTTTATTTCTTTGAGGCATTTTTTAATTTAATATTTTAGAAACTATATTCCATAAAATGACAAACCATTTGGTGAAGCGTGTTTTCAAACCTTTAAAGAATCTGACATATGAAATTATTCTATGACGTGAAAATACTCTATTTAGTTACTAGTTCAACATTTTGGTAAATCACGTTTTTAGAAAACTATTTGATCATTACTAAACTTGTCCGGCTGTATCAAGTTACATAATTCTATGTTGTCCTCACATGCTTTTGTATGTCAAAACAAATCCTACTTATCTAATAAGACTTTCCCATGGTAACATCCTCCTCTTCGAGGCCCATTTGACAGGTGGTGTCCCCCAGGGCTCTATACTTGGTCCTTTACTATTTAACATCCTGCCATCGGGTCATATTTTGAACAGGTTCAGTCAAGAGGCACGTATTTTTAATGTTTATAAGGAATAGTGACTCAAAATGTGTAGGGTTACACCCTACCTAAACAGTTGAGCATGAAATGAAAGGGTTTAACCACTTAAATACACTTGCTGTCAAATGTAAAAATATAAGTAAGTGCTGCTTTATGATAGATTAGTTGAAAAAAAGGTCCATGTGAAGCCAATAAATAAGAAACCAAAACTCAACTTCCTTCATTTTAATTGTTACTGTTCTTTTATCCCCACAACTCACATAGAAAATGGTTCTCATTAGAAAATACACACATGTTGAACAGTCATGATTCATTTTTGCTTTGTAGTGCTTAAAACGCAATGCTCACATTTTATTTATTGAGAAATCTGGGTTCCAGGTGCAAAGTGGGATTTGCCCGCCATGTTAACCCCTCCAAACAATTTTTGACTCTCTGGTCATTTTCATAGGTCAAGCTTTATGTAGCTGCATATCTGGAATGGAACAATGATTCTTATTTGAAAATAGTAGAAAAATAAAGCAAGAGAAAAAGAGATCAGAAGAGGAAGGTGTGTGATGAACGTAGCGCTCTGGGAGTCTACGTTTGAGTGATAGGTAGGGTGGATACCTGCAGGAGGGACAGAATGAGCTATGAGAGAATAAAAAGTAGGCAGGCATTATGTTCTCAGCCATTTCAATGAAGGTGCCAGAAAGTGAGGTCTAAAAATTGCGTAAATTGAAACGGCTATACTTCAAGCCGTTCATTTCCTGTGGTATCCGGGTAAATATTATGAACTCTATTCCAGAATACTATGCACGCTATTCATCATGACTCACACAGGCCAAGATTCGGCTCACTTTGACTTCATTACCAACATAATTAGTTGGAGCATACTCGTCATTTGTCTGGTTTTTGTGTTTGTGTGTACGTGTGAGTGTGTGTGTGTGTGTGTGTGTGTGTGTGTGAGCGTGTGTGTGTGAGTGTGTGTGTGTGTGTGTGTGTGTGTGTGTGTGTGTAAGTGGCAGTAGGACGACAATAAACATTATTTAAATTTAGGACACTGAGGTTGGCAGCAGAAAGGCATGATCATGGGCTGCAAACACGCACAAACTTGTGAGAACAAAGATTGGTTGATGGAATGAAATTCCATCGTCCCAATTATTTTTTTTTTGTGCATTTTCATGGTAAACTTCTGGCTTTTCTTCTTTTTTTTCAAATGCAACAAAGATTGACAGGACTTACATTTTGGCATAGCCTCACTGCCACAGTGTCAAATAGCGCCACTTTGTTGCACCGCTCTGCAACTCACGAAAAAGAACCTCTATGAATTTGAGGTCTATTCTAATCTTTGGGGCAGCTGTAGCTCAATACGTTGAGGTGTCGTCACCCAAACAGGAAAATCTGGGGTTCGATCCCAGACCGCAAAGTCTAAATGTATATATCAAGTTTACATACAAGTGTAATATATGATAATGTTTACAATCTGTCATTCTCTAAAGTTTCTTCTTATAGTTCAGTATTTAACTCATTTTGTTACATCTTTGCACTCCACGTATACATTTTAAATATCTATAAACAATCACTGTGAACTTCTCATACTATATCTTCTTTTTAAACATATTTCTTATACAATAGAATACAATACAATACAATACAATACAATAGAAAAAACTTTATTAATCTCCACTGGGAAATTTGGGCTTTACCACAGCTCCACCATTGTGAAGTGACACGAGAAGAAAACAAGACGTATAAACCTGTGTGTAAGTAAACATACATACATAGACATTCATTAAATAAAGATTAAAAAAAGGCATAAATATGGGGGGGAGTCAAAGCTCCAGGAAGGAAAACAGATACAAAGTAAAAGTAATCCAGTGCAGTTGCAGTGCAATAGTACAAAGGTGAAGGTGTAGTTAACACCGTCTCACAGGGATTTGTTGTACTGTCTGTCTACAGTCGGCACAAAAAGGACCTGCAGTAGCACCCTGTCACACACTGTGGTGCCGCATTCTGCCGCTGAAGGAGCGACTCAGAGCTCCCACAGACTCATGTAGGTGGTGAGAGGTGTTGTCCACAGTGGATGTCAGCTTGGTCAACATCCTCCTCTCACCCACCTCCTCCACAGACTCAAGGGAACAGTCCAGGACAGAGCTGGACCTCTGAACCAGCCTGTTGAGTCTCTCTTCCTGTCCCTCTCTGTGCTTCCTCCACTCCAGCAGACCACAGCGTAGACGATATAAACTATCTGTCCATCCTTCCATCCATCCATCCATCCATCCATCATAGTTCTTCGAGGAAGACCCTGAATCTGATAGACCGTGTTGGAGACGAAATCCCCAGTAGTCACTCCCTCCTTGTGGTGACAGCAAAACAGCAGAAAACAATAGAGGGAGACGGGAAAGATTACCAGAATAACAGAAAAATGTCTCGTTATATCGTTGGATATCAGATGGAAATGGTAAAAGCTGACCTTCATTTTATAGGATACAGTTAAAAACCAAACAATTAGACGGACGGATTGAACTGATGAAACCATCCGGAATTCTCGTCTCTGCAAGGCTCATTTTATATAATGTAGGGTTTTCTAGATTGCTTATCACAAAAAAAGGCAAAATCATTGATTGGAGTAAATGATGATAGGTTAGTAACAGCAGCAAACAGCTGGCAGCTAAATGCAGCTGAAGGCTCCTCCACTGTGCAGACGACAGGCTCGGAGCATCAAGCCGGGTTTTGTACAGGTTTGAGTCTCACCAATGCTTCTAAGCCCAGGGATCCTACCTTTGAGATCATGCTTGGTCATGGATAGCTCCATAATAAAATATCTAAGATTGCCTGATTAGTTTGAGATTACATTATTGTCCAGTCATCTGCTTTGTCTGATTTAATAGTAACTTGTGACATGTTTGGTCAGTGCATTTTTATGTATATTCTTCCTGATTTCTTCAGTCTTTTGAGTTGGTGTATATAATGTGACCCTTTCAAAGATGAGGGAGTAGGACTCCACTCTTTAATTAGTCATTTCAACCTAAATTATACAGGTGAGTCAACAGGTCCAACATTTATCCAATATTTATCCACCTCCGTCTTTTTAAATGATCAACACACTGGACGAAGACCTGTCCGTCAAAATGATATAAATGATTAATAATATCAGTAAAATAGTGAATCATTTAAGGCAAAGCAATCAGTTCTTCTCATCTTACATACCACCATCCATCTCTGTCAGATGAAGAAGATGGCGTGGTCCCTTCAGCCATCTACAACCAGCTCAAAGTCCGGCACCACCAGCTTCTGCCAGAGTTGATCATCCTCAGAGAGAAAACAGCAGAAGGAGACGCTTGGCAGCAGATTCCGTTCAGCTCCATCAGAAACAAAGCTCAACACCTCCTTTTCTTCACTGCTCTGACCACCATCCTTTTTGAGTGGCTGATATCAAAACTGAAAGACTGAGCAGCGGTGATGCAAGGACATTTCATCTAAATATGACTTGTACTGTCCCTGTAACAGCACAGACATTAAAACCAATCATCAGATGACAACCAGGAAGGCTTTCCTCAGGAAAATGCCAAACCTTTTAAAAGTAAGTGTAGGTGATGTTAGTGTATCATTGACTGTGCTGTGATTTTTATCTACAGATTTAATAATCTTACTGCTCAAGCACAGACTTGGTCGGACTATAAGCGTCACAATACAGTTAAATATTTGAATGCTGTAACGCCAGCAGGGGCGATTTCTTTTTGTCACCAGGATGAGGTGTTTAGGTTTCTGACAAAGCACCACACATCAAAATCAGGATTCTTTGATCTACTGGAGCCAAAAGATGAAATGATTAATACATTGATATTTTACAGGGCATTTCATTTACTTACATTATCTTTTCCATGTTTCATGATGTATTTCAGGTTTAATAAATACACGTTTATACTTGTATCTGGTCTCAGTACTACTTTGCTGTGTAAGTAATGGTACGAATGTTGTTGATGGGCACCGATTAAATTAAACATCTTTCTCTTTCTACCTGGCTTGTTACTATGATAAACACATTTCCCAAGTCATCTCAACAAAATATTGTAAATAAATAACATCTTTAATCTTTCGTTTTTAATGGCGTAAACGTATGATAACGTAACAAATGTAACTCAAAAGTAATGTTCAACATCCCTTTAAATATGACCAACTTGATATTTGACTTCTGTAAAATGTTCAGATCACTGAAATAAAAGGTTTAGAAATTGTTTGTTTTAAATATTTAAACTAATTCTCTTTCTTAGCAGGCAGCAGACTCAGGTATCACCAGCAAAGACATATTTACATACTTACAGTAGATAAATGTAACATTAACAGTGTCAAAGAAAACTGATAAAAACTTTGTGGTACATCCAGAGTGCAGAGGTGCCTTCAGGAACACATTTCCACATTTCTCTCAAGGGGTCACGCTTGAGACAAAATGCCGGCTTTCGCCCTAAAACTTACTACTCTATGTTTCACATTGCTAAAACACTCCAATCACTCTGAAACTCAGTGTAGGCACAAGATAATTAAGTGTGACCTCAAAAAGCAGACATTAGTGGTTTCTTTATAGTTTACTGACCTGTATTAAGCAGGTGAAAACAGGAGCATTGAAAGTAAGGTTCCTCTCCAGATTGCCTCTGAGGAAACAGCGGAGGCCGGTAATCGGATATCGAAGATGAAGCTTCCACCCCACTGCTATCAAAATAAATGTACCATATATAAATACATAATTGCTTCTAAAAGCAAGTATTTGTTTGTATAGAACACCAACATTATTATGACAATAATAATTCCCTTCAGATTATACCACATAGCTGTGGGAACCATCTTTTATGGGTGCTGCACCATAAAATTACTTTGATTTCAACAGGAAAAATACATTTTTGGAAAAAGATTAACAAGTTTTCTTTAACATGTAGGTTTGAGTCACATAGGTATCAGAAGATGTCTGGCTACTGTCGGCCATTTCCATAGATTCTCGACCGACTGACTCGAGTACTGGTCAGGAAATCTTGCCCCCGTTAGTAAGAGTCAGCTTATTATTGTAGGACAGCATGTGTTCTTTTGGAAAACTCTTGAAATAGTCGGAGAACTTTTCCGGATGATCCATATCCCAGTTTGTATTTGTTCTTCCTGATGTTATCGCCCACAAAATAAGTCATTGTTGTTCACCAACACCAAAAAGGGGTGTATTTGCCCCCAGGGTGCTTCGCATTGGCTTCCCACAGGGACGGGTAGATTGCAGAGTCCCGTATGTATCTAAAGGTTTGAGGTTGAGAACCCTTTTCTGCAAGGCAGCAACAAAAATTGCGAGACACGGAGACGTAGCTAGATTAATTTCTCGCCTCATTCCAATACCTTAAACTTTGAGCGCCAGCTGGCCAGGCAGACACAGAGACTTCTGGGATGGATTATTGTGTGGTGGTGGGTCTAAACTGGTCCCACATAAGGATGGACACTCTCTAAAGAATTAACAGTGATGGTTCCAGTTGGGGTATGTGCAGGATCCTGGCAGCCTTATGTGTCTGGCTTTCCTAGTCTAGGCTGTTCTCTGTCAGCAAAGCTAGACTCACTCTCACACACACACACACACACACACACACACACAGACCTCCACATCCCCACTTGGCTCTGGGTGAACTGACTACAACACACAAAGTGGCTCAGTAGATAGAGCATGATGACTAAAACTGCTTCTCATTTTTCACTCACTTTTCAACCAAGTCTCTTTCTCTGGCCTCTTTCTACACCCATCAGAAATACAGCTGATGCAACGAAATCTTTTTCCCCCATTTCCTCACACATGTACACTGACATAGATTAATTTCAATGCCTGTCTAAACAATCATTTTCATGTCTGAGGATGGTTGGTGGATACTCAGCTGAAATACACTCCATATATCCCAAAGTCCAGTGGTGTCTGAGCCGACGTGTCTGTATTGAAGGAGTACACAAAGAGTTGTTTCAGAATACTTGGACAATACGCCTCCAGTGGCAGCGGATTCTACAGGCTTTGGAAACCATACTTAAGCTCCATGTCTTATCCTGTCTCATCTGCCAGGATTTTACTACATTTAAACATCTTTATTTGGAATTAATTGATATGTGTAAATAATGAGTTTATGAGATTGAATAAAAATACAGTAAGTCTGGAAAACAATGTTTTAGTAAAAAAGCTCCCCCTAGTGAGCAAAATGTGAACATTTAGAGTAAATATGATACACAAGAAAGGTCGCCTTGACCTGACCTGAACAGTTGAGAAATTGTTAAAAATAAATACATTTAAAAAAAAACATTTAAAATGGAAACGCTTCCTGGACCCAACAAAGTTTCCCTTTTGTTTGAGGTGCTCCTTGGATAGGGATATTATGTACATAGATATGAAAATCATTAAAAAAATAATCCAAGGCACTCTCCCTTAACAGCTAAAATGCCTTTGTTGTAACGGTTTGGTCATTTGGACATCTTCAAGCCTTCATCAGGGAGTCAAACAGATCTCATGAAAAAGCAGGAGCTTTTATGGTGGTGATGATCATATTCCACCTGCATAACTTGGTGGTGGCCCAGAGAGGGAAGAGACCCACAACAATCCCCCAATAGATGGAATTTTCATCAAGAAAACACCAAAGAATACAAAAGTAACATATCAACACAATATACAATAAAATAAATGACAACTGTTAATGGTAGGGAGACAGTTACAAGAAACAAGCAATATTTACATAAATATTTTGGGTATTTACAGCAAGACAGTCAAATCTTAAACCTCATTAATGGATATTTAGTAGCCTTTAATTTATCAATCCAAAAACCTTCTGTCTGTTTTTGTTTTCTTTGTCTGTCATTTGACCTCTTAGAGGATGAGTTGTGGGTGGTACCACACACTTGTGGAGTAGCCGGGTTGCTGTTGTGACTGGTGATAAAGATCCTGAAAGTCAAATTATTTTCATAATTCACTAATTTTGAAGTTCATCACAGCACTACAAAGAAAGAGGAGGAGAGTCTGTGCTACAACCTGCTCTGGACATTAATTCATTCATTTTCTGTAACAGCTCATACAGGACTTTGATTGAAGCTGATTTTCAAGAGACAGTCTTTATTGTCATTCACTGATGCAAGTTCACATCTTTTTCTTTCTTTCTTTCTTTCTTTCTTTCTATGTTGGAATTTATGATCAAATATCAATTTATTTTTGCCTGAAATGGGATCTTTTTTTATTTTAATATAAATTTATAGGTTTAATTCATAACAGCCCGCGATTCATTCATTCATTCATTCATTATCTACCGCTTATTCAGGGTCACGGAGGGGGCGGAGCCTATCCCAGCTCAGCCAGAGGTTGCAGAACATATTACATGTTCAGACAATTGTTGACAGAGAAATACACTCAAGCAGTAAAAATAATAGTAATATTATTATAGATATTATAATTGTATTGTTATATAGATAGATAGATAGATAGATAGATAGATAGATAGATAGATAGATAGATAGATAGATAGATAGATAGATAGATAGATAGATAGATAGATAGATAGATAGATAGATAGATAGATAGATAGATAGATAGATAGATAGATAATAGTAGTAATATGCATACATTAGTGACTAAGGTGCGTTCAGTGACCTGAAGGGGCCGATTTGTGGAGAAGATAATCACTCATCATATCATCAGTAGACTCCTGATTTAAACCTGACATAATCATCTGTGTGTGTATATATAAAAATGTAACATATAAAAATGTATATAATGTAAATTTATAATATAGTGTACAGTATGAGAAATAAATGAAATAATAATAATAAAGTAAAATACTAACATAAACAGCGATATAAACATCAATATATCCTTATAAATATACATACAAATATATACACATATAAACACATATATATATATATATACATAATTCATTCAAGAAAGAATATATTTATATCGACATAGTCTCTGGATTATCAATTATCCATATATTATATAATACAATATTGTACAATGAGGGATACAGTATAGTTTGTTCAGTATAGTATATAAATATATATATATATGCATGGTATGATATCAGATTATCTGATTTAATATAACAGAAATGACCTTTTTTTTTTATCCATGATTGAAAAGATTTGGGTCGGAATCCTGTGCCCAGCCATCCTTTCCAAAGAGAACAGCTTAGAACCAACCACAGACTCAGACTTCCCAAGGATTCTGTTCAGTCTGTTGTTTCTTTGCTGTGATTCCTGCCCCCCTGCACACCAGCTACAACAGACTAACAGAAGATGTGGAGCATCTTGTCGCAGACATTAAAGCCTGAACCTCCTCAGGATGTACTGCGGCGGTGGGTTCTCCACCATCTCCAGTGGTGGTGGTTATCCTTGCACCACCCCACGAACCGGTCTGTTGTAATCCAACTCCTGTCCATCCTCCACAAAGCCCATGATGGACGTGTCATCGGAGATTTAGCCGTAGTCGAATTCTTAGGGCACCAATTCGACTAGGGGCGATCTTCTGAAGCTGATGAGTTTTGGTTCTGGAAGGATCTGATTTAGAACATCATCACTTTTAATAATTTTCCAATTCATCTTTATGATCCATGTAATGTCCTCTGCCTCAGTACTGTACGTGGTGACAAAAAGGTGACTGTTGAAGACATCCCAAGGCGACTTGGAATGTCTTCAACATCAAACCAGTTGGACAAACAACATATCGTAACCTCAGTGAGCAGAAAAAGCCATTTGGTAAATGTTGTTTAATGGTTTTGAATGCCTAAAAAATGGAGAAACCCATCTGTTAGGACAGAGCAGCACTCCAACAGTCTAAAACATGCACACTCTAAAGTTATCTAGTCATTCATCTTAATAAAACATGTCAGTGGTTGCAAATAACCTAGTAATTACCTCTGTGGGGTAGTTTGAATAAGGTTTTTATTTTTGAAAGTTTTGTACGTTGAAATCCAGAGACTAAGTTTGAGGAGCAGCACATTCAACCAGTAACAAATGAGTCAAGCTGACCAACACACACTCCACCATTAAACAACTAAAACCAACTCTAGGAAGAAAATAACTCAGTGCCAAGTCTGTTCAGTACCTTGGACAAGGTTGTCTGTTAAGGATGCAAATGATGTAGCAGCAAGTTGTGGAAGCGCTCACTGTGACAGTGGCGTTTGGTTAGATCAGAGGAAAGAGATAGTGAGAGCTGCTCTGTAAACGCTGGCAGACAGACCTGCACAGATTTCTGGAGGTGAACTCTTCTGGGCCGAGAGACAGAGAGATGGGCGGGCATGATTAGTAAGACCCGCCGAGACTGAAAAGAACTTTTGTCTGTTGATAATGAAAAATAACAACATGTGATCTTGTACCGGCTCTATTGTCTTGTATCAGCTCAAGACCAGACCAACGAAAACAACTAAACACAGTTTTTGTTGTTGGTTGTCTTCTATTTGTTGATGATTTCTGTGGTTGTTTTTATTCTATTGATGTATTTTATCTCCTGTTTCCTATAAGATGAAGGACTGTTAAAAGATACAACGAAAATGTACATTTAAAGTGGAGACACTTATTGTTCATCCAGATTCTTGAATAAATGTTGGAAATAAACCTGTCTTATCGTGAATGATTACAATGTTTATTAACAATTAAGTATTATAAAAATGTTATTGCTGATATTGCAATTTAAAATGTTTAAAGTTAATTGTTATTTAATTATACTTAGTTAGTGAAATAATTTCAGATCAATTTAGAAAAGCAGTTTTCCAACTACAATAATGTGATAGACATGAATACTAATCCGTGAATCAACATCCAATGCTACTGCTAATAATTAGCAATCTCACAAGCCCCGTTTTAGCACCCTCTCTTGGTTACTTTATTTTAATCGTTTATATCATTCTCTCCATCTACATCGTCTCCATTTACCATGTTATACAGCTCTGCTTGCTAAAAAACAGTGTAAGCATCCACAGTGGTGGTCTGGAACTGTCACTGAGACAGAATAGTGTTAGCAATTGGTTGTTGATCCTGAACCTGAAGTGTATTTGTTCTGGAAATGATGGGTGAAACAAAAGTTGGCCTCACCCGCAATGAAAAACATTATTAAGATGTGAGAAAAGATCAAGTGCCATTGCTGTGTGCACATTGGAGTGGGAGGTAATGAGAGAGCCAATGACAAACAAGGTCATGAAAATAAAAGTCCTATTTTCATGACTTTCCTTAAAATGTATGGTTTAAGCTTTATACTGCTGAAGGAGCTGTCAATGTCATTTTAATGCAATCTGGCAGAAACAGACATTAGAACAATTGGATGATAACTAACACTCCAAAACAAGACCCCTCCTAACTACTGTCCACAAACAGCATCTGACATGTAGTGCTTAACAGTTATGGGCTGATTTATGGTGCATCTACGGCATACAGAAAGGACTGCAGACACAACACACAAACGGGGAAATGTCAAAGAACATGAGAGGGATCCTGCAGAATGCAAAAAGAGACTGATCATTAAACTCATGTGAACCCGCACCCCCACACCCCCACACACACCCACACACACACAAACTCTAGTGGTTTTCCAGCAGAGTAGAAATATTATTATACAGCAAACTCTACATTACAAATGAGCTGCCGATTGTCTCTAAAGTAGCACACGGCCACCAGTGGCTCCTATGATTGGAAGCCTGGCAGAATGGCATGAGTATCAGGTTAGCAATTGATTGGGTGACGTGTGGCGGAACAGATGGAACCCCAATGAGGAAGAGAATTCCAAGGAAACCAAACCAAACCGCTGGGTTTTTGAACAGGCAGGTGAGGTGAACACACACAGAAACACACACACACACACACTTTAACAAGACAATTCATCAACCACATCTCTGTCTCTCTCCCCCTCTCTCGCTCTCTCCCTCTCTCTCTGACTGGGTTAGGCTCTTCCTGGCATTCTCTCCAGCCCTCATAAGCTATTTGGTTCTGCATAGATCTTCATTATGTTTAATTACCTACTCAGGTTTCACTGGAATGACTCCACATGTGAGCGAGTAGAAGGGGGGTGTTCGTTTCCTTTCCCGATTCTAAAGCCACGTTTTATCTGCCAAAGAAGTACAATAAATCAATTAAAGACAAAAATCAGAATTGACACACTTTCCATGGCAAAATTTATATTGAAACTAAACTGAAAAATCAGGCTGTAGGTCTGTTTCGCCTTGGCAGGATTTATGATAGTTGCTGACCAAAAAAAACAGGGAGCTCGGCTGGCGTTGTTGAACAGAGGTTTGAATGGTCATGAAATTATGCTCAAGTCTCACTTATAAGGAAAAATAACTTCAATGTGTATGAGCAAGGATAGAAATATGTGTGGTTGAGGAGAAGCCAACAAAAACTTCTGTCTATATTCACTTACTGCGCCTGGAAACACCTGACAGTGCTTGGATTATTATTATTATTATATATTTTTTTGTCCTCCCCTTTTAACACTCTTGTGGCAGCAAATATTGCAGTACAACTACAAATTGCATGCATTTGAACTGCAGCTGCATGTGGCCGTTATTTGCTGGTTGATGTGTTCAAAAACTGTCAACTAAAGGAAAAACATTGAGATGCGTCTTTGCCATCACTTTACCTGTGTAATGGATGTAACGTCCGCTCTACTCGTTTAGCTTTGAAAAGAACAGGAGGAAGATAAGACACTATGAATACCTACAGAGCTGTAGGACTTTCCATGAGAATATAGCACCAATGTAAGTGTGTACTTCATCCCATCGACTGTTGCAGTGCATCATAAGTGCCTTTCCATTCAGTCCTGAGTGTCCTGAGAGGCTCTGCAGTATGAATGATCGGTGTTTTCAAGGTCTTTATCTCTGCCTACTGTGAATATTCAGTGATTGTGATTCATGTGAACATCCTGCAAACCCAAATAATGTCAGAATAAAAAAAAGTTCCATTACACTACGAAACTTTGTTTTGTGGTACACATGTATATGTTCTGTCTGGTTGGAGAAAAAAAATGTGGTAGGCAGAGGAAATGCTCAAGATGATGGCAGGCTAGTGATTTTATTCACCACAAGCAGTCTGAGACGGGCTTCTGAAAATGGTCTGAGCTCTTTCCTCCTCGGTCAATAACGTAGTATGAATTTCAATATTTACTTTAAAAATGATGCAAAAGAAAACCCATCAGCATAGCTCCCCGCTCATTCGGCAACATTGTTTTCCCCTGAGGGAAGAGGGATTGTTCAATCTTTCTCCACCATTACACCGTAACCAAAGGGGGGAGATAAACAAAAGCTTGAAACAGCCTCAGGGGCAAACAGCCAAACAAACTCTTGTGGAATATTCCTTTTCTGCAGATTCTTCTTTCGTTTTTCGTTCAGCTAGAGGACAGCTTATGCACCTTCTGAAAATAGCTAATTGAATTGCATCTTTTTTGAAAACCTGTACATGGTGTTGTGCCAGCTCTAAGTGCAACATTCATACATTCACACACACACACATGCACACACAAACACACACACACACACATTCACACTCGCTCATGCAAAGAAGGGCTTCAGCAGGATTTCGAAGTTTTCTACCAGACAACTGCTCACTCACAAGTACACTAAAAAGACACTCACCATCTTCCTCCCTTCATTTCTACTTCCCTTCCTTCCTTCTTTCCTCTCTTCCTTCCTCCCATCCTATTAGCTGACCTGCTAAAGAAGAGCTTCAACTGGATGACACAGTTCACCACCAGACAACTGCCCACTCACTAGTACACATAAAAGAACACAATCCCTCATCATACAGTAGCGGAGAGGGAAGGGAGGAAGGATCCTTCCCTCTATAGTACACATAAAAGAACATGATTGGGGACGGGGGTTTTATAAACCTTCACCACTTGGTCCATTCAATCTTCTACGACCTGTTTTTTGTTTACTCAAAATGTATACCATATTCCAAACTTTGCTGAACGTTTTCAAAATCTATCAAATCAGATTACTATTATATGGAAACGTCTAAATAGTCATAACTAATCAAATAAGTATTAATATACTTGACCTATGACACTACATCTTTACAAAAAAAAAAAAAAGGAGTGCACTATTTTAAGTTTGCTTTGCTTTGTGTTGTATTATTCTTTGCTGAAGTGAGCTGTGGGATTTCATAAAACATCTTGAGAAATCCAGCTGCTGTTCCATCTTCTAAGCAAATATCTCTCATCAAATAACAAAACGTGTCTGCATTGTTGGTGCATTATCAGCCTGACAAGCGGGGGAATGTTTCATGTTGCGCTCCAAAATGGAGGGAATGAATACACAGGAGGCAAAATGTAAAGTAGATGAAAACAGCTCATTTCATGCTATCTGGTTGGATAAACAAAATAAATCAATGTCGGAGTGGAAAAATAATGACACAGAAAATCTGTCCTATTGTTACTTATGCAGTCTCATTTAACCTCCAGTCCCTGCCCCTACACACCCACTTTACAAAAATATCAGAAACATTGTTTTAAAGAAACATTATTTTATTATCTGATGTTCATCCAGCAAGCAAGGTGTTGGTTCAAAAAGTACAAGGTGCCATTGAGGAATGGCTCCTTCCTCAATGGAGCCTATCCCAGCTAACATCGGGCGAGAGGCGGGGTACACCCTGGACAATTGCCAGTTCATCGCAGGGCAGACACATAGAGACAAACAACCACTAAAAACCGCACCCACACCTACGGGCAATTTTAGTGACACCAATATCAAATGTTTTTGGAATGTGGGAGGAAGCCGGAGTTCCCTGAGAGAACCCACGAGACACAGGGAGAACATGCAAACTCCACACAGAAAGGCTTGCAGACATGTATTTGAACCCGGTACCTTCTTGCTGTGAGGCAGCAGCGCTAACCACTGCGCCACCTTGCCTCCCTTTTTGTGCTAACATGAACTCAAAAAAAAAAATGTAGGGGATCATTTTCAAATTATATACCCACATAGTGACGAAGAACCGGTTGGATTTTGAGAAAGGGCGGTTGTATATCTTTGACACTAAGGGGAGTTTTATCTCCCAAATTGTCAGGCCGTAATTTCTCGACCGTTCCTCCGATTAAGTCCAAATTTGGTGCATGTAGATTGACTTGAAGATATTTACATTGTTTGTATCATATTTTACCCATATTCTATAATAATAGTTCATTTTCAGTTCAGCTTTTTTTTCTTTTTACAAAACATACTGTGGAAATAACTTCACATTTCATCTGAGGAGTTTAAGCAGGGGGATTGCTTGTACAATGCAAGGAACCTGCGGACTTTTCAGGGATATGACCTTGCCGTTGGGGATGACACCATAGTTCTAGTTACATTTTTATAAACAGTAATTGTTCAGATTTTGAATAGAAATCTTTTAAGAGAACAATTTAAGTGGTTTTCATATAAACTAATCAAACATTCATTCAACAATTTGAAGGGTTTATAATGAGCTAAATTCAGAAGCATTGAAAATATTCTCAATGTCTCACCTTCATTCTGAGAATCTTGAGGATCTGACCTTCTCACATGAAAATTTGAAATATAGCTAATGGAAATAAGCATATATTATGTGTATTATGTGTGTGTTTCCTTAAAGGTACACCCCACCCTTAGGATTTAACTCCAGGTTGAATAGATGATCAGAGGTACTGCTTCGGTAGCCTAAACCTTTGTGTAATCTGTGTCGAGGAAATTGATCCCAGGTGTGTTAAAGCTACTGACAGTACTGTTAGGCCTCATATTAATGGTTTGCTGAAATACTCATTTAAAAAAATAACCCCTAGCTTACCTTGTGTTTGCCCCGAGGAATCTATTCAAGCCAGATATGTTACTTGTCCCAACATTCACAACCTGTACGCTCCAAAGCACTAATGGTTACAACGCGACTGCAACAGCTATGGTGCAAAGATACTGGAGAACTGCATTTGTGAGTGTTTTCAATATACCATTTTAGTACTGTTAGCTCAAATTAACTGGAGGTAAAATGGTAGAGCATTGGCACTGTGTAAAACAAGTCAATGAATTTAAGAAAACAATAAATATTTTTTTCTCCAACCAACAATGATAACCTATGAGTGCCTGCTCCTCATGGTTGATACTAGATTTACATTTTTGCGTTTTAAAAGTTAATAACCTGTTATTTATGACCTTTTGAGGCTAAGAAAGGCTAGGATAGAGTCGGTCAAGATTTGCTGTGTTAAAACGAATGGACTGTTGCTTCTTTTCAGCATGTGCATAAAATTACAATTGTGTTGTCTTTCCCCAAAACAGCACAAAACATTCCAAACCACCGCCGTCATTTTTGGTTCTCTGTTCTGTATTGCTTGACTCCACCAAGGTACAGTCATTTGACTTCATGAGACTTAAACCAGCATGCTGCATGTCTTCTCTTTGTTTATTGAGGGATTGCAAACCAACATTATGCTGCTTATTTTCTCTTGGGGTCTTGATACTGGTGGTGGTGGTGGTGGCTACTGACTCTGCTGAAATGGATCTGTGAGGACTGGGTAGAGATGGGGAAGTGTTGGGTGTAAGAACATGCCGCATTTAAAGAAATAGATGAATGGAGAGAATCATATCTTATAAGAGGGAAGCAAGGCGACAGGCTAAACAGTAAGGTGAGTAATTATGATTGAATGGATGTGGTGGGCTGATGAGCACAGCTGATATAAATTAACACCCCAGACTTTGAAGTGGGTAATCGAGATTGAGCATGTCATGGGAGCATAATAAATTGGTTTGAACATTGACACTGTCCAGAGTGTGCAAGGGGATAGTCTATGTGACTGAACATTCACTAGATCTTCAAATTCAAGGGCAGATCATTTATTGGTCTGATATACTTCATACATTCATGTGTTAAAAATTGCATTATATGTAAATTCAAATGTATCCTTCTACTAAAACAACTATTAGTGGGTAGAAAAGTGAAATATCTAAGATGCACAAGTCAAAGGTGATTTAGGTGTACATATCCCAGGTTTTCATGATGTCATTATAATCTTAATTGACAATTAATTATAAAATGATTAATTGAAATTTGAGACGGTTTGTATAAAACTCTTTTTGTATAATTATAATAGATAAATAAGAATAGCGCTTGGGTCTGTCAATGTTATGTTCATGCGCTATTTTGAAGAGTTAATGAAACATCTATGAAATGAACACAGAAACACATTCTCTAGTAAGTTAGCTCTGGCAAACGTTGTTGGGTTTTGTAATTAGAGACCTTAAGTTGTTATGAGAAAATAATAACGATCTGTATCTGTGTCACTTTGTTCTAGACGGACAGATCCTACATTATATTCATGTGTAGGCTGTCCAAGGCTAAAAATACTTAAGTGAATTACAGTACAGTGTTTACATAATTCTTACTATCCATATTCATATTAAAATGTGACATTTTATCATTCAACCCTGACTTAGATGTTTTGAAGATATATGTGATAGAAAAAGGTCCCTGTAGAATGTCACCAAAACTCTATACACTCTTTAAACAGAATTAGTTATGGAATACAAGACTTTTTGAGGTGGGATTGCACCAAGGATCAGCCTTTAGTCCTTTCTTGTTTAGTGTGGTGATGGACAGACGGACAGATGAGGTCAGACAGGAGTCTCCGTGGGCTATGATATTCGCTGATAAGATTATGATCTGTATTGAGGGCAGAGAGCAGATGGAGGATAAACTGGAGAGGTGGTGGTATGCGCCGGAGAGAAGAAGAATGACGGTCAGTCACAGCAAGACAGAATACATGTGTGTGAATGAAAGGGAGGCATGTGGAACGGTGAAGATGCAAGGAGTAGAGGTGTTGGTGATTGGTTGCTGTGACAAAGGAAGATGCAGAGGATAAGGTAAAATGTATACAGATCCACTGAAGCATCCCCTACAAGAAACAGGTGAAAGACGAAGAGGGAGGAAAAGAATAATTGACTTTATGAAACTGAATCATTGATTCTAACTTTTTTTCAAAAATGCAAGAGTACAGTGGAATCAATATTCTTGGAATTATTTGCGATGTACGCCATTCAATAAAGGAAACAATAAAGATGGAACGGTGTATTCGACATTGTACCATTAGCGGTGCACAATGTGATCATTTTAGAAGGTGTCTGTCCACAGTCTGGTGTTCCTAAGGCTCAGGGACATTATTGAGTAGCAGTTTGGTGTTGATATGGCCAAGATGGCTCTGCTGAGTAGATTAATTACTTTCTGTGATTAAGATTAAGTACCATATACAATTCAAAGTGAATTACAATTAGTAGGACAATTGACCAGTTTTTATTCATTAGAACTATTTTTTTAACAACTTTGTTATTACAAAGATCTATCATCTACATGCTGTTCTAGCATACCTCCACTCCAGTATGGATTCACCATACTTAGGTCAGACATGCATTTCTAGTTGCTTAAATATGTGCAGTTTGTCCACATATATTGATTTAGGACATAAATGAACAAATACTAATTTGAGTGCATAGGAGAGAAAAAGTAAAGACCTGGCTCTCACAGCTTTGTGTTTTTCCCCCAAATTCTTTCCAGCAGTCATAATGCAATACTCTAATTTACGTGAATGTGGATATTGCATTCGGATAAGGGAGAACAAATCAGTAATTATATACACAGGTTAAGGTAACACAATATTAAAAAAACAACTGTCCCTCTTTTTCCCTCTTCTCCATGTTGATGCCGGTAGACATGCAACTCTAAAAAGTTTCAGTCCTCCTTAGGGTCCTCTTTCTTCATGTATTGATGATTATTTCTCTGTTTCCTCTCGTGTGTTTGTAACTGTGTGTCAAAGGTTTTACAAAAAAAACAAGGATGGTTGGGCATGGCAAAGCTGTCTGATGCTGGGCATTGTTAGCGACTTAGTAGCTGTACTAGCAGTAATTAGTCGTATAAATGGTAAGTGCACATTATGAAAAAGAAGTGCAGCAAAAGAAACGAGCTGCATTAAAGAAAAAAAGGAAGCAATGGAAAACACACTTTAACTGGAGCTTACTTGATGGATCTCCATCTTCACTCAAGTAAATCTGCTCACTGCTACTGATCTTATACCCGCTCACTGGATGCCATACATCTTCACCTCATCGGGGAGACATTTGTAAAGTCTGCCGGTGAGGTGCAACCCAAAAACTCACATCATCTTCCATACGGAATACCTGTAATATTACGTAAGTATGATCGTGAGCTTAGGTGCAGGGTTGGCTTCTTCTGCAGGGGATTTGTGAATGTTACAGCTTGCACACATCTCCTGCTAACACAATCAGTAGAGACAGGAGTAAAGATAGATTTTCTTCTCTCTGTCAGTATTTGTGTCAGTGGCTCTAAGTGAGTGTGAGCTTTTTGGAGCGTTCTGATGTGTGATGAAGTATGTGAAAGTTTGACAGAGAGAGTGCTAGAAAAGGAACAGACTGAGAGACAAAAACACATGGACCGTGCTTTTGTCTCTGCGCCAGTCAATGAAATATACAGCCTGAAGAGTGTGTGTGTGTGTGTGTGTCTGTGTGTCCTGGCACGTGTGAGGTGGTGTGTGGGCGTCGAGAGGGAAAGCTCATAAAACCCATGATCACACTGATGAGGTCACGGGGAGTGAAACCGGAGAAAGCCTTTCATTTCCTGTCTCATTCCATTCCTCTGTCTCCTACTTCCATTCATCCATCTCTTCTCTCCTTCCTCCTGTTTTTCTCCAGTGTTGCCAAAAACCAAACCATTCTCAACCTTTACCTTTCACGAATGCGTCACAATTTTCCATCCAACACTGGAAAACAAGAATATAGAGAGGGGTTTGTTTAATGACATGTTTGTATTCAGAACAAACAAATTATCGGCACCTCGCAAATTGTTTTATTTTTTTTAAATACTGAAATAGGTAAAACAAGGTTAACCATGGAGGCATCTGTTTTTCTTATACAAAACTACGTGACCAATTTACTTGTTAGAAGGGTGAGGGATTTGTCAAGGATGAGCCCATTAAAGTGTTGAAGGTGTTTGGAAGGGATGGCATTTTTTAAGTATTTTTATTGACTATACTTTCACTATTGGATGGGATTTCATTACTTTTGTTAGGTTATCGAATGGAACTTTGATTAGTTTTAATCAAATAAAAAAGGATGACTGTTGGGCCTTGGTTGTGGTATACTCTCTACTGACTGCCCCTCTAGTTATCAATGAATCTGCATATCATTTTTTTTTGCATTATTTTGATTATTTTATGACAATTCTGTGGAAAAGGGCAAGTTAATATTCTCACATGCCCTGTATTGTTAGACCAAGTTCACACTTACATAAAGAAGAAATATTATCTGCTGCTAATTGAGTAATGTTGCTGTTCAAAGAAAAACTAACATACATCTTCATACAAATGAAAAAACACATTACAGTGGTAGTAAAAAAACAGATGTTACCAATTCAAACTTGTATCATAAGAAATTAATCTAAAATAATTGTTAAATTTCTGCAATACTGCAATTATGTGTAAGACTGGAGCTGAAAACATAAATCCATTTTTGGACTATCTGTGTTGCAAAATTTTTGATGTGTTTAAAGGACCAATGCTGTAAAAATATGGTTGTTGTTGTTTCTAGTCATTTTGTACCGAATATTAAATGATGTTGAATCTTTTAACAAAGATTCAGTCGTTGTAAAGAGTCAATACACATTGTAAATGCTTACCTTATTTATTGACCCAAAATCTAATACCAGTACTATGTGGAAGTAGTTGGCTGGTTTTGTTTGTCCATCCATTGCTGCATCTCCAACAAAAGATGACAAAGGAAAGCCCAGCATAACCACTTACATTTACCTGCATTCACTTTTAATAGCCCTGGACATAACAAAAAGCTGCATGAGTGTGGAATACATTTGTTTGGTTAGAATCAATTTTCTTCACATTTGACCAAAACTTCTTGGCACATCTGCGTACACTCGAACACTTGAGAAGCCATTGCAGGGAAGGACGGCAACTTAACAACCAGTCCTGCTGTTGCTCTTCTTATCGCAGGCGCTATACTGGTCAATGTTTGATGAAACTCCACGGACTAGCAGGAGCGGGCTGCCAGATTATTTGCCTGCCTGTGTGCTCACCTTTAGTACAGCGAGGAAAAATGAATGGCAGTGAAAGCAGGAAAATGCTGAGGGAAGCCGAGGCTCCTTGAACTGTATGAATGAATGTGTTCAAATGTCCTCAAGATAAAAACATTGGAAACATGAGGACACCCTGCCAAGCAGCGCGGTACACGAGCTCAAAACCATGACAAAAGGGAATTGATGTCAAATAAAATAAACCACCCTGATTATATAATGGAATTCCTCTCAGAAAGATGAGAAAATGACCGACAACCTGAATCCAGTCTTTAAGTATGTGTACATCATCACTAAGCAAACTGCCATTTCTGATTAATCCTGATTGAACGTCTCTGTGTTTGTATGACTACAATATGTGTTCCCTGGAGGGAAGAAAGTGAAGCTGAAGTACTAACTGTGATTAGGTATTGTGTATTCAGCATGACGTTTAGCACAAGGGACCTCAGGCTTTCTCAGAACCATATTTGATATAATTTTTTTTATTTATTCCACTTTCATAAAAACAAATTAGATAATGTGGAATGGGAGTCTGGGATTAATTTTGAGGCAGCTGATTAGTGTCTGTTTGCATGTGTATGTCCTGGGATAATTTTGTCTGGGATAAGGCCTAAATAGCCTTTGGGCTTTAGTGCAATCTGGGAGATAGAAGCCCTCCCACCTCCTCCCATCCCCATTGACCACCCCCCAACCCCCGCCAGCCAATTTGTACTGTGTTGTCACATTTTCCTGTTGTGTGAAAGAAAAACTTGTTTTCAAACTATTGTCTTCTTTTCTAATTCCATTCCTTAATACGTCTACATCTGTTTCTCCCCCCTTCTCTCCTCCGTGTTACAGGCCATCCTCCCTCTTCTCATCCTCATCCATGTCAGATGTGAACAGATCACCCTACAGAGAGCAGAAAGTGTTCTCTTCTTGTTTTGAGAAAAACATTTAATTTTATTAATATGAATTCTGAGGAATGGGATTCAATTATCTTAAACTGAACAAGTTTGCCATTACGGGAATAAAGTATCTCTGTAGAAGGCTTTTTCAACTATTTGCAAATGTAATATCATGTCATAAAGCACACGCTAAGTTCAGAGATAAGAATGAGTGTTTGAAGGCAATGAATAAATTGGATTCAATCTACCAGATCATATGAGGCACAACCCCAGTGAGTATGATGAAGGATGAGGATGAGGATCGAATGTTTAGGTGTAGACATGGTTGCTCAGTAAATTTCATGCAAAATTTGAACAAAGTTGAGAAAACTACATAAACTTTACTACTCCAGGGAAAACTAGCACTGCTCTTCTCACCAACATCTGACCTATTTGTAATTGACATAAGGGTACAAGCAGAAATTTAACATATTCTTTCTGGTCATGTAGTAAACTAGAGATATCGGGAGAAGATATTTTGCTGTTTTTTAAGGCTATCCGGAAATCGATACTCTCATAGCTATTCCTGGACCAACTATCTTGTTATCGCATGTGATTGAAATGAGAAAACAGGTATTTGGTTTGGGATGAAACAGAAATGATTCTGAGAGTATGGAAAATGGGAAGTGTACTTATGTATGATTTGCGGTTCAGAGAACGGGCCAAAGCATTAAACTTGGAGAGACCGAGATATTACGATGAAAAAGCAGGTGTTTTGATACAATCTGGGACCTTGTGCTAAAATTCATTCAGATGTGCACCCAGCTGGTCTTCTGTAAGTTAAATCAGTTTGGCAATGGTCAAATATCCTGGAGCTGCATCTTGGGACACATGGAAAAGAAACTCTCATGTTGGCAGTACCTTACAATGCTTCTACAGCTTCTGATGACTTTTTAGTCTCGTTCCAGATGGAAGCACACTTTCCGAGATGGACTGTTTAATTCACATTGTTTGTGACAATCAGGTTGAGCGTCTGTGCTGCACACCTTTGATGAGGGGTCAGGAAAAAATGACGCTCCAAGTCTTCCTCCATCTCCAGAACAGCTTCAAGTCCAAGAACCGTATTGCTTCATCCAACTGATCTGGTGCTGCCTCTTCCTCAGTTTTTTTCAAATTTTTGTGAAGCTTGAACAAAGTTACTCTCATTATCTATAACTGTGATACTTTGTTATATTTTGTACTCATTGTGTTGTTCACAGATTTTGGGAATGACATAATCAACGCTCCATGATAATAAAGCTTGCCAGCCATCAACATTACTATCAGGAAATAAATGGAATCATTCTATATATACACTTCAAATAAACATTTTTTATGTGTGAAAATTTGATCAGTTCTTATTCACAATAACTGCCCTGATTTGCATCTCAGTGGCTTTTTGGGTAATTCAATGTCATAAATCCAGTCCAATCAGAGGGTGCAAACCTTGGCCAAGGCCCAGAACCCACTTATGCAATATCATGCGTTTAAAACGCTATATCTCAAGTTTGAGCAGTTTCTTTTGTTTTCTTCAAGCTTTATTGTAACCGCCACATACAGAGCAGGTGACATTACAAATATAAAGCAACAAAGGTATCAATAACAGACACAGGCTGAAGAGAGCGCCTAACCACACTGTGATGTCACTAATCCAATAGCCTCATTATTTGAGAGTGGAGCTGAGGGCTCAGTGGGCTGAACAGGGATGCTAAAGGGGAAGGCAAAAGCGACGACCGGCTACAAATTATTTAAGAGATACTCAATGAGTTTGTTGGAGGTTTAAGTAGTTTTAAAAGCTGGCAATAACTCATATATTAATGGAGAAATATGTATGAATTTTTCATAAAACGTGGGTAATGTTGTGTTTTGTTCCTGTGATGTTTTATACTGGAGAGGAATAGAACAAATCTGTTAATTATTCTTTAACCATTTCAACTTAACTGTTCACGGACAAAAAAAATAAATCGACAAACGAACAGGGATGAAATTATAACTTACATCCTTAACAGAGGTATTAATAAACTATTGAAGGACTCTGATAAGATCCAGGCCGATTCGTCCTCTCTGTGGGTCAACATTCAGGACCCTGACCTCAACCCGTTCACCCGGTCCTAGACCTAAGCTGCGGCGCCGCAGGCTGACAGGTAGTTTGTCTAGAGTGATGTTGCTCTTGTGAATGAGACCGGAGCGGCCAACACCGATATCCACAAAGGCGCCGAACAGAGTTGTGTTTTCCACCCGGCCTGTCAGCACGGCACCCACCTGTAAATCACTCATTGACACGATGCCTCGCTTGAAGTCAGCTTGCCCAAAATCTGTGGGGAAAAATAGAGATGATATCAAGAGTGTGATGTGGCTTATCTGAAGAAGAGACACACATTTAGGTGCAGGTTGCAGTGACCACAAATATTTGGGACAATAGACAGGGATTCAGGAAAGTAAAAGGTGAGGCAGAAAAGACAGGCATTTTTAGTTCCGACCAAAAACCTTCTCGCAAAACTTGAATATATCACAACGCACAGCATATCTCAAAAGGTTTATTATCACAATACTGTCGTACCTTTGATCAAGTATCATGGTAATATCTTATTGTGGAGCCCATAGTAAATTTCCACCACAATAACATATAATAATATACCCAAAAAAGTTGGGGATATTATGGAATCTTCACTGCCACATCCATCGCAAATCCTTCGTCTAAAAGCAATAACTCAAAAACTATTACATGGATCATTTTCAAATTGTATACCCAAATAGACGTTAGTGCGAGGAAGAAGCAGATTCTTTGTCAGGGACGACAGCGTTGTATTTTGCCCTCTTTCCATTTGAACTATTCAAGAGAGACTGTTTTCCTTGCTCTAACATTAACACAAACAAGGAGGGCTCGCACCCCAGGAAAAAGTCCACTCCAATTATCCTCCCATAGCACTGATTTCATGCGGTAGTCATGGCCCATCTGTTTACTCAGCTGAACACTGGGTAGGAGTCCAAGTGCACTGTGCTGCAACCCAATAGGATCAACCCGAGAATGAACCTCAAAGTAGTGTTCTTTAATTTCAGAATATTTAGCTCGTACTAAATGGGTATCCAGGCTTGACTATTTTTTTCATCATAAGTCACAGAAAATTAGTTAATTACCTAACCAGTAGTAAACAGACATTACAGATAAACCCAATTTCATTAATGTACAATGCAGCATCACCCTTGTTTCGCATAAGAACAATAGGCCAAGAATCCTTGTCCAAAGTGAATTCATAGAAAGGCTCGTGAAATTATTTCATTTCAGTAATGCGTCATCTAAAACAGTGGCCTTTTTAGCCATGGGCGACATGAGCGGCAACCCAGGGCGCATCATCCCCGGAGGCGGCATGGCCATGGATCAATCCAAAAAACGATCAGTTTTTTTTTATCCCTCATAATGTCGAAGTGTGGGTCAATTAAGTTGGTCGGAGTGGACTCCCCTCTAGTTTGTGAGCAGTCAGGTTTCTTCCTGCAGAGAGAAATCCCATAATCAGAGTGGAAGATGAGGGGAGGGGGAGGAATTTGAATGTTCAGAACGTGTAATGACTATTTACCTAGATAGAAGAGCTTGCCAGAGTAGCTTTCCATAGCACATTGCATTGTCATATGCTGAATGATGCGTTCATGGTCTATTCAGTAACAACCAGTTTTTGGTGAAGCAGAACTGTAATCTCATCGTCATCTAGATGTGTTAAAGTACAATCTTGTAAATGTAGTATTTAGGAAGAAACTTTTTGAAAGAGTAATTTGTAGATGTTTTCAAGGCCATACAAAATCAATACTTGAGAGTGAATTGAGAAAAATATTATATAACAATATTATCATAATATCGAGATTGAGGTATATGGTCCAAATAATGATATTTAGTTTTGCCCTTATCGCTAGCCATAATTCGTTGAATCCTGCAAAGCGTCCTCCTTTTTGGTGTTATGAAAGTGGCCACACTAATAAAGCCCAACCAATCCTGTTGGGACGCACAAGCGTTGTACAAATATTTAGAAAATATAAACAAGGCTCAGTCATGTCAGGGAAAGTCCAAGGGGAGTCACAGGACAACAATATTCCGTTTTCTGCCCAAATAGCAGCTATGACTGGATGTTATAACACACAGTTTCATCATGATCATTTGTAAGGAAAGATTATTAAAACTCTAACACAAATAAGGTAATAGGAGACTCCATTAATCCATAAATCAAAGCATTAGGTCTAAATATAATAAATGATTATATCATCTGAAACCCTGCCAGTGCTTGTATTTGTAGTAATAAATCCATAACAAGCCATTCTAAGATCTGATAAGACAATTAAACACACTTCAAATAATTATTTCCTTTTTTGCAGCCGTTGGGGATTTGGGAGGTTTGTCCAGTGCACCACACAATCTAAAACCACCCCTGTTCTTACGTGAGTTCCTGAGCAAGTTACTTGTATTTTCAACATTAAACTCTAACTGCGCAATATGATAAAGTACATTTCATGTTGAAAATGTTTCTCAAAAGTGGTGTATACAAAAAACGGCTCTCAGCCTGTTATTTTCTGACCGTCCCAAAAGAACAAAAATTGTTTGTATTTGTTCTTCAGCAATGTATAGTACCAGTAAAATGTCTTGAAATCCTTTCCCATTCCCTTGAATCTGAAAGGTTGTCTAATTATTTGACCGGTACCTGTACTGGTATTGGAGGAATGACACATTACATAGCCAATAAGCGAGCCATACCAGGAAGCTATGCTGTGTCTGGGCATAAAAAATGAAGTAAGGTTGTTACAAAGCACTCCGAATGTTCAACGTGCTAAATTAGATACTAGAAAGATAAACTACCTACTCTTCTATTTCAAAAAAAAGTTTCACAAAATTCAAAGAGCAAAGAAAAAGTTGACAAATGTGAAATTCTTGAGAAAACTTATGTCAGCTTAAGCAAAGTTGATGAAAATCTTTAAGGTTTTTGACTATGCATAATTCTATTGGTACGTTTATGTGCGACTGAACATAAGAGAATTCGATTACAGAGAAAAACAAAGATCTTTCTGTACCTGCATGCGTGTGTGTATGAGGCTGTAAAGATATTCTGTCCAAAAACACAGTCTGTTGGACCCATCATACCAAGTCAGAAGCTTGTGTTGTTGGGCTATAGGGAGAAAGGGTTAGCACTGTCAGATGCTATCGAGTTACACTGCAAAGGCATGCCTATTATAATAATAAGGCACATGAAGAGTAAGTGTGTGTTTTAACTAGCAAACCAGTCAAATAACTGGACAATACAAGTTCAGCTTTCTATCACCTAGCAGCTTTCTATCATCTAGCAGGGACCTATAAAGAACATTTTGAAGGAAAGATGAGAGACGAAGCAAAGTTACTGCAACTGCTATGAAATTCTATGTTTTGAAACATTGATCATTTTGTGTTCAGTGATCAACAAAACCATATCTTTTAATTGTGATGTATGACTTAGGGGAAAATAAGGGGCTATAACGTTTTTAAGCTATGGTATTGTTCAACTTTGTGTCCTTCTAATTGATTAATAAGGGTGTGTAACAAGCAAAGACAAATGTAAACAGTGCTGAATTCCTTGTATGAAACATGAAAACATTTTTAAAAACTTTGTAATGTTGAGTCTCTGTTGATGAATACCATGTATTTTCTCCACAGAGATTTGTCTTTATATAATGTTTCTTCATGTACACGTTCTTCCCAGTGTTGCAGGATTTCAATGGGAGAAACAAGCAACAAGGCCTATGAAAACAAGCCCAAAACAAGAGACTTCTCTCCAAAAAAAAACCCCTTCAGCCAAATGACCACAAGAGGGACTAAAGCCGGCTTTTAACATTTATTTATCATCAAAAAACAGATGAGATATTAACCAAAAGAAAATAGAAGCAAACTCAGATTTTCACTCCATCAGTTTAAAGGTAACTCTTAGCGATAAAGAAAGACAGTATAAATTGACTTTAGCCAGGACACTCAGACAAGTTTCAGAAAATGTGTAACAGGGACTGCAGAAGATTCCATTTTTAAATCATTAACCCAGAAACAGGAGAAATTACAAATAATTTTAGTCTGCAGTAATAAAGTGGTTCCTGCTCTGACAAACAGTGAGTTACAAAAGTCTTAAATAAACTAAAACGGTGTGAGAACCATTCCAGTAAAAAACATTTGAACAGGTGGTGAAATATGAGGCTTTTCCCTAAAACATTTTTCTTTAGACTCATAGCAGAGTTCAGTCCTTTAGCCTCATATGAAGAAGGATCCCATCCTCATATTTCAAGGTGCTTTAGACACCAAGGTACAAATTAACATATATAACAACATAACAATTTGTCCGAAGAGGGGCTATGAAAAATCTGAAACTATCTGAAACATTCAACAACATCTTCAGATGACCCACATTCAAACAAGAACACAATAAAACCATATAAATAATGTAAATAATAAAAACAAATGTAAAAAACACTTTGTGGGAAATGAGAATGCAACTATCTTCTTGGTCAGATGAGGAGAATGTGGTGACCCAAAGAGGTCCAATCACAGAGAAATTTCAAAGAAGAAATGCTACGGTGGCATAAGAGCATAAGACGTCACAGTCACAGGTTAGGAGCTAGAGTACGTTGTACGTCAAAAAATTCTCCTTCAAAAGTTGCTCGTATTTTCATTTGAATGTCTATCACTCAAGTTTTCCCGCCCGAAAAAAAACAGACCGACCTACTCAGGCATTGATTGGCTAGTAACTGTTTCCATCAGTGTCAGAGCCAATCAGAATCAGGATGAGGGTTAGGAAAAACTCTGCTGTCACCTAGGGGAGGGGCTGAGGGAAAAGGGTTGTGGCCAGATCCTGCAAGAGGACAAACTTTCCAGCGTTTAAATAACGTTGGAAATATCTGCTTGAAAAATCATGGAGCGGGGAGCAAGCCCAAATAAGTAACTACACTTGAGCAACAAGCCCAAAAAACCTGCAACCCGCGGCTACCAATATTTGTAAGAAATTGTACAGAAAAACACACCCCAAATCGAATATAAAAAGCGATCTTTGGTTCCATTATTATTTTAGATTCAGTGTAAATGACGTGGTTTATGCGTAACATATTCTGGTTACACAGTGTTAGACAAAAATGAGCCGATACCAATATTTCAGTGCAAATATAAATGTTCTTACTTTGTCGCATGTCAAAACCAGGGGGCTGTGTGAGGCCATCTATGATTAGTTTGAGGGTCTCCGGTATGGTGTTCACTGTCCTGGCCAGTTCCTCCACAGTGCTGCTTCTGACCTTGCTCTCCACACAGTGTCGCAGGTCTGCACTTCCAATTTGGTCAGGATTGCCATCCACAAAGGACAAAAATCTGCCAAGAAGTGAATATGGTTAAATAATATAACATAAGGCAAAGTATGGCAAAAAAATTATCAACTTTTACAACCACAAAAACAACCATGAATTATCCAGGATACCCTGCCGCCAGAAAGAAAGCCATCCAGAACAAAGGAGATGGGTACATAAAGGTTTTGTGAAAAAATATTGATCAGAGAGATATTCTACTCACAGAATGAAGCTTCATTCTGGTTGTGACCATGGGAATAAAAAATACGACCTATGAAAGAGTCGTGATACCGAAAGCACATCTTCAGTACTTAATAAAAGTGTTTAACTGGCATCTTGTCCAGGTTGTACCCTGCCTCTCACCCAATGTCAGCTGGGGTAAGCGCCAGCCTCCCCCACAACCCTAGGATAAAGATAAGTGGTTACAGAAAATTAATGAAATAATAAAAATATTTTTAGTTGGACCAAAGCACAGACTAAATGACGGAACAGGGGCTATGGGGATTGAAAGGAGAGAAGGGAATACAAAGGGATGTTAGGAGGGTCTTCCAGATGTAAAAAGGAAAGAATCATGTAGAAGGAAGTGAAAGCTAATGCTATGGCTTAGGTAATACAGGCAAAAGGAAAGTAAGCTGTGGGAAAGAGAGGTGTAAGAAGCACAGATTTTTCTGTTCTACAAGCAGAGACAAGCAAAAATATTAATTTATTTCATTCCCTTTTACATCAGATATGTAAATCCACAAAGGGCTTTAATTTCCCTGACTTGAAACTGTCTCAACTTAGTAAGGTTCGATCTTTGCTGGATCCTGGCGGGCAGTCGGGCAGAACTATTTTAAATTCACAGGGTCAAAGGCAAGTAGCTAGTCTTGTCTGTAAACAGACTTTATAACTGACAGGCATTAAGGCCTGTAAAAAAAAAGGGTATTAGGGAAGAAAGTTGATGTAAGCATATTGTGTGTACTGTATATATTATATACAGTCAGCACATTCTACAACTAGTGCTAGATGTAAATGCATTTGCCACTATGCATGTGTTCCTGTCAAGACCAGCTGCGTAGCGTCCATGATGAATGTCACTCACTGGCAGCCTGACGCCAACAGACTCTGCAGCTGCCTCCTAGCCCGCATGATGGACACAACAGGTGGACACCAGCATACAAGAATACAAACATACACACCCGCTATCGCACACGAGGATAATTCATACAGTGTTGGTCAGAAATGCTTGTTTGGCAGTCGCAGGAACAGCGCAAATGTAACGGGACACAACTTGTGTACAAACTGTATGAGACAGCTGTGAGTGGAAAGGCTTCTAGCAGAGGGAAACAAGTGGAATAAGCCCTTAACGCTAGCAAAACAGATTCGTAGGAAATAGAAATAGAGTTTGTGCAAGAAATTGATTAATGTTGACAACAGTCTTCTATCCCATTTCCTCTGAGGCTTCTCAACTTTCAGACCATACATCTTTTTACAGGAAAGCCTTGCATCTTAGTGGCCTTGTGGTCTAAGACGTATATCAGAGAGGCCCCATGATTTTCTATTCAGTTTGAAACCGCGGGGCTTATCTGAGAGAGGAAGAGGGATGGCCATTGCTGAAAGTTATCCATCTTCCTCTCTCTTTTACGTAACATGTCAAACTCTGGAAAAATACCAAAAACATCCATCTATTTTCTTCAACTTACAAGAAGGATATTCCAGATGTCCTTCTCCCCAGCAACATTTTCCAGCTCATTGTGGGGATACAAAGGCCCCCCTGTCTAGATGAGCAGTAGAAACATCTCAAGCAAGCTCTGAGTCCTAGTACAATCGTCTCCACTCAGTAGGACATGCCTGTAAAAATCCCAAAAGGCTGTTTTCAACCTCTTAACAAAAGAAGAAGAACATGCTACCACAAACAGGGTCCCTATGTCCCTTGATATTCTTTTGGGGACGACATAACTTTTGTCTTCTTCCCAGTGGATGATTGGGTAACCTGGAACACCTGTGGTGCCCGGGAGTTCCTGTTTTGACTTAAAGCCATGCTGCAGACTCATCACTAGGTGGGTTTACATGGACACTTCTCACCTTCAGAATGAAATCATGCTGAAAGGGAATTCCCGTAGTGACCCTTTACATGAGCAGAGGTCTAATCGGAAATGGTGTTTACATGCGCTGACACATAATATGGAAGAGCTGTCAACAGCTGAGTGACATGCACTAAAGGGACCAATAGATGAGTTTCAGCAGAGGTTGGGCGTCTACCTTGTGATTAGGGCGGCCCATGCTGTGATTCTGATGAGAAACATCTCATGTTTACTTCTATTACTGGAGACACAAAGGAGAGAGAGAGGAAAATATGTTGCTCTACCTCAGAGTGGTTAACCTGACTAACGTTAGAACAAGTTATCAAATATTATGTTGTGAGGCCGTGTTGTGTGATAAACACACCAGACATTTTATATTAATCAATCAACCAACGTACCGTGAAAAGGCTGACGCTCAGCACACGCTCCTATTCTGAAAACCCGGATCCACCGATGGTCAAAAACTTCCACAGTGGTCTTCGTACTCTTTAAATCACTCCATTTATGCTGCATATAACATGAAGTTGGGCATAAATTATCATAAATGAGGAGATCAACATCATTGATAACATTTAAAGCTGAGACTCCTCATCACGCTCTTAATTCTCATAACCCAGACCCAGATCATGACAGCTTTGACTAATTCATCCTCCTATTGCAGGGGCTGGAGGCTATCCCAGCTCCTTAAGTACTTCATTCATGCCCAATAAAAAGCGAAGTCGAAGGGTCTGATCCAGTTGATTGTCGTTGGATTTATGCATAAGTTGCCGATCATCAAATCGGCATCTCTAAAGCTTTTCAGCGCTTTTTTAATTTGTTCACGGCATCGGCCTATCACAGCCCCTGATGGTTTATCTTGGACATGTTCGCTGTGGTTTAGATCATTAAATGCCGGCATCAGGCATATGAATAGCACTGCCGGGCACGCACTCACCAGGTATCATTATGAAACACTATTTACATGCAGCGGTTGCCTTTCCCAACATCTTTCCGGAGGCACTTGAACTACCCCTTTGCAATGGAATGAAATTTCATATGAAAAAAGGCCTTTTCTTTTGGAAAGGGGCGTTAACATGCAGTCTTTTATTTATGATTAGGGGTCTTTTCTGAATCCATTTGGAATTAGGTTGTCCATGTAAACCCACCTATTCTCTCTGCTATTCAACAGGCAACATGGTTTGGTTCTGCGGTTTCTGTTTAGATTTGCACCTTACAACCTCACACACACACATTTCACCACTGTCACTACTGACTGCTCACAGAAATATTGTAAATACTTAATTTAGTTGATTTGATTTGCACTAATTTGGTTTAATTGATTAATAAAACATTTGTTTATCGTTAAACATGGTATGTCTCCCCTTTTTTGGCCATCTTAGCCAGGCCAAAACAAATTTCACTTCATAATTATTAATCATCATCATTATTTAGAGCAAAGTAGCCAGAAGAAGATGGTCCATCTGCAGTTAAACAGTCAATGGCTATCTTAGTCGGCAGTCGGTCGATGTTTGATGTTAGATGTGCAGAACAAACATATGGCCTTCAACTCAAACATGGTAGCTTAAGATATGCTTTCATCAGTTTCAATGAAGATGAGGGTTTTCCAACTGTGGAGTTTGTTGAGCCTAAGTTTTCAGTGCTATCAAGAAAATTATCACCCCCAAGACTGGAGAAACTATAAAACTTGTTTAGTAAGTGTTGAGTGATTGGCTCTGATCATAGGTTAATGGACATTACCTAAACCAGAGCGGTATGAGACAGTCAGATCAAAATACTGCTGAAGTGTTGACGAAAGTGGTCCTCCTCTTTGCATTATGTTGGTGGAGGGAGGGCGTGTGTGTGTCGGAAGGGGTTGAATAATATCTGAATACCTCAGAGTCACTTTTGAACAGTATTTATGCCTAAAATGCCCAGTCCTAACCCAAACCACCTCAACTGGCTCCTTTCAATACAAAGGTTCTGCAGCTCTCCTCCAGGTTCCCTCCCAATGCCTGAGCTGCTCACCTTATCTTTAAGGCTGAGCCCAGTCCCTGTGGAAAGGAAGTTCATTTGAGCTGCTTGTAAAAGGTAAATGGAGTGTACTTATATAGTACTTATATAGTCCTTTTCTAGTCTGTTCGACCACTCAAAGCGCTTTACACTGTGAGCCATCAATCACCCATTCACACAAACAATCATACAGTGATGATAGATGCTGCCGTGCAAGGCGCAGAATGTTCATCAGAAGCGGTAACCATTCACCCATCAATCACACACCAATGGAGCAGCCATGGGGCGCGAGCAACTTGGGGTTCAGTAGCTCGCTCAAGGACACAGGATAAGTATTTTGTATCCTCTCATTCTTTCAGACTCAGAGCTCACAATCTATTTCACCAACACCCATGAACAAGACCCCAAAATACAGAAAAAATCCTTCCCTTGATGCGGCATGTCACTCTCCACCTGGAGCCATGTGGAGAATGAACCCAAACCCATATTTCAAGGTTTTGCCTCTCATTTCAAAAAAATCTTTAAGTGACAGGAGGCTGATTTTTTATTAAGGAACACATTGAGTGTTCAGAAAGTATTAGAAGCAAGAGTGTATCATGAATCTAGTCAAAGAGATGAGATGACTGCATTGAGAGTGTGTCCTGGGGGATATATAATAAAAATAAACCTAACTTTGAAGTCAAAGCAGTGTCAGACCACGTTGAATTCTTGCTCTGGATCTTACCATTATTTTGGTAGGTAGTGGGTTTCAGGTTTTTGTGTTGCCAATCACATTTTTCCAAGAGTGTATGTTAGTAAGGGTTACTAGGAGTCCAGGGGCCTCCCCATACTGTAGGTTCATACTCATATAATATTACCAGCTGTGTGGGTGTGGGTGTGTGTGTGAAAGTAGCGATGGGTGGGCTAGAGAACAGATTTTATCCAGGGCCAGAGCCCACTCTGTTTTGTATTACAGAAATATTGAGTTCTCACTGTTACACATCGGAAAAGATTTGTCATTGAGTGAAACGAATAAATAAGCAAAGAATGGTATGTACATGAGTGAGAGACAGATATCGTTATACCACATGAACACCTTCTTCCCTAAATGTAATAATAATAATAATAATACATTTAATTTATAATGCACTTTACATTTGGATCAAATCTCAAAGTGCTAAAATAAATAATATAATAATAATAAATGTAGGGAATTTAATGTGCAAATACAACACACTAAATGTAATAATATCAAAAAGAATTATTATTTCAGTACATCAGCAGCAGCTTTCAATGTAAATCTTAAAGCAGAATTATAAAGTGAGTAAGTGTGGATTTGGGGGTAACAGAGAAATTAAAAAGAGATGTTGAGGCTGGGAATACGAAAGAAAGGCAAAATAATTAAAATGGAATGAGTGTCTAAATTCCGTTTATAAACCTCTGACCCCCAGGAGCTCTTTGATGAACTACTTGACTCCACATTCTATGATGACCAATACACACAGTCATACCCACAGACATGATCTATAGATCGATCGAAAGATCTATCTACCTATCGATCTATAGATCGATCGAAAGATCTGTCTACCTATCGATCTATAGATCGATCGAAAGATCTGTCTACCTATCGATCTATAGATCAATCGACAGATTTATCTACCTATTGATCTATAGATCGATCGACAGATCTATCTACCTTTGATCTATAGATCGATCGACAGATATATCTACCTATCGATGTATAGATCTATCTACAGATATATCTACCCATCGATCTAAAGATCTATCTACCTGTCCATCTATAGTATGGATAGGTAACTGATCCACAGTAGATAGATCTATCTATCGATCTATCGACCAATAGATCTATCGATCTATCTGATCTATCTATCTAGCGATCTATCTATCTATCTATCTATCTATCTATCTATCTATCTATCTATCTATCTATCTCTCTATCTATCTACAGATCTCTCTGTCTATCTACAGATCTCTCTATCTATCTATCTATCTATCTATCTATCTATCTATCTCTCTATAGATCTCTCTATCTATAGATCTCTCTATCTATAGATCTATCTATACACACACTTCTACTCCACTCCAACACCGACATGTTATTTATTTCTATTCTCAGATTGGATAAACATATTGTAATGACATTCTATCACATACATATAACAGGTTTGAGAGTGAAAATATGTATATGTGGAAGAATTTTTTTTAAATGCATTTCCCATTCTGGGCAAGGACGTCCGAACCTCCAAACCTCTGACTGGTTCTGTATGTCTGTAAGCGGGCCAGAATAAATTGTGGCCAGTTTTAACCCTCAATATTTTCAGAGTATTTTACCTCTGTGCCACATGGTAAGACTCTGGGTGTATACAGGTCTGGTCCAGGGGGTTAAATGAGGACGCTATGATGACACTACTCTTTCCTTTGCTGGTCTTCCCCATCGGTTTCTTTGGCTCGAAAGGCGCAGGCTGAGTTGAGGATTTGGCACTGTTTTAAGAAAATACAAAAGTATTTCAAATTATGAAAGTAAGACCAACCTTATATATACTTTATATGAAAACCAAGGTTTTTCATCAGATTACAAAAGAATAAAAATAATTCTCAATTACCTCCTGAGGCATTCAACCATGTAGATACTCTATACAAATATATTATTGTAGATTATTGCTTACACTCTTATCTTTCTCTTACAGAATTATATAGAAAATAATTAATAAGATATAAAAGAGCAACATGTCTTTCCAGTAACAGTTATTTTGTATCTCTGTATAAGCAATGTTTAACTACATCATTCAGTGCTACTTCAGAATAAAAACTTGTGCCTGGAAAGCTATAAACAGTTTGGTCTGTAGATTACCCTGAGGAACTTTATCTTCTATCGATCACTTTATCCGGAAAGACTCCTTCAACTGTTCCCCCTCACACTGACAACGATAGATAACTCTTCTCTCTGACAATCTCTATTCAACATTTTATGGCCATTGCACCAAAAATACTTATAGGATCTTTGAAATTTGCATGCCCTGTACCATTGAGTATATTATTTCTTATATATAAGAAATAATCTTATATCTTTTGCACATCACAATCATTACTTTTTTTTCCATCCATATTTTACTGTAGTGTGTATTTACACAACTGGAAACATAAGCATTCTACCCTGCACCTCATTATCAGCACTTCATTTGTTCTTGTTCTTTGCTGGTCACAATTTCACCTTTTGTGCATGCACCATGAACGGTGAAGCTGTACTTTAAATTAACTGTTGCTACTGAATGTCTTAAATATAATTTTTGGCCCCAAAAACCTGAATTTCCTGAGGAAATCTCAGAGACAATTCTCAAAATCTATGTAGATTGAACCAAAGCCACTGCTTGCTTGGCATGATACCCCACAAAATACAGGTAAGTGAGAAATGTGTTTTTCAGTTATTACTAACAGACCCTTAAATGATAATAAAGTAAGAGAGCAGTGTGTGTAGTATGTGCTTGTATGTATCAGCACATGCAGCTTGCATACTAGTGATTACCAGGTTTGGACGTTGATTCTGATGAAGCCAGCACATTGTTGGAAGGTCTTAGGTCCCATTCCTTTGACCAGTTTGAGCTGTTCCCTGTTGATGAAGGGACCATTCTGTTCTCTCCACTCTGCAATACTTTTTGCCCTGCTGGCATTTAGACCTGCTAGATGCCTAAGAGACAAAATAACAAATACAAATGTGATGTCACACAACAAACCATCTATTTTATGTATCAAAATAGATTCTGGAGGTTTGTTGAGTTCTTGGTATTTATACTTCCGGTATGCTGATGTGAGGAACAGTACAATGAAAATAACATTTGGGAGAAATCCGTTTCAGAATGTAATTGCTTAAGTATAACTACAGACATTTTTGTAAAACTTGGTTTAAATATGCAGGTCACACCACATTTAATTAATATACAAACAAAAAAAAGCATATTTTGGCGGTAACCTGGCATTTAAACAAGTAGAGGCCAAGTAACAAGAAGCAGCGAGCCAATATCTAATTAGTATATATGTCCAGTTTTGGCTAAGCAATGAAAAGACTTGACTTGAAGCTCAATTAGGCCTGCTCCCTTAATGTCCACAGTGACTCACTCACACACAGCAATGTCAACACTCAACATAATACCTCAGTCATCAACACGTCTGTGTGTGCTCAATGTGTGGGTAACATAACTTGTGGCAGGATGGAAAAAGCTCATTCGCAGCGCAGACGGGTAAACAGATGACCTGATGCCTACCCTGCAGCCAATGCCAGCTCGTTTCATACTATGTGTATCCACTGTGTATGTGTGAGCAGTGTGCACCAAATTTCTGTAATTTCTGTACATTTAAAAAATGGTTTATTTCGGATTAAATAAATATGTATATGCTTGCACTGTATTCTACGAAAGATGCATGCTAATTTATGCACAGGTGTTAAGTGTTATGTGCGTGCGTCTACTTTGCCTAATCCTGTCTGTCGATTACAGTCTGCCCAGTAAATGAGGCCAGGGTGTGAAGCATTAACCTCAACAGAAAGCTGGGCAGACCACCTGTATGTGTGTGTGTGGGTTAGTGTGTGTGTGAGAGAGAGACCGAGAGAAAGAGTGCAAACATCAACTATTCAACCATGCATGAGTGTGGATGAAGCCTTGCCATGCTGTGACTTCCAGAGGAAAGCATGTCAGGTCTAAGCCCTGCTTTGCCTCTGTTCCACTATTCGTGTGTGTGCATGGGCGTGTGTTTGTGTGTGTGTGTGTGTGTGTGTATGTCGGAGAGAGTCCTTGCATGTCTGTATTTATGTATGGGTGTATGTTTAATTATATGCCTTTATATGTTGTCTACCTCATCAGTGTCTCGGAACAGATGTTAATGTCCACTCCCACGAAGCTCACGCATTCCTGCACCACGCTTTCCAGTGCTGCCTTCAGAGCTTTGGCTGATACATCATGCTAGAAGCAAGAGTACACACACAGAGAGCGAGAGAGAGAGAGAGAGAAAAGAAGAAGAAATAAAAACTGGATTAGTATAGAAAAAAACAGCTTTTGGCCCCGAATGTCAAAGGACACACAGATATATATAATAAGTAATCACTTATTAAGAATATTAGCAGTTTAAGATTTCTTCTTTTCATGGTAGAGAAACAATAATAATAATATGTGTAATCTTTACTTTATTTGTCATATTACACGGAACATACATACAGTAAAACGTCATGAAATTTATCTCTTATAAATTTGACCCATCTGTGAGGGAGCAGTGGGTAGCGATTGTGAAGCACCCGGGGAGCTGAGGTTTCAGGGTCTTGCTCAAGGACCCACGTCATATTTGTGTGGGATGGGGTTCAAACCCTGGTCTCCCAGTTGAGGGACTACCACTCTAGCAGATAAGCTAAAGCCGCCCTAACAGAATACTAAAGAAACTTTATAAACATCAAACTTCTGTATTATACATTGGATGTTCTAATACCGCGATTTACTGTCATTTTTATGCAAAAAGTAAAAACCTGTTCATGCAGTAGTGTTTCCCACTAATTCTTCATTCGTATGAGGTGAACATCAACAAAATGAGGGAAAAAAGGATAACGATGATGAAACGAGAGAACGATAGAACAAGGGTCAGTGTGTTCAAATGACATAAAAAAACAAAGAGATAGGAGATGGAATAAATAGCAGTCGCAGGGCAATAGGTTGCCCTGTAACATGATTGAGATCTGAGCAAATAATGGGTTGTAACAGATGACAACAGCATCAGCTTGTAAACACACCTTCTCTGGCAACAATAGAAGGAACCCAAGGACAGAGAAAAAGAGAGAGAGCGAGAGCGAGAGAGAGAGAGAGAGAGAGAGAGGGAGAGACAGACAGTGTTTTTTAGGTTAGAGAACACATGATACTCTAAACTTTTGCCCCACCGTTACAAGACATTAAACAATTGTGAAAATGTGCTAGTGAGGCTTTGAGGCTTCCGGAATATCCTATGCTCACATCTACTGTTATTTGGGAGAATAAAATTAACTTTCCAAACAATATGAAATTTCAATAAATCTTGAACTTAAAGTTTAATGATTTTTGACGAATATAGAAAGAAAAAAGAGACTGAGATAGTTAGACAAGAAAGGTAAGGAACTCACCTGTAATACCACACCAGAAAACACACGAGACACGAGAAAAGGTGGAGATTTGCATGTGTGTATTTTAGCCTGCAGTAAAAATGTCAATGAATGTGATCTCATATTCTTATTCAAACCTTATAGAGATTGGAGCAATGTGGAAAAAATTCTAAGGTAGAGCAGCAACAACAACTTACATCTCAGTATATAACTGTGTTGAATGAAAATGGTAACTTGATATAATTAAGTATTCATTTATTTCCAGATAAAAAAGACAGTCGATGGGGAAAACATGCATTCTGAATGACTAGCGTTCTTGAAATTGACAATAATTAATAAAAAGTTGGTTAAAAATATTTCATAGCTTAATCAATTTAGTCATTAGTCAACTGTTAACATACACTGTAGACAACATTTTCAAATGAATACATTTGAATGAAGAGCGAAAACTCAAAAAAGGATTAGTTCCAGTAACGTTTGCTTTTCTTTTTGTTTATCAAACTTCTAATTTGAATTTTTGATAAAAATAAACGTGTTTTCAAATTATGTATCTGTTACTTAAAAAGGTAAATGCAAAGATACTATAACCTCCATAGTTAGAAAACTTAAACACGAATGATTAATTAATTAGGATAAGCTGAGAGAATTTTCTCAGATTTAAAAATGGTGAGTCATAGTAGAAATTTGCCATCTTTTCATTGTTTCCTAGCTCAAACAATTTGATTAACAAAAACTTTTCGCAAATTCTGCAACGGCTGCTTAAAATGTTGAATTGAAAAAGTATATAAACCAGTAAACAAATATTCTAAGACATTCGAGTTTGTGATCAAGAATAATTTGGCAAATGCCTTACTATCTTGAGTTTAGGTAAAGTTTGGGTTTACAGTGTATTAGGTATTTATGTCTGTGTGGACTGTGCATTTATTAAGATTTAAAGTTCTTTACATACCCAACTTTGCCAATGATGGATTTCTTCTATATAAATTAAGTTTTGGTAGCTTTCTTTACTTGTTAAAAATTCCATAATGTTTTTGGAAAAGACAAGAGCTCATGGTTTCCTTAATGTGGTATGCACAATGAGTACTTTCAAACATAGTAATGCAACTATTTTATTTTGTTTACAGTTATTACCAAAGAAAAAAATATTGTAAACATCAATGGGAGAACTGACGTGGGTATTTTATTTCACTAACTGTACTGCGTTCAG
Organism: Lophius americanus; assembly: GCA_037951165.1. Classification (NCBI taxonomy): domain Eukaryota; kingdom Metazoa; phylum Chordata; class Actinopteri; order Lophiiformes; family Lophiidae; genus Lophius; species Lophius americanus. The sequence goes on along the minus strand of JBBDHG010000019.1, from coordinate 10,056,920 downwards.
AATCCCACAGCACTGTGATATGGCTTAGTAATAATAGCTATCCGATCTAATAGATTAGATCTCTGGCACCAGCAGGAGTGATTTAATGTGTGCAACAGAGTAACTGTTACAGAAAACAAGGATGTTCTGTTCTATTAAACATACAAACACACAATCCAGTGTCTGTGTTGATGCTAAGAGGCCCACGTGGCATTGACTGAACAACTGGAGTTTGTCCTCCACCGTCTTTTTATCCAACTATGGATCAAAAGCAACCTTTTCTCTTTTTCTCTGGCTTTCACTGATATTGACGTAAACTGGCTATGGGGTCCCAGGAATCACAAATGCAACTTCAAAAATTGTGAATTATCATCTTTGATCCTTTCTTTCTTCTTCAAATGACACCGAAGCATTCAATTAAGACATTTCTTTTTTCATTTTTTACCTTCTCAACAATACTTTTCTTAAATTACTGGTTGTTTTCTAACCTCTTATTTCCTTCCATATTTTCCTTGGACTAGTTTATTATTTTTTCCTTCCATTTTGTATTCATTGTATCTAAATCAGTTGGGATATGTGGCTTTGGGGCACGTAGTTTGAGAAAAATTTGCATGAAAAGTTTTCAAAAGCAAAGATCATAACTGCATAATACCAGACAACTTTTTACTGAATAGAAGTATGACTTGGTACCCCGCGGGCAAATCTTTACAAACTTTACTTCCATCCACCCCGCAATTATACTAGCATCAATTTCTAAAACCATCACCACTTCTTGGTCTTACCACTTGGACCCCAAACCCAAAGGCATCAAGAGTCAATGGACTGGATCCCTGTGTGTGAAAGTCATATTTTAATTGGCCGGAAACCAGCTAAAGCCAGCCAACAAACATGCTAGAACAAAGTGTTTCTGTCTGCATCTCGAGTAACCCAGCAATCTTACCACATGTCAATCATGGAGAGACAGAAAAAGAGAGCAGTGAAAAATCAAGAGATTGAGAGAACTACAGTAAAGCAGAACAGGTTGAAGTTCTTTTTTTCTTAGACAGGGACACTGATAAAGATTTCCTTTGTACCACAAAGCATAAATTCAGCATGAATTCATGAAAGCATGAATTAAGAAATGGCAAATACGAGAACCAGGAGACCATAAGAGAAAAAAAAAAAGAATACACTGCTAGGAACCTCAATTCTGACAATATTGGAGGAAGTTCTAGGACAGCTAGCAGGCCTCCAGATGGCATCAAAAATGGTCGCCAATGCGACTAACCTTTTCATTTTGCGACCTGTTTTTTTCTGCCAGTCGCCACCATCTACCTCTGTTTCTTCAAACGCCCTTCAACCCTGAGTTAACCAGCCCCCTGAGCGCATCCGAACCGAGGCATAGTGAGGAGCCGAGGTTGTTTGAAGTAACTTTAATTATCCTTACAGTATCCACTGAAAGCAGTTGTCCGGTATTACAGACAAAATCTTATCATTATCGTTGTAGGAGAGCAAAAACCAGAAGTTATCATTGAAAACTAACATAAGCTTTGTTGGCTAATGTTAACGTTAGCTAATGACATCAGCACGTTGCTATGACTGTCACTATAGTTTAATTCATTTCAGCATTCTTGGAAAAAGTTGGTCATCATGAAACATTAGACAATTCATTTGTAAACGTAATTAAGTTAAATTAACGCTAATGTTTAAGGAGAGAGGGGCAGCAGGGCAAGTACTTTACCGAGAGATGGGCAGCAGGGGAGACAGACTGCCTTGAAGGAGGGATAGTAGGTAAGTTTTAACAGCAGGGAAAGGGACAGTAGTTCCTGGGTATATGTGGGAAATATTTATTTATGTTTTTAAGCTATAGAAATGAAGGTAAACACCGGAAATCAAGGTGTAATCCTGAATTCATTTTCAATGTTCGAAAAAATTAGCCAGTTCAGCCAAAGTAACCACCTTTGCTTTTTGTTTTGAATTTATTCCCATCTCCAGTCAATTATCATTATTATCATTATATTTTAACTATTTTGAAATTAGTTCAAATTAATTTATCATGTATTGTGAGTATGACTTTTTGTCATGGCACTTTACCTGTCAATACAACCAACGTCTATGTGATTAGATTAGATTGTTTAGGAGAGTTAAAAAAAAGTTTTCAGTTCATCCTGGCCTTAGCCTCTTACTTTTGCTTACAAAATTCACCAGATTAATGCATTTTACCTTAAAAGGTACACAATTCTCTTCCAGGACAGCATATATATATATGTATATATATTTATATGTATGTATATATTTATATGTATATATATATATATGTAGATATATTCACATACACATATATGTATATAGGTAAAGTATTGTAAAAATGTGAAGCTACAACTTCCTATGTTTATCTTTCCCTCTGTGAAAATCAATGAATTATAATGTACAAACTACCTGAGGTCTTGTAAATGTTGACAGACAGCTTCTTTAAGACCTCCCAGTAATCTCTCATGAACAAACCGTATACTACTTTAGGCACAAAAGCTCACTTGATGTCAGCTGCATGACAGTCAGTAGGTGCTTTAGAAACCATTGAATAATGGAGAACTGGAATGAGATAAACTGGATTGTCTCATCTCCCAACCTTATTCAACACACAAACACCTGATTTTTTTTCGTCCACAACTAAAAACGCAGAGGGAGGAACTGCTGATCATTGGAATTTGTTGCTCCTCTTCCTTCTCTCAGCTCTGTATTCTCCATTGATCCCCGAAGGCTCCACCATTCATACCAGTGAAGATAGCACACTCAAGAGCGCAGATACTCAGTCAATTTGCTGGACATAAACACATGCACAGCTCTATAGACACAGTGGTTTAAAAAGTGAGATAATTTGCAGTATTTTCAAGTGAAAAAACTCCAATTCAGTCGTCAGAATTCAATACAAAGATGCCTGAATGAGAAGATTTACTACTTTACTTACCAGGCTAAAAAGAAATTCAATACCCTCAACTTTAAATTCAAACCACCTACCATTTGAAATACAAAATTATCAGTCCTAAGAGGCTTCCCTAGTTCTGAACTGATATCCAATACCGCATAAATTATGGGCCCCAAAATGGGAACCTGTTTTCTCCCAACAGTATCCAAGCAGAGAAGCGGCACTCATTCTGTTTACGGTGCAAAAATGGTTCCAAAGAGTTTATCAGAGACATCAACTCCTACCTGCTTGCAATAGAGTATTGAGTACACTCATCAATGAACGCAACTAAGTCTATTCTTCCAGTTCTCATACAGATCAGGATGTTTGCAGCGGTATAGGTTTTCCTAACCAAGCTGCCAGCATGACCCCAAGCTGTCATTAACATGACACTTTAACTTGCCTTTGATGTGACAAAACAGATAGCAACAGAGAACCTTCAAATAACCTACACAACGCAAACATCACACCAACAACATTCATTTAATTCACTTGTATTAGTATTTGTATATTTAAACAGTCATAGTGTGTTATACTGGTATGTGCAAAGGTGCCTTTTCCCAATGAAATTATCCTACTGAGACATTGAGAACCATCAATTTGAGAAATAGAGCATGTTTGTTATGGACCACACTTTCTCCTGTATGACCAATTATTACATGATGGACAATTTCTGACATATCTCACTCATCTGTGTGTTCTCTTTTAACTTTCCTTATAATAACAGATTTGTTGTATGACCAGGCGTTAGAAAAACAGGTAATTGTTGTCGATATCGTGCTGTCAGATGAGCACAGTTCACTGGTCCTCTTCCATTTTTAGACCACTTTGGTAGGTACATGGTAAATGGTAAATGGACTGTACTCAATTTAGTCTGTTTGGCTACTCAAAGTGCTTTTTCAGCACGAGTCAGGAATCACCCATTCACACAAACATTCACAGTGATGATAGATGTTGCCATGCAAGGCACCACATGCTCATCAGCATTCATGCACGATTCATGCAGTAACGATTCATGGAACAGCCAATGGGAGCAACTTGGGGTTCAGTATCTTGCTCAAGGACTCTTCGACATGTAGACTGCAGTGGCTGGGGTTCGAACCACTGACATTCAGATAAGTGGATAACCGCTCTACCAACTGAGCCATCGTCGCCCCAATGGAGTGAATGATGTTATTTACTAACCACTGCAGACGAGGAACATCCAACAGTTACTCTAGCCATCACAATTTGGTCCTTGACAAAGACGCGCATATCATTATGCTAGCCCAATTGTCCCGCTTCCAACACATCAACTTTGAAGACAAAATTTTTAATTCTGCCTAATACATCCCAACTACTGACAGGTGCCATATTTCAAAAGATAGTCGATGTTATTCTGACTTCACATATTCGTGGTTATAATGTTATGGCTGATAAACTATATACTACTGATGAGTGTTTGGTAAGGCAGTAACCTTTAGTATTGTGGTGCATTGCAAAATGCCAAACATCTTGAATTATAAACTTTCCTACTTTGTTCGTCAAGTTCTGTGCCCGTTGCAAGCTGAATTAGTGTTTTCTTTCTCATATTTACTTATTTAACATAAACGGAAGGTACCAGTTTTCTTGAAAATATAAAGCAATACATATAAACTGACTCACTGCGTACAGTATATGTCAATAAATAATGCTTTACCAATTGATGGGTAAAAGTAAATCGGCTTGGAAACAAGGCCATGGGAAGGGAGTCATTTGGAACAAGTGAGTAAAGTTCTTGCAACAAAGATGGAGCAAGTGAGAGAATTTGAAATAAGGGGGGGGGGGGGGGGGGGGGGGCTGACAGTTTCATTAATATCCGTCTAGCAGGCAATGTTTTCTCACACAGCAGTGTGTGTCTCTGTGTATTTTCCAGTAGGTGTTACTCTAAGAGCCCTGGAAATTACCCAAATGTCAGAAAAGACATCGTAACATAAAGAGGTGATTGACAGAAGATGGAGCTGTCCAAAGGCCACACCCATTAAGCTCCTAATTATTAAGGAAATTAGATTCCTAAAATATTTGTCCATGTTAATGTCTCAAATCAATAAGAGTATTCATAACCATTTAAAAGCTGACATATAGGTAAATTCTTAAAAAAATTCTAATAATATATATTCTACATGAAAACAGACGTATATCTGGCAAACTCAGTATGGAGAAAATCCTGTCAGCAAGGGGTGCTGTAGTGAAAACAGGGTTCCCACACCAATAGTTATGTCCAATCTGATTTTAATGGGCCTCACTTTTTTAGCCCTCAGCTCATTTCCTCCCTTCTGTCAGAGCTGTCACTCACTTAGTTTGCAGAGGGAGTGAGAAAGAGAGAGCATGCTGTGCCAGCTGTCTAAGGTTACATCTGCCCTTATGCCTTTTGGTTCTAATGGCAATAAACTTTCACAAAGCACAAATGACATGAATCAAACAAAAGAACTCACTATAAAACACACATGGATGCATGCATATTTTCTCACACCCATTCTGAAAGAGATGCATTCAAATACATACACACTTAACCCTCACTGTGAAATGGGATGACGTGTGTTGTGAACGTGTGTGTGAGCTCACACACAGGCCAAAGTGATCTCCCATCTCATATCTGTCAGCACCCAGAGTTTATTTACCTGGTATCATTTGTTGACCTAGTCACATGATCTGAAAGTGGGCGGTGCAGAGCCCCAGGAACCCCAGAGAGTCCAGACAGAACGTGATGAGAGACACTCTGACACACATACATATAAACACAAGCTCTTGCACAATATGACCTCCTTTAACTGTTGAAGCTTAAATTTTCACCCTAACCTTTAAATTGCCTTCATTCCCATTACTGTTGTCCCACTCTGCTGTCTGTTTATTCCCCCTTCTGCCTCTACTGCTCTACACCAATGAAAAGATGTCTAATGTATTGGATATTTACAAATTTGATTTGAAAAACTGACTTCAGTAGAGTTCTAATGATTAGTAAAATGGTTCCATTAACTGGTCAATAAAATTAGTTTAACAAATTTTGAATATTGATTGGTGGATTCTGAATATTTATAAATTGAATCTGTTTATATTATTATGAGTTGAAAAATGAGTGAAAAAAAGCCTTCTTCTGGGCATTTTGTAGGGCTGCAACTAACGACTGTTTTAATAGTAGATTAATCGTTTCAATAATCAACCGATAAATCGATCAATTGGATAATTTGATTCTCCTGGTTAAATAAAGTTTAATTAAAAATAAAAATCAGAACACAAATACTAAATGGCTCTTACTTTGCAATCGCCTCTTGAATCAAGCTTTAGGTTGTTTAGGCACATGCAAACTTACAATAAAAACAATAAAGAGGAATTCTTCGTTGCTAAATGTCTTTTAATAAACTTTACTGCTTTTAAAACAGACTGTTAAACCAAACAGGTTGCTTTTCTCAGCAGTGTATTTGCTGAACTAGAATTAAGTCCTTTGATTTTGCATCACTTTACTGCTGATACAAAATGTAAATAAAACGTACAAATAAATAATATAAAAGTACATATATATATGGGGAAAAAATGCAGCAGCTTCTCTGGAATGAAATCAAACATCCCTGTAACTTCAAGAAAAAAAAGAAGGGTAGGAAAGAAAAAAGTTAATGGTTAATGTAATCTGTAGTCAACAACTACATTAGGCTAAATCGTTTACAAGTTAGATGCAGCCCACATTGGGTATGCCGACACGTAGAGGAGCGCACTTTGCAGGCAGCAACAAACTTTCAGCAGTAATGTGAAAACTCTCCATGAGCACATTTGTAACGTGAAGAGTATCATCAGGATTTAATAATAGTTATTTGGTACTCTTGACGTCATTAACAATTCACCACATTTCAAAAGTCACGTTAAACTCAACCGAAGTGTTAGGTACATGCCCTTTAACACTGAGCTTGCTAGCTGGCTTACTAGCTTACAGAGACGAAAAGGTCATTGTCTACAGAGCCAAAGTTTCTCCATTCAAATGCTCCAGCATTACTGACGTGCTCCACGCCAGGACAGGTCAGCTTTGCAAATCTTGCAGCTTACAACATTTTTTGGCTGTGTTGAGGGAAAAATGCTCCTACACCTTGGATGTCTTCTGTCGCGATGGTGTTGCCATGGTGCTACTGTTTACTTCTTTCTTATTACGGTGTGTCAGAGGCGGTGTCAGATGACATCACCGACTAAACGACTATAAAACGTGTCGACAACAAATTTTAAAATCGATTATTACAGCCCTAACATTTTGCAGTAATCAATTGTTGCAGCCTTACATTCAGCAAATTCATATTTTCTTCCTCAATGCCCCTCAATGCATTTTGATTAAAAAAAAGGAATTCTCAAACTGTAACCAAGAACTACAAACTTATTGATCTGCAAGCACTTTTTGTATCCACCTCCTGTCGATCCTACCATCTTAATAAATAATCTTGATATGTTCTAATCTATCATCTAAATGCCTTGACTGGTGAATTACTAACTATGGCTGCCTCATATTGGCTGCTAGTTTGACAATAGTCTGCTTGCTTTCATCATCCTCATTCTGACATTGGTTCCAGTTAACATTTATATATACACTTCAAACAAATGACCAAGTGCAGAGAACGATCCTGCATTTATATCCTGTAAATGCATCAACATTTTCTTACACAATATCTCACACATGCAATGAGGAAGATACACAATTACTGAAGTGCTGTGTATCTGTGCATACACTTGACCGCAAATGGACAAGGACCAGTACACGTACAAGAAGCACATGTTCCATGCAAGCGTCATACTCAAGCTCAATAAATTGAATTAATTCTCAACCTTAGCATCATCTGTTGATACAGGCCTTAGCTAAGTTTATCCACTCCCCTGTTTCCCTTGTCATCTCTGATACTCCTAAAGATTTAGGAGAATCAAGTTTCTCCTAAATTTTAATCATTTGTTCAGTCAGATCTTAAAATCCTCACCAGCAATCCCGTTACGACTCAAGTCCCAACCTCTTTCTGTGTTTAGCTTGTAAGGCAAAAGCACAACCACAGCTAAACTCTGCAAAAAGTTTGCATAATATAGTAAAAATAACGCTATGGATACCGCTTAGTGATTGAAATAGTAAAAAAATGATCTATGACTTTTAACAATTAATGAGACAAATTAAATTTATTTACTCTCCTTCTGTAAACAATGACTGTGTTTTGGTTCATGTTATTTAATTTTGTTGGCATTTTGATAGAATTCTCTTAAAAAGAACTATGTGGTTAACCCTCTTTGAGTTCAGGCTGTTAAACCTAAGCCTTTACATACCTTACTAAATTATGTTCAACATGCCAATGCTTAGTGTCACATCTATGACCTGTCATTTATTAATTCACTTAAACATACTGTATTGGTATACCTAAACCATAACACATGTAGGTAATGTGCTGGAGAGAAGACACCGGCGTGCTCTTAGGATCCAAAAGGTTAAATACACAAGTTAATAATGAGAAGGAAAAAAAACTCTCACTCAGTATATTTGCCTATTTTAGCAAAACAATAACTCTTGCAGACAGAGTGATCAAAAGATGCCTGTGTGTACAGTTGTGGTTCAATGTTGATCTTATTTTACATCATCAACCTAATACACTCTTGTCTATTTGCTTAATTCTAACCGGCAGGAGGAATCCCACTGCACTGGGACAATGAGCTCTGACCCACAGTGTGCATCCAAACATAAAAGATTTACCTGGTATGTTCCAATGCCGATGTGTTTAGGATCAATCTTTACAAGTTCAGCCAGTGGATCTTGTACTCGTCTTCCAATGGACACTGTTGGCCCAACGCACATTTGCACAAACAGAAACACAGATACACACAAACATTAGATTTTATGTCTCCTGGGAATAGGGCTTGTTTTTCATCAATGTGCTATCTGAATCATTGTTATTGAATATGCAAATGTATATTATTTATAATTACTGAATATGCAAATTGTCAACACCGCTGGCCTGAGGCAAGTCAAAGTTAATTGTAATTCCTCCACCCCCAATAATAATGATTAAAGCTGGATTTCAAATGGACTGCTTGCACTTGTCATTAAGCTTTCTGATAGATGATAGAGCCATGAACCTTTAAAACCACAAAGACCTATGCAGAAATGCATACACACTGCCAAATCTACATCACATCATTCACACACAAACATTTTCTGTATCCACTAAAGTAGTATTGATCTCAGTGGTGACGACCGTAAGGCTACAGCCTGATATTGCATGAAGTCAGATGTCTTTACCATGAACATGCTGTCAGGGACCCGTGACAAGAAAAAGAAAAACGAAAAAATTATAAACAACCTTGCTCACATATGGTGGCTAAGTTGGTCCGATCTGATGGTTTGTGGTAGGATCCCTGGCCCCTACAGTTTACATGTTGAACTGTCCTTGAGCAAGATAGTGAAGGTCAAGTTGCTCCCAATGGCTGTTAAATTGGTGTGTGAATGATGGTGGGAATGAAACCGCCCCTGATGAGCATGTGGCGCCTTGCATGGCAGCCTTTATCACTGTATGAATGTTTGTGTGAATGGGTGAATGCTGTCTGCTGTAAAGCGCTTTGGGTCGAGCGGACCAGAAAAGTGCTATATATTCATGTCCATTTACCGTATACATGCATATTCCCATATCAAGAGATAAACAGGCATACACAGGTGGAGACAATACCTCAAGCACTGTTCACATTCACGTGCCTGTAAAAGATAAAGGATGTGACCTTACTAGGAGATAAACCGTAAATTAATCTTAGAACCAAAATTGTTCTTAAGTTTTCTTTCCTATTTTAAAAGTTTGCATTGATTTAAAGAGTTGAGTTTGACTAAATAATTAACCATATGAAATCTAGATTTAAAGAAAAAAAAATCTTTATTGAGTAAAAATAATCAAATGCAATTTTCTTTCCTCCCCTGTCCTCCCTGTAATGGTGTTTACCAATATTTCTTAGGTGTGCATTATGTGTTTGACGTTTAGTGGTCAGTAAAGCAGTATGCCACTTGGGATTTGCCAGACTTGAGTAATTGAAGCAGAGCAGACAAATGGAGAAAGACAAGAAGATTTATTCATCTGTACAAAACAATTGTATTGAATCGAAATGTTCCATTTCCATAATTTCTTCCATGTTGTTTTCTGCAGTTTGATGTTTGACTGGTACATATTTATGACTTAATCCAGTTGTTCTCATTCTGCTATGAGTGAATGCTAAGATTAGCCTTTGGCGCATCTGACTATTTATATTTTGTGTGGGTTGACTTTTCAATATACGTTTACTGATGTGAACATCATGGATCGTTTAGAGGAAGAGCCAAACCCCACAATGAAGCTGTGGGCACATTTTGGTTTTAGGCCAAAGGAAAATGGAGAGCAAAACTACTTGGAGGAGGGAATCTGTCAAATTTGTGGCAAAAAGGTAGTGTTTAAAATTGCTAATACCACAAATTTAAATAGCCGATAGACAGATTCATCACCCCACCCAATTCACTGAACTCAAAAAAATGGCCACTGACGCAGGTCCATACAGGCAACTTGCTATTACTGATGCTTTCAGAGTTTAAACAAAAATGTGACAGTACCAAAACATAGCTCTAATTCATAAGATGTATTTGCATTATTACTATGTGGTAAGACATGGAGGGTAAAACTGGGATTACAATAAAGACAATTAAATTGTTAATTGCAATTTTCAACAATTAATCGTTGTTTCAAGGTCAAGGCAGCCCTAGATGGGATGGAATAAAGGGAGAACGTCTGAAATCAATGGCTCTCCTCTCCTTTGGCTGATGCCTGAGATAATATTGAGACAGAGATTGAGTTTCAACCCTAGACTCCCCCCCCAAAATACTCTTTCAATCTATTCTCTCTGACTTACTCCCCATGTCCATCTCTCTGGTTTGTTAGATGAGTCCAGCATAGCTCGCCAGCCCTTAATGCCGTCAAGCAGTAATACAGGGAGATCTTAAACTCATTACACAGGAGGAGAGAAAAGGTGAGACGGAGCATCCTGACAGGAGGACAACTGTGATGTAGACACAGTGCTTCTGTGCGGAGCATGAGATGAAAAAGGTTTGATAAAAATAACTTTTGAGGAGATGCAGGAGGTATGGACTTATTGCAACAGGAAATAAATGAGTGATCGTAGTCCTGGAAGACTCCACTGGTCTCTTGACTAATTGTTCTTTGAATTAGGTTCTTACTCTATCTCAGACCAGGTAGTAAAAATCCGAACACATATAATAAAATATGAGACAGATGGACTACACATATAACTCAGTTTCCTGCATATTATGTCACATGACCATTTGTATAACAAGAGTCAGATACACATTTCACCACAAAGGTAGAAGAGGCACAAATACTCATCAATACACATATTTCACTGTGTTATCCCCATCCAGGTTCAGCACTCCATGTAATACTCTGAATCTTGCATTATAAATTAAATGTATTATTATTATTATTATCTTTTAGTGATCTAGCTACAAAACTATCAATATGAGCAAGCGTACCTGCACTCCTAAGGTTGGGGTCCAAGTCTGGCATTTCTTTGACCGCCTCAGGACTCACACTGTAAATGGATGCTCCTGCCTCATTGGTTATGCTGGGGTTATAAAAGGAAATGGACAAAAGTTGGAGAATGAGGGAACAATAAATAAAGGAAAAAATACCACATTCTGCATCAAAGAACAACCGCTACAGATTCTTTATGCAGACTTAATATTTCAGCTAACAGCTTCTTTACCATGACAAGTTCAGATTTAACTATAATTACAATATAATTAGATTTAACTATAATTACAATAATAAAAAATAAAAAAAAAAAAAAAAAAACGTGACCTTTTAGCGGGAGACACCCGCTTTACCTTATGAGCTACAGCTTTCCCAGATTTTATGTTAACTTATTTCTGTAGGTTTGTTTTGTTTTTGTACCGTCGAAATCTTGGGAGTCAAGTCTTTCACATTACATTTAATTACATCACATGTAATTTATTAAAAAGGTAAATAAATCAAGCTTTGGCAAGAAAGAGTTCAAATCCATTAGAAAATGGAAAAACTGCCAACGTGATAAAATTTTAATTAAAATTAAAATAGACATATGCCATAAAAAAGCGGAAAGTTAACAGAACCATATCTATTGCTCATTTAAATAATTGCAAAACCATCACATAAGTACAAGTCAACAATAATCTGACCATCTTTTCACAGAAAAATAGCCGACACTTTGACACATCACCACATCACAATGATGTTTGAAGAAGCTCATGATACTGAGTTACCAACAGCCGCAGAGCATGAGCAATTCATGTGACACTGCAGCCATCTAGAGGTAACTTTTATGTACTGCTATTTGTCATCATCTGGAACATTGCGACAGCGTATGAAATAGAGATTAAGATGTAGGTTTCTTTCTCAAAAATTAAAAAGATTATCAAATTTAGTTCTTTCTTGTAGAGGCCTGAAAGCAATTTAGACTAATTGATTTTCAGTGAATTGCCTACAAAATTCGCAAAATCCGATTGCTCCAAATTCAGAAGCTAATTTCATAACAGCAGTAAACAAGCTCAAGCTAATACGCTATAAAAACAATAGGTCTCTATATTTTTTAAATGTAATTGTCTATTAAAATATTTGAGGTATAAAAAAATAAATAAATAGGGCTTGCATGTGTGTAAAAAATAAATAAATAGGGCTTGCATGTGTGTGCATGTGTTTCTACAGACACCAGCTGCTATTACAGTCACATTGCTAAAAGCATAAATAAAAACTAAACAGATTGGGCCGAATCCATTCTTCTTTTGCCTGAAATATTGTTCAGAAATAAATCCAGATATAAGTGGAATATTTTTGAATCTTGCTTTCATGAAAAGAGAAATCATTTTTCAAAGAAGGGATAGAAAATTTAAATCATTAGAAGTTAGAAGCATATATTTGTCCAAAACAATATTTTCACATTACTTTTAATGCAATATCAAGTCATTTTTAACAAATTATGTAAAAATAATGTGTATATAATATTTTGTATCAAGAGTCTTAATATTATATAATAGATACACACATTAGCTAAGATTTTTTGTGGAAAAAAAGGGTTGGAAATTACACTGAATAGTTTTTTTTTATTACAGAGATTGCAAGTAATTATTAGCAGATATAAAATGTTTTATTGAACAAGGGTTTGAAATTAAAAAGTAAAAAAAGTTCATATAATTTCTGCTTTACTGATGTAAAACAGGTGAATATTGATTTTCACATTGCAAAGGCAACAAATATATATATATATATATATATATATATATATATATATATATATATATTATATAATTTTCCATTTTAATGTATTCAGTCTTAAGTAGGTTGTTATCATCCATCACCACACAGACAGGATTGTGGTACAACAAAGCCACTGACCCCAGAGTCAATGTTACCGACATACAACTGAAGCTGTCACATTGTTTAGTCCTTCTGGGCTCTCGGGCGGATGGAGAGAGAAGCGGGATTGGAGGCAGAAAGGGGTGCTTATTCCTTAGGGCCTGCAAATATAACAAGGGGATCCGCATCTCCCCTGTAATCACAACTCAGAATGTGGCCTTCTGCGCGCGCACACACACACGTGTGGACACGCGCGCACACACACACGTGTGGACACGCGCGCACACACACACGTGTGGACACGCGCACACACACACGTGTGGACACGCGCACACACACCCGTGTGGACACGCGCACACACACCCGTGTGGACACGCGCACACACACGTGTGGACACGCGCACACACACACGTGTGGACACGCGCACACACACACGTGTGGACACGCGCGCACACACACACTACACCAGAGGTCTGAACATTGCTGCAACAACCTTGCCAATTTCAAGTATCTTGTTAATAAGGAGTGGCAGAGGCCTTCTGATGAAAATCACATTTAAATGAACTTGTCTTCCCTGCCGCTATCCCTCTTTTTCCCCATCTTCTCTATTCATTCCCTCCTCTGCCTCACTGTTCTTTTTGTCAGCTTCATTTTCATCGCACTGACAGCTGACATATCGCCATGGTGACACTACTAATGAGCACAGACACATGACCTTCAAGGGGGTCAGAAAAGAGCTGGTCATTAACCTATCACTCTGTGTCACGCACATACAAGCAGTAACTAAAAGACAAACACTTATTTCTGCAGCGTAAGAAGCTTAAGATAATAATGAAAACAATTTAAAAAAATAATAAATTCCTCAATCTCACATAGCTCTCTCTTCGATGCATTAATAGACTGGGTTTTCAAGTATGCCACATAGAAAGAAAAAGACAGACACAGCACAACACAAGTGCACTAACCTCTCTGTCTGCCCTGTTTTTGAAGAGGCAGAAAAACGGAGGTTAAGCAAAAAAATCAGAAGTGCATTATAGTCTTTAGCTTGAAAACCTAAAACAGCAATAGAGAGAGGAGAGATGGTCAAAAGTAGCAAAAGTAAAAAGATAAAATTAAGATCATAACGAAAATAGAACACAAGAGGAAAATGGAGAGCAGAGAGAGGGAGGCCACCAGCCCCTATCATGTCTAACTTAATTAATGTTGCTGCTAGGGAAGCTGGTTAATAGAATCATCATGGGTGAAGTTCTGAGTCCTCATTGACATAGCGTCCATGGCTGTCACCATAGTGAGGGCATCATTCTGGCAGCCAGCAGAAGGTTGTCTGCTCTCTGGCCTAAATGGGAGGATGGTCGACGGGTGGACACACAAAACCTGTGGTTGCCTGTAAAGTGATGACTTGGTGGCCCTGTAGGGTTATCACTTACTCGCACTCTCTGTACTGTGTACACATACACATAAATAACGACCTGTTTTATCCCTGTCCCGTCCTAGGGCAAAGTCACAAACTGGCTTCCCTATCTGTTCACATACCGGAGGTCTTTATTAAACACCCTTGGGCCTAACAAACAGACACACAAACATCATGAGAAGACCTCTGCTGCCCCTCAAGATAACTAACATTGGAAGAGATGGATACACACTTTGATACTTTATCACAGCCTTCTGGCTCCTATGTCCCTAATGAAAATTTCAACCAGT
Source organism: Lophius americanus (assembly GCA_037951165.1). Lineage (NCBI taxonomy): Eukaryota > Metazoa > Chordata > Actinopteri > Lophiiformes > Lophiidae > Lophius > Lophius americanus. The sequence goes on along the minus strand of JBBDHG010000019.1, from coordinate 10,041,914 downwards.
TCATTAGATCAGTCAGAAATGACATGGGGCAATAATGTCACTTACTAATCTGATACACAAGATTAAGATCAAGAGGGAGGTGATGGAGATTGAGTCGAATATTTTGAAAATTCAAAATTCCTCAAAAGGATTTTTCAAGTTAAGTGCTAAAATATACAATTCTTCTCACAGATGTACAAACACCCTTATGTTTACCCTATTGAATTTATTTTAAGTATACTTGAGATGTGGGTTTCTTAGTTGGAAAAAGTATGTTGCCTTTACAAGTATTCTTGAAATAACACGGACAATATTCAAATATATATAGCCAAAAGATCTTTTGGGGGATCCAAAACCTTAAGTTTTTCAAATGGATCTGAAACACCAGCGTCAAAAGTGTATGACTTAGTTGATGGTAATAAAAATATAAAATTAAAAAATAAAATAATTTGATAAATTCTTTCATTTATGTAAAACCCCGGAGTTTGGGGGGGGAAAATGTTGTGAAATTATTAAAGGTGCACCAATTGCAATTTTATTGGCCAAACAATTGCATGACATTTCAAGTGAAAATAAAACATTTTTTGTGTTTATCAGTCGATTATGTTATACAGGTACATCTCAATAAATTAGAATATCATGGAAAAGTAATTCAATTTAAAAAGTGAAACTCATATTTATTGTGGATTAATTACACACAAAGTGAAATATTTCAAGCCTTTATTTGTTTTAATCTTGATTATTGCTTACAGCTCATGAAAATCCTAAATACAGTATCTCGGAAAATTACTATATTACTTAAGACCAGTAAGAAAAAGTTATTTAAATACAGAAATGTCGGCCGTCTGAAAACTATGTTCCTGTATATAAACTCAGTACTCGGTTGGGGCTCCTTTTGCATGAATTACTGCATAAATGCGGCGTGGCATGGTGTCAATGAGCCTGTGGCACTGCTGAGGTGTTATGGAAGCAGAAGTTGCTTCGATAGCCGCCTTCAGCTCGTCTGAATTGTTGGGTCTCGTGTCTCGCATCTTCCTCTTTACAATACCCCACAGATACTATATTGGGTTCAGGTCAGGCGAGTTTGCTGGCCAATCGAGCACAGTAATCCCATGGTCATTAAACCAGGTATTGGTACTTTTGGTAGTGTGGGCAGGAGCAAAGTCCTGCTGGAAAATGAAATTAACCTCTCCAGGAAGTGCTCTAAAATGTCTTTGTGTCAAACCACTCTTGAACCAGAGACAACATCAGACGCGTCTAACCGGGGCTAAGGAGAAAAATAACTTGTCTGTCGCTCAGTTGTCTAAAGTCCTCTTTTCAGAAGAAATTTAATTTTGCATTCCATTTGGAAATCAAGGTCCCAGAGTCTGGAGGACGAGTGAGGAGGCACAGAATCAAAGCTGCCTGAAGTCCAGTATGAAGTTTCCAGTCAGTGATGATTTGGGGAGCCATGTTATCTTGTGGTGTTGGTCCACTGTGTTTTCTCATGTCCAAAGTAAAATTGAATTACTGAAATGAATGAACCTTTCCACGATATTCCAACACATTGAGATGCACCTGTATGTTGGCCTTGTTCAGGGAATTCAGGGCTCATTGCTGGCTCTGGTGGTTTGTGAACTTTAGCCGCTCTGCCAGTTCTAGCTTCTTGAAACTTAGTATGTTCCTCGGGGTGATTCATTTTGAAGTGTGTGAATAATTTTGTTGTCTTGAATTCTTTCGGGGTTGTTCTTCACAGCTTATTTTGTCCTTACTGGTGTTACAAATTGTGAGCTTTGTGTTTTCTTCATTCACGGTGAAAGATTTCCAAATGGGTGTTGTTTAAAGCCATGGTAGCTCATGCTGGGTGTGCGTGAACAGCGCATGCATGTAACTGGCAGGGAATCGCCGTCAGAGGAATTTCCCTGAATTCAATACCTACATATGTGGTATCGTTTGAAAGACCAGACTGTCCCCTCTAATGTACAACAGGAATTAGTAGTATAACTCAAATGAGTAAAAAGGAGACATTCAAAACCAAATTGTATACTGCAAAGGACACAACTGAATAGTTTAGGTACCGGGTGGAATCTGAGGTAAAAAGAAAATAAATCCACTTTTCTAATAATCTGGCAGTATACTACTGTAAGTGATGTGCCGGGTGTAAGTCTGAGTAACAATTCCAAACCACTGCTAATTCACTTACAGGTGGAGTAACCAAAGTGATTAAATGTGGTGAAAAATAAGCATTATTTATGGAATTGTTGAGATTGCTTAGGTAGAAAATCTAAGATGACTTTAAGGTTGTACAAATCGAGGATCGACAAAAAAAAATGTTATCTTAAAGTGGCTTATCCTGTCCCTTGCTTTGACCACATTTCGGGTTGAGTTCAAGATGCTTTGACTGGCCTTATTTTACCGCAGTAGAGGGAGCAGTGACGTCAAATATTACCAGCCCGAAAATGTATTCATGCCAAATGCACACACACACACAAGTTTCTCTGTCCCGGCTGCTCACAAAGCTTGCTCCATTGTTCAGTCAGCTGCAAAGCTTGACCTCAGGGTAATAAATTGAGCGACGCACCCTTTTCTGTCTAACTCAGAGACACACACGTTCACATACACAAACAAACACACACACGTCAGGTCTGAAGACGATGACATTTTTCACAGAGAAAAGCGTTCAAATGGCAGGTGTCAAGGGCCGTCAGTCTCTAGAGAGGCGCTAGAAGGCAGGCATGCACACGCACACACACATAAACTCCAACTGCCAGTGTGAGGCACGTCTGAAAAGAGCAAAGCCTCACAGACACTCATGTCAATCTGGTAGCAGGCACTGCACTTGTGTCACCCACCACACAGCAGCATGCATACACACACATCCCAAATAATAAAGTACACACATGGCATGTCACACAGACTCATCACCAACATTTGGCACACGAAGGACCATCGCAGGGAACAGTTGCCCACTAGGGAAGGATGTCATTTGGGAAAAAGGGACAGAGGCTGACCACCAGTGAGGCATGCGCAGAGGAGAGAGGGTGATATAGAGGGGAGTGGCATGGATTCAGTGTCCACCACCTGCAAACTCCTCAGCCAGACACCCCCCTTGCTTACGCATGTCGAGTGACAAACTAGCACAAAGTTACCTTTTTACCAAAAACACTGTTGATATAATAATTTCTGATTGTTGGTGAAGGCCATAGATAAAATGGACATTAACTAACTTTTTAGTCTAATCTATTTAAAGCTGCTTATGCTACTAATAAACAATGTGAGCCTTGATAATCTAAATCACCACTAAAATCTTACCCATTAATCATTAGGCAATAACCCACATCTCCAGAAATGATAAAATAATCTCTAGTCCTGCTAACAGGCAGGCTGATAAAATGACCCCCTTGCCAGATGTAGTCATCTGCAACAAATGTGACTTTTTATTAAAATCAATTTTATTTTTTATAAGTATTAGAAATTTCCGGATGCTTAATTTCCAAACGCTTTCCATCCTAATACAATCTTCTCATGCACCCATGGTCTCATTGCATTCTCCTGAGATGAAGATAAACTAAACAGACATCATTTCGATGCTTCTGAATCTATTTGTCCCCCTGCTCTTCCTTCTTTCCAATTATCAGACCTGTAGCAAGGCCTTAGTGTCTGGACCAGTCATCACTGGCCCTGCCACTGTATGTTCATCACTCACTCAACCTGGCCCTGGGAGAATGCCTGGACACAGGACATGGTAGGGGATACACACATCCACGCCCACACGCAGTCATGAATATAGTCTCCAACACTGTCCTCCCAGTCAATCAGCTAGCCAGTAATAATGATCTCATCCCACCAGGGGTGAGCTGTAGGGAATGACTTTCAAGGACTTACTGAAAGAATTTCTTGGTGTTGGTGTAGGCATATTCTCTTGCCGATTTGAGAATGTGTCCTGCTGCAACTGCTTGACAACTTTAACTATGAACCAGTCAAGGTGAGAGTGGTGAATACTAAAAAAGATCTTCAACTAAAATCTACTACTCACAGTATTTTCTAAGTTAGAAAGTACAAAATTCATCTCGGGTCTCAGGTCCGTCATCTCAGTGTTTACAAAGGTGACAGAGCATGTGGGTAAGGTATTAGGGATTATTTTTGTTTGTCTTTAATTGTGGTCCGTGAATGTGAGAAAGGGAAACAAAGGTAGTCATTGCAAAAAGATATTCCTATTCTAGTTAAAGAGTCTACAAGGTTGACTGCCAGCCTCTTGTCTCAGACATTAAAACAATCAAGTCAATGCTAAAACAGGATTGAACAACTTAGCATGAGACCACGCTTCAACTGTAAATCAACAAATCTAGTGAGAGTAGGTTTGCACTGTATATAGATGTTTTCACAAGCACACCAAATAGTTTGTGTATTCTGAGAAACGTGTTAAACATGAATATAGAAGTAAAAGAATGGAAACTTATGATTTGGTTTACCTCCGTGCTGATACAGTTGCTACAATTTTCTCAAAAGGTCAGAAGTTAACATCTATGGATCAGTCAATAGATTGTTACTCACACTGCAATGTGTCCGTGTTTGTGTTAAAATGTGGTGTGTGCCTTCCCTACCCATCAACTCTTCTCACTAAACCAAGAAACACTAGCTGACCAGGGTGACAGAGAGACCACTGCGAGCAAAACTGCTAACCATACACCCATACAACACACACACACTCCCAAGCAGACATCTGTCTGGCCAGTGCTGAGCGCTCCTATGAGTTCTGACAAACCCTGCATGCTCTTCAATCAGTGCTAAAGCACAATGACAGACAAGGTCATGCCTCACCGGCCTATCATAGAGCCAGAAACACACAAACACACACGCACACACACAGGCACAAAAACACACACACACACACACTTACGAACACTCAAAATTAATAGTTCTTTTAAACTGTCAAAATATGACATCCAGCAGGAGGTCATTGTATGTATTGTATGACAAATAAGCCAAAATGCATTCAGTGGGTGCCATCAGAGGCACAAACATACCTTGTTAGGTAGATAATACCTCATGCCGCATAATGTACTGCAGGATGCTGGTCATTCATAGCGTAATTGTTCAAGCTTAATCATGCAAGGTCACTTTGGGGGAAGATAATGGGGGATGATAAGTTGAATCTGGTGACACAGTCAATGGAAATAAAGGACTGACTAACATCTGATTCAGTAAAAGGCTGTTGTACTCCATGCTAGTTTAAACTCTTAGGCTGGTTATACTCGACCAATCTAAGTTAAAAATATGTCCTGTGTATATGTCACTTTCACCATACATGCAATAGACACTGAGTGCTTGACTTTATATCCCGGTGGTCTAGGCTGACTGACCCTCAGACTTAATCCTAGTTTCTGGGTTATCTATATACTTCATTTTGTGCAAGAGAACGAAATGCAATGAAAGTGATAATGAAAATACTGATGGATGATGTACAGTAAATTGACACACATTACCTAACTATTGATAAAAAGAAGTACATATCTATGTATTATTTAACATTTATTGGATATATGGGGGAATGGATAGAGAGTGGTCACTCACTGGCCAGCCTTTTATTCAAATATTTTGGCATTTAAATGGCACTACTTCACCATACACACAAACATAGAAAGATGTGTGTGAAAAGGCCACACTACAAATTATGGAAGCAGTGACTCACTTAGTACAACCTGTCTACGGAAACAAGACTGGGGTACTGAAAATGGCATACACACATACACACACACAAAAACACAAGTAAGGATGTCCCGCAGGCTGCCATTTCTGGCTGTCATTCCAGCTGAGCACTGATGCAGAAGCAAAGAGAGAGAGAGCGATAGACATACGGATGGAGAAGAAAGGGTGGAGAAGTGTGGGGGTGGTGGCACAATGAAGGCTCACAGCAAGACAGGAAGCAGATGGTGCAAGTAAGGGTGAGGCTTTTAATGAAGTACTGCACTGTCAAGACGGAGAGAAGAGGAGAGGAGAGTAGAGGACAGGAGAGGAGAAGAGATATTTCCATGGCTGACCAATAAGGATCTACATGGCCAGGTCAAATAAGATGCCAATTTAGGGTATTATATCTCACAACTCACTTGCCTGATCGGGAAAGCAGTAAAAAGCTTTCAGGGCATTGTACTTTTCCTGATGATGAATTTGAAGTACCAAATGAATGAGCAATGACCTTTGTGGACATTTGATTTAGAATCAGAACTCCAGAACTACGGCAAAGGTGCACAGAGGGCAATGTGTAGATGAAAAGTGTTAGTGAATTTGTAAATAAATTTAAAGAGACAAGGCAATATCTAACACTGAGTTTATCTGTGCCAAGTAAAGTTGTTGTATGGGTTGGATGTTTTTCCTCTACCGGCTATCAAAGTTTGCAGAGCGACTTCCTACAACAGTTGATCAAAAACCGTTTGAAGCTTATTGGGTATAAGGTTAACAAATGATCATACATAAACCAGTATCCCAGAAACTGGGTCAATTAATCATAATGGGGACAATCACAGCAAGCACCAAGACCCCTTGCTGGTCATGATACTACATAACTATTCTTTGTCATTGCCATCATCCTTGCTGAAGTGACCATGAGGTTTCCGCAATGGCAGGTCAGCTGTGGGTCAGTCAGCAGGGGAGTAAGAACCCCAATGTCAGCAGCAACTATTCTTCCTTGAGACAATGTAGACTTGACACATTATACAAAAAAAAAAGAAAATGTCTGAGTATATATGATTGCTGCAATAATGTCGGCAATAAAATATAAAAAAAAAAGTGCTTAAGATTTACAACCCAAATGTCAAATATCCCCTTTTCTCTAGATACTGACTAGAGGACACTGGTTACATTTATCTTTTAAATGTAATTCTTGGTAAAAAAAAAATAATTGTATGTCTCAGTGTGCAATGGTTATGTAAAAGAGGGAGCCCTAGCCTAAATAATAATAAAATAAATGTAGTCTCTTCTGTCTCCCAGCAGTTAGACATGTGTGTGAGCTGGTACTGGTGCTGGTACTGCTTGCTGCCAGGTGAATGTCTGATTGCCAAACTACACTGAAATTATTTCATGATACAAAGTAATCTGTGAACTTTGTTAAGGCAAGGCCCATTAACTCAAGACTCAAGACCACCGTATCCAACAAAATGGGCAGCGATCCTTTAACACCCTGCTGTGATCCTTTACTACTCTGAACCGAAACAGTGTCATTAGGGTATAAAGTACTGAACTTCAGACTGCAGGCGCTTTCAGTGAAAGCATTCAATGGGTGCCGCAAGACTGAGGCATTGATTAAAAAGCTTGAAGTCATCTGGAAATACATTCTCTTGTGCAAACAAACTCAGACTTACAGAAGTAGTCAAATTTGATAAAGGGATTCTGTGTGAACCATCTGCAAATTTCAGGGGCGACTCTGGGACGATACCTTTAGGAAGAATCAGAGAATGTTACATGCATAATGTCCTCGCAAAAGTGTTTAATGCCCTCAACTAAATCATTCCATTTTTTAATTACAATGAAGCATGAATACTGGATGGATGCAAAATACTTTTAGCAGAAGAATTTAACCTCTTTCAAATTTGATTAACTAATTTGTTTGGTGGTCTATTGTAGCGCTTGATAGAAGTTGAGCACTTCAATAACAAAATACTCAAATAAATGCAAATAAAACAAGAACAAGCAGATTTCTACTTGTTATGTCTCTACTGTGTTACTGTCTATTTGCATTTTATTCATATTTAAATTTCTGTTTCTTGTTTGCATTCTTTTTATATGCAACAGAATAACTAAAAAAACATCAAACAGACGCTTTGTTGTTGTTATGGGTCGTAGGGTACATGACTTTAACTTTGGGAATCACTTTTCTATGACAAAAAAAAACACATGTCAATTGCTTAAGTCAACATCTCTCTGTGCTTTCAAAGTTCATGCACTTGCTAAGGCTTTTGCTCCATAAAACATATTAAGGCAAAGACAGACCATTTACACATGTGTTATATTCAGCAAAATATAGTTAATCATATCAGGTGATATAGGACATTCAGCCAGCACCACATCAAAGACAATTCCAACATTCTTATGTCTTGTGAAAAGGACGAATGCCATTAGCTCCAGCAAAAGAATAAACAAGAGAGACATTATATCAAGATGTGAAACTTTTTTTCTCTCTCTCTAATGAAAATAATCATGTGGAAGTTAACTTAATAAACTCCCCTATTTGACCATTCCTGTTCTTGCAAATAGACAGGGAATGGAACTTTAAGAAAAAGAATGTGGGCTAGTACCCCAAAGATATGACCTCTGAAGTGTGATTGAACTCCAAGATACTACTCATACACATTCACACACAGATCGGAATCATTCTAGGCTGTGGTCCCAACACTAACCTCAATTCAACAAACACACATGGAACTCAGCAGCAGGAGAAAAAGAGAGAGGGAGAGCAAGGAGAGGCCAGTGGTTATTATGCTTGGACTGGGCTTCTGCGGTGTTGTATTCTGAAGTGTGGACTGAGTCTGGTTACCACAAAATATCTCTTTAATTGGGTGGAGGTAAAAACAGAGTCCAGACGTATTTAATAGACAATATTCCTTGATGGACACATTCCTCCACTCTGCTTTATTCTTTAACATCGCTGACTCTTTCACTCAACCGTGTTTCCTCTCTGTATACTTAAATTTCTCAGTTTCTGTAAAGAAGATGTCTTAAACATCATTATCATACCTGAAACCAACAGAACAACCTCCGCCATTGTCTTCACCATCCTCACATGCCTCTCTGTAACTCTTTATTGAATCTTTAGAAAGGATATTCTTCATCGAATATAAGGTGTTCAATATGACAAAGTTGAATATGTATGACTTTTTCAAAGAAAGGGAGATTAAATACAGATTGTTTTAATGAAATATATACTATGAAACATCAATATATAATTTTTCAAAAAGTGCAAATCATGTGGATACAATAAAGATCAATAGCTGTGCAACGGAAGAAGGTCATTATTTCATCCATACATTTTCATATGCTCCTTATCTCACCTCAGGGACATTGGTAACCTGGGCCTATTCTAACATGCAATGGTTGGAAGAACTTACCAGTAGGAAACATCCAGGGGATGAAAATAACGGTTAGAGATGAGGTCAGCAAAAAAGGATTCCGTCTCACGACATGCTGTCCCATTGCCAATGACAATCCTGGTACAGCTAGAACAGGCGGAAGAGAAGATCAGTGAGGATTAGGGGACCACCCTTAAAGCTTTAAATATTATGTATTAATGATACATTAAATAACCGATCATGTTATAACTTTACAAACAAGCGTCACTACTGTTACAAAAATGCAGGTCTGATACAAACTCCAACTCTCTAACTCAACTTAGAAGAAACTTGAAGAGAAAGTGTTTGGATATGAGCAGCAGTACCTATATTTGATCATAAGGTGGCGGATTTTCTCTGCTTCTCTTTGCTGCCCTGAATGGTGAAGGTAAACAACATCAGTATGGAGAATCTGACCTGAGAAGAGAGATAAAAACAAGAAGTAAGAGATTAAAACACAATCAGACAAAGATGCTGACAAAGTACTATGAGGAAAACAGAAGGCTCAACAGACTAAACTTTCCACAATCTTGGAATGTCTCACTAATGTATGCTGTCTGCGAAGGACAAAAGCATTGCTTACTAGAAAGCACACACGTAGTATATCCATCAGCATATATACACTGCTAAAAGAAAGAATACTTAAATGACACAACAAATTCAACGACCTGGGTAGTGTGTCTGGCCCCCAAGAGCACAAGACCATATGGGCTTTCTCCTGATGAGATGGCGGATGGTGTCCTGAGAAATCACCTCCCAGAACTGGAACAGTTCATCAGTGAGCTCCTAGAAAGTGTGTGGTGCTGCTTGGTGACATTGGATCATCCCAGAGGCTCTAAACTGGATTTAGATATGGGGAATATTAGGTCTTGTCATGGCATCAATGCCTCCATCATGCAGGAATTGCCTACACACACTGGCCACATGAGGCCAGCATACATAAGTGAAGCATTGACAAGCACCAGGACGAACCCAGGGTCCACTGCAGGTCTGACAATGGATCATGGATTTCTTTGATATCTAACAGTGAGAGTACCACTGGCTAGCACATGGAGCTCCGTGTGACCCTCCAAGGGTAACCTCCCCAAACCATCACTGATCCATTGCTAAACTGGGGGAGCTGGATGATGTTGCACACAACTGTCAGCGGGGTTTCTGCTAATTTTGTCGGAAGCATTCACACCAGGAGCATATATGACATGCACAAAGGAACAGATATTGGTCCTGCTGCAGCGTTGTTGTCCTAAGGACCTATCCAGCTTTCTATGTGTAACCCTTTGTGTCTCCTGGTATCTCCTCCATACTCCTGAGATTTTCCTCGTAGACTTAGCAAACCATCTTTTGATAACCCGAAAGGATGTGCTCATCCTGGAGGAGCTGGGCTACCTTTGCAACTCTATTGGGCTGCAGGTACCACCTCATAATACCAGTAGTGACAAGGCAACTAGCAAAATGCAAAACTGGAGAAAAATCAGTCAGGAAGGATGAGGATAGAGAAATGGTCTGTGGCCACTACCTGCAAAAAAATTTGTAGAACCTCTGAGTTGGTCATGGCTGAGAGGAATAAAACTCCAGAAAGCAGGAACATCAGTTACTGTGTCCTGTGAACCTAACCTGGCAGGTTTTCTTCAACAAACCCCAAGTTTGTTCTTGATTCCTTCTGCTTCTGAGCATCAAGCAGAGCTGTCAAACGTGGTGGGTCCATCTCTCATTTGTCAAGTTAATAGATTGGCGTTTGGAGAGGACTGAGGGACCCAAATTGTCTATAGTTTCATTCCATGATTTATCTGAGTGATATTCTCCAACCGAACATATTTAACATTTCACACCGTGGACATCTCTCACATACGAGCAAAGTCTTCATTTTGTTTTTGGGGTTTTTAAACGGAAGCTTCTTCAACAACATCAGCGAATATTTAATATCAAAACTGATTTTAAAAAAGCCAAAGACTCATATTATGAATATATTTAAAACCAAAGTGAGATAAAATTACAAATCGGACAGCCAAACAAGTTTATTCCGGTCAGGGGTCACGGTAGCAGCAGCCACACAGACTTCACGCAACCTTCTTCGGATCAACCCCGGGGAATGAAGGAATCCCAATATCTCCCAAAGGAAATATATAATTCCTCCAGTGAGTTCTGTGTCTACAAATAATTACTTATGCATGTCTATTTCATTTTCAGCTGCTTTCACGTGTGTTTAGCGCCCATAAATGAAAAAATAAATATCAGTTCATTTCAAATCTGCCACCGTTTCACACGATATTGATTTAAAAATATGGTGAAACTAGCCCACATTGACTCAGGGAGAAATTCCTCCCGATGCAAGTTTTTCTCTCCTTCTCTGATGAAGTTTTATTTTCAGAATGAATATTTCCGTGAGCACATTCCGTGAGCAACATCCTGCTCAAATGGCGTGAAGTATGGGGACCATAGCATCCCACTGGTTGCCATGGTGAATCACAGAATCTGAGCTCCGTTGATCATCGCTTTTGATCGTCTTCGTGCAAGATTTCAACTCAGATTTTCTCATCTCAGGCTTGGTTAAGCCAGAGCTCAGGGATAAAGTCAGAGTTTGTTTAGCCTGCTTCCTGAAATACATCACTGTTGTCACTTTCATTTGCACCAAAGCAGGTGAACCTGATTCACAATCAATAAAGCTTCCTCACTGGAAAAATTGTGATCCTAAAAGTTAAACTGACTTGGTTTTAGAGTTTGATTATTAGGTGTTCTCTTTACTTCTGAGGAGTGCATATATACATATTCATTTATGCATATATACATACCTGAAAATATACAATGCTCAAAAAAATAAAGGGAACACTTAAATCCCTCATCCCAAATCTGGATGAATTAAATATTCCAATTGAAAATCTTTATTGAGTAAATTGTGTTATTTGTTGAGAACAAAATAAACTAAGAACAATCAATTGAAACAAAAATCATTAACCCTTTGAGGACTGGATTTAGAATCAAAATCTAAATCAAAGTGGAAAAATGAGATCCAGGCTGAACCAACTTTCGTGATTTTCCTCAAGACAATATGTAATGTGGCTCAGCAGTGTGTATGGGAATGCCAGTCAATAGCATCAATGCCTTCCAGGGCCTACTGCCCCAACATACAGTCAGACAATGGGTTTCAGGATCTCATCCCGGTACCTAACAGCAATCAGGGTACCACTGGCTGGCACATGGAGGTCTTTGCAGCCCTATAAGGATATGCCTACCCAGATCACCACTGACCCACCTCATAACCGGTCATGCTCGAGGATGACGCAGGCAGCAGAACTTTCTCCACACGATTCCAGACTTTTTCTCGTCCGTCACATGGGCTCAGTGTGAACTTGCTCTCTTCTGTGAAGAGAACAGGGCACCAGTAGCGAAACTGCCAATTCTAGTGTTCTCAGGCAAAGGCCTATCTGGCTCCGGGCAGGGTCTAAGCACAGGCCCCACTTGTGGATGTCGGACCCTCATGGCACCCTCATAGAGTCTGTTTCTGACAGTCTGGGCAGAAATATGCAAACGAGCGGCCTGTTTGAGATCATTTTGTAGGGTTCTGGCAGTGCTCCTCCTGTTTCTCATTGCGTAGAGGAGCAGATAGCAGTCCTGCTACTTTGTTGCTGCCCTCTTACGGCCCCCTCCAACTCTCCTGATGTACAGGCCAGTCTCCTAGTATCTCCTCCACGCTCTTGATACTGTGCTGGGAGACACAGAAAACCTTCTGGCTTATGGATGTGCCATCCTGGAGGATCTGCACTACTTAAGCAGCTTCTGTGGGCTGCATATATCATTTCATACTACCACTAGTGTCGAGGGCACTGGAAAAATGAAAAACTAGCAAAGAATCAGCCAGAAAGCATGAGGAGAAAGAAATAGTCTGAGGCCACCACCTGCAAAACCATTCCTTAATAGGGGTTGTCTCTCTAATTGATTCTCCTTTCCACCTGTTGTCTTTCCCATTTGCACAATAGTAGGTGAAATTGTTTCAAAATCATTATTGCTTGAACAGGTTGATATCCGGAGAGGTGCGACTGACTTTGAGTTACACCGTGATGATTGTGTTCCCTCTATTTCTTTGAATAGTGCATATACAAATATGCACCCATGCATATATACATCTATATACATATATGCACACATCCATACATATTCATATATGCAAAAATGTACATAGGTATAAACATACATGATATACATATACAAATATGGGCACACATTAATATTTATATGTAAATATACATATACATATAAATTCCAGTGCCAACAAGTAACAATTTATGGAGCAGGATTTTCTGATATAATCTAAGTGTTAAGTCTAGTACCCTGTGGTGACTTACTTGTAGTGGACAAAATTGCCAATTTACAGCCATGTCTAAATCCAGGATCCACTCCCAAAATGACACAGCCCCTGACTGGACACACCAATAGACGCTGTCGGAGGTTTCGTACAAACATTGCGATAGAATCCTTCTCTGCTGCACTTGTCAGCTTAGTCCTTAAGAGGAGGAAAGCAAGAGAGAAACAGAGATAGGGGATAAAGTTGGGAGTGCAGTGAAGGACATTTTAAACAAAATGAATGTAGAGAGGGAGAAATGTACACTTTCGTATGGAGAGGGTAAAGACAAATCAATGGAACAAAGTCACCTGAAAAGAAATAAGTCATCTAAAAAAAAAAAAACTTCAACAAGCATCGGTACGTGACAGTTTCCATTCCTTTCATGAGTCCTAGAGTGGTGTATACTGTTTTGGGAGCTATAGTAAAGATGACCAACCTTCAGATTCAAATTTAAACCATCTTCCCATAAATAATTATAAGAATAGTATTTTTTAATAACAAGACGTAATAAAAAGAAATATTCTAAACATAAAAAGAGACAATAACTTTAATATATGTCTTAAGTTGGGTGAAGCTTGAATTTATTGTTTGTCAGAAATGCGCCAGACAAGAGATCATGACAGAATACTGATATTCCCAAAACAAATATTTTAGAAGAAACAACTACATATTAAAATATTGCTAAGAGACAGACACTCACACACATATTCACTCCTCAATAACTCATACCTAAAACTCCTGGTAAGGAAAGGCACAATAAGCCTTTTATAAGAGTCCTCTACTGCATTCTTGATTATGACACGAAGCTCCTCTCTTGTAAATGTATTTGGCCTCCACCTGCATAAAAATAGTGGTTAAAAGGTGATTTTTTTTTTCCTCAGTTAATTTCCAGTGAATAAACCCGATCCCAAATATGTTTATTTGAACATTTGTGTCCAAGAACATTTAACATCCTGCTCCCGAAAAAACTTGATAGGGCATAGCCTCTAAAATAGGCAACTAAACATGAAAATCTCCTGTTATTTTTCCTAAAAATTTTAAAAAGTAAGTAAATTGGAGACACCAATTATGTGATATACACCTTGAGAAAGTTGTTTTAAAGAAAAGACATTTGATTCTGTCCAGCCATTGTTTGAGTAGAGGTGGAAAGACCATTCTCATTAAATATGCATGCACAGACAATCGGACAAATGAAACCCAGTACTACCACGTTAGGGGGGACGAAAAAAGAAATGTGACTTAATATAATGTGGAAACTTACCCTCCTTCTCACAAACACACATCTCAAAAACATAAAAATTTCAGCAAAAAATTATTTTCACTAAATGTCAGCTGGAGTTTTTACAAGGTAACCGACCATAATGTACAAATAATTCTCATGGATGACCATAAAATGAAATATTCTTTGTGTAACCATTATATTTATTAGGTAAGTTGACTCACAGTGTTTCGTTGGCAAAATGTATAAATGGTTGATGATATTATTATCAATGGCATGTTTAAAAGCGAAGACCCTTTGTTGTTGTCTTGAATGAAATTTAACATGGTCACCATTTCTGCACTGATCACTGTAAGTCTTTTAATACCAAAATAAAATTCTGTGTGAGTGTGTGTGTGTATGCATGCGTGCGTTTGTAACGGTATCTCTGACCTGTTGTTGATGCACCACCTGGTGAAGTCACTCTTCACCCTGTCAGGAATGATCACCTTCACACTCAAAATCTTAAGATTCTCTCCTCTGTTAATGGCCAGGGTCTGTAAACACATACACACACACACACACAAACACACACACAAACACACACACGTAAGCACACAACACAAAAAAAAGACACCTAAATCAGGCGACTGCTTAATTTCAGACAATTGTATAAATACTGCACAGAGTTGCAATTGAATACATCGCCAAGGAAAGACACACTTAAGTCCCTAAACAGCAAAATATTTTAAAAACATACACATTTTGAACAGCAGTAATCTTAATCAAAACAGTAACAAGCTGAAGTTATCAATTTCATTATTAGCTTTACATTTGTAATTTTATGCATTTCCTCCTGCAACAGTATAAAAATCTAAAACATTTTGTACAGCGTAATAGAGTTCAGTCTATTAAATAAAGCCCTTCTTCATTTACACAACTGCAAGCATAAAACACTTCAATCTAAATTTTCCATGGTCTTGTTTTGGTTTGGTAGATCAAAGGTACTGTGGGCAAAAGGGAAGCGTATCGTACACAAAATGCTTAGTTTAACTTTATAGCAATGACAGAACATAGAACTCATAAATATAAAAACTTGACACTCTCCACACACATTTATGTTAAAGTGATGGGCCTAGGAGTCTATCCCGTGGCTAGGCTTGCTGTGTTGTGCGTTGGTCTCCCCTCAGAAGAACTGTTACATGCTGTTAAGCAAACAGTAGTAAGTGTCTGACCTTTTCAGTGGGGAACCTTTAGCCCGCCACAGAACAGCACCAAGACACAAGATGTCAATCTGGAAACCAAGCGGAAGAACAGAGCTGACAAATGCCACCACTACACCACCATCAGCACTGAGACCGCAAGGCCTACCCCCACCCACACATGTGGTGCCACAACCATTACCACTCAGCAGCTCCCTCAGATTTGCTGCAAACATATGCAGCACACACACATGCTGAATAATAATAATAAAATAAACTGAGTAAATGGCAGAGAAGAAGCAAAATTTAATGCATTTAGTTTGCTTAAAGTCTGATGTTAAGTTAGAGCTCGCTTCTGGTGGCATCATTCTACCCCAGGCTGCTGTAAGGACTGATAAAACTTCTCATACAATTTTCATCAAAGCACTGAAGTTTAACAAGGTGTCAAGTCAGGAAGTAAAACACTTTTTTTGGGAAAGCACAAAATTGACATTAAAGACGTATTTACAAAACTGACTCAAAGTTCCTTTTATAAAGATAAAGTTGTGTTAATAAAAAGTACACGTCTTTGATGCAATGCAATATTTCATTGTCTAAAAACAGGAAATTATTGATAATTAAATGTTTAGTGTTTTCAAAGAAAAGTAATTACCTACTTTTACAACAGAAAATATAAATGCTGCTGGTCGCAGTGCCTGAAATATAACTAAAGATGTCAAACAATTTAAATAATCTATGTTCTCCTTAAGAATAATTATGCAGATTCTCTTGCCAAAACCCATCCTGTTATTTTTTGCATGCCTGATCCAAATACAAGGACATTATAGGGGTGTACTGAAGTGCTTTCGGTAAAGCGACCTTCCATCAATCAAAAGATTAGTGATTAAATATGCTCCCTGGGTGCTTCATAGGATACCCACAGGTCCTCAGAGATGAGTAACATAGAGAGAATTAATTTCACAATTATTATTATTATTGAGACAAAATAGATAAACATTGTTGTGAATCAAAATCTTTGCTTTCTGTAATGTTGCCTACTAAAAACTCAAAACTGACATCATCTTAGCCTGGTATCCAAATGCCTAAATGTGGTGAATGCAACCGTTCAGCATCAAAATTCTGAAAGCTTCCATCAGTGTCCAACAGTTGTGCGTTGTGTGTCCTTGCTTTGCTCCCCTGTAGCTTATCACTGTTCTCTCTGATGATGAAAAACTTATCATCTGTCCATACCTAGTCTCTGACTGGGTTTGGCATGGGAGACAAAGGGAGGTCTGAAAGTATGTTTATGTGAGATAGACTCAGAAGCCTGCGCACGTGTGTTAGACGGGCATGGAGTGACATGAAGCTAAGTACCGGCCAGACACCGACAAGACGAGACAGAATGTCTTTACTAGAGAGCCCTTCATCCTTCCCCTCGCCCCGAGGCGAGGGCAGTCAGACAACAGTCTCTCTCTATCTATCTCCATTGCTGTTGCACTCTTCGTCTAAAGGAACACTATAATCAACACATGTATCCATCCAACATATCAAGTAAAAACAAACACAGACACACATATTAACAGCAGGCTGGAAAACCTTTTGACTACCTGGCAGACACACATGGGACACATTGTACAGCAAGTGCAAACATACTTGTACAAAATACTTAGAAAGCTGCAAGCTTATTAAAATGTACCTAAAATATAAGATATGTATTAGCTGCATAAGCAAAAGACTGAGAAAAAGTGAAGTATATATTATTCCTAATGCTCACTGAAAAGAAAAGTGGTAACACGTATGGAATGCACGGACTGACTGGATATTTTTCTTAAGACAGAATGAAGCCAGATAAATATTGACTCTCTAAATATCAGTCACTAGAAGGGCAACATAGCCCACCAAGATACGCTGATCTTTTACATAAACATACTGTCTGCTCAGGGAGAACACCATACTCCCTCTGTTCCCTTTACACTCTCAGATTTGGCCCAAAAACAAACAATGCGGCACACGCACCAGATTAGGACGAATCAGAGAGAGACGAAAAGAAATCCAAATATTACTTAGAATTTAACTTTTTCTTTTAATCCATTTCATTATCTCAGTTGTAAAGTTTGAATAACGCTAATAGAACAGTATGTTTCATCTAGATGTGGAATATCTCTCAGATATCAACCAAACATTGTACTACAAACCCATCAGTATATGAAATATCCTTGTTTGCTTTTGGAGAGCCATGAGTAGTGGATATTGTTTTGAATGTACAGAGCCAACCAGAATTATTGCCAACCTTAAAAAGATTAGTAAAATGAGAAGCATAAATGTTTTCATTGTCTATACCATGAAATGATCTTTAATTCAAATGATTCAATAAAATCTAACTTATTTATTCATTCTCTGAAACTTGAGTAACACAATTCATCATGAGAAAATTCTGTGATTAAAAGGTGACTGAGTCTATTTCCAGACCTTTTTTATATATATTTTTAGGGTTCCTCTTTTTGAGTAGAAAATTAAGTGGTGAACAATAGCTCCAAGTTTTACAAGGGTACAAATTTGAAATTACCTAAACCTAATTCTCTTTGAAATTCTTCACCATGGGTAAGACCAGAGAACACAAAAATGATTTGCAAACAAAAGTTGAAGAGCTTCGCAAATCTGGCAATGGATACCAGAAAATCTTTTTCAAAAACAGTTTGAAATGTCAGTTTCAAAAAGTTAAAAAATTAAGAAGTTTAAAAAGACTGGAGACGTTAGAAATCATCCTGGAAGAGGAAGTGTCTATAAAATTAACGAACACTGTGAGGAAGATGGTTCAACTGGCAATTACAGAGGTAAATTGAATTTTTGGGTCAGAAAGTCTCCCTAACCACCGACAGATGGCAACAATTTGGATGGGTATCAAGAAAAAAGCCTGCTTGGATGACGGCGGAGGCTTTTTTCTTTTCTTTTACACAACAAGCTATAGCATCTAAAATTTGCAAAAACACCACTGGGACTTTCATTGGAACAAGATAATAGTTCATATGAGAGAAAAGTAGAATGTTTTGGCAACAAACATCTAACATTTGTTTGGCAAGAAAGAAAACTATAGAGAAATGCACCTCATACCAACTGTGAAGTCTGGTGGTGGATCTCTGATGCTGTGGGGCTGTT
The DNA here is from genome assembly GCA_037951165.1 of Lophius americanus. NCBI lineage: Eukaryota > Metazoa > Chordata > Actinopteri > Lophiiformes > Lophiidae > Lophius > Lophius americanus. The sequence continues at coordinate 10,022,981 of JBBDHG010000019.1, read as the reverse complement.
TTTCTTCCAAAGGTCTTGGACATCATGCTTAAATACATGATACCACACCCCAAGATCAACCCAAGAATGGTCCAGAGATCACCAAATTAAAGGTTTTACCTTGGCCATCCCTGTCATCTGACCTAAGCCCCACATAACATTCCTGAGATGTACTTAAGACGAAAGCCCCCATGCGTTGAATTCATAATCTGAATGAGTTGGAGAGTTTCTGAATTTGTGAAATGGTCTCAAGTCTTCATGTGTTGGTAAACCTCATCACGCACTACAGAAGGATAATTGGGACTGTTATTGTGGCAAAAGAGGGCTGCACAAAAGGGTGCAGGGTGCAAATAATTTAAGCACATGTTTGAGAGAAAAATATTTGTTTTATGTTAATAATGTAAGACAGTTCAATTTTGTTACTTGAGTTAAAGGTTATATTTTGGTGAATAGTTTGTTTTAAAGACCCTGGGGATATATAAAGATCTTTTTTTAAATCTCATTTTACTTTACGTTTTCTCATATTTTTAAAGGTGCCAATAACTCTGGAGAGCACTGTATGCTCAAGTGAGGACAAATAACCTTCACAGTCATTTTAAAAGTATCTTTCTATGAAAAACTGAAAATTAATTGTACAAGCATCAAAATACAAAAAGGTATGGCTACATCATACTTATTATGTTAATGTGATTGGTGAAGCTATAATGTACATACAGGATCACCATCCTTCAGTGTCACCTAAAACTTTTTTACTTTTTATAAAGAAATTCCAATATCAAAACAGCACGAGAATAATTCAAATTTGTGGTGAAGGTGGCGTGTATAGTTTATAAGATCGTCTTAAGACAAAAGATTTTAATGTACAGAGGGACATACAGACAAGTATATCCCCCCTAAATTATTTTCATGTTTGGGGGATAAAACAGTTGTAACAATTTTCCATTATGTACATTTTTAACCTTGGCCATGAATTTGTACAGGTTATTGTTAATTAGTGGTGCAACACAAAAACTTCCAATGTCCAAGGACGCAGATGTCCCAACCTCTGCAAAAACTAAATGTTTTGTACCATTGTGAAACTACATCATATGTGAAAATAACAATAAACCACTTGGGCACAAATGTGCCCAAAAAACGAAAAATACCAACATGAAGTTTCATTGAATTTCAGTGGATTCGAGGATATGAGGCTCGACTATAGCATTTAAGATGCACATAGTAACACATAAACTGAATGTTGGTGTGTGGGTAACTGTGAAAATGAACTTGTTTTTCTTCAGTCCATCAAAAAGGAGTATTTAATTGATGAAACAGTTCCATTTAACAAATCTCCTCTGCAGGCGAGCCCAAGACGGGAGCTCTAAACTAACATTTGATCAAAACACAAATCACATTACATACACCCCACTGCACATCCAACAACCCTAGCCTGGTATACTCCAGAGGGCGGTAAATCACTTCAAAGAGGGCCTCAAATCATATGTGACGGAATTAAATCCGAGCTGAGCACTTTCATTAGATATGTCAATTGCGTCTAGCATTAAGACGCACTGAACAGCAGAGCTTTTTTTTTTAATCAACTTATATAATTTATTAAACTGACTTGTTACATAACTATGGAAAGACATATAACAGTGGGTTTATTACATTCCATAACTATCTTGCATTCTGCCATTTGTGGGCATTTAGTATCATCATAATCATCCAAAAAAAGTTTCTTGTGGCAACTAAAATAATGAATATTTTCATTTAGGACAATACATATGACAATATGACATTTTAATTTAATTGAAATTGCCAATAATGTTGGCAGACAAAAGTAGAATTTGAAAAAAAGGAGGTTTTAAAAAATGATCAATAATTACCAATTTAAATTGAACATTTTATCATGATTAATATTTCCGATAGATCCCCCTGCCTAAATATTTTTATTTTATATATTTATATTTTATCAGTCTGTTCATAAAATGCATTTAACAAACCACCAGAGCTGGAGCTAACAAAATTGGATAAAGCAAACAGCCAAGTGTGTGTACTCAGACACATGCCTCCTTTCAAAGAACATCTCCCACCTGCTTTCCCACTCCGAAAACTTGACGGCTAGAAAAGGTTTATTTTAGCCGGAATATGACAGCTAGCAGGGTCACAGCAGCCTGTGGATTAACGCTCCATGACAAAGGCAAGCCATCAAATTAAAGGCCTCTCATGCACTGAAAAAATTGAGGGGAATGGGGAGGTGTGGAGTGGATTAGAGAGCTGCAGTATAGTCAGAAAGAGAGAGAGGGAGGGAGGCAGATCAGAGCAGCGCAAGAGGGATAAGTGACGGATGCACCTCAACAGCACTCATCTGTTCATTCTCTCCCTCCCTGCTCCAACCCCTCTCCCCATTCTTCTGTACGCCCATGGGCCCAGCAGCAGTAGCTGTCACTACAGGAGAGCGCCTGTCAATCAAAGCTTCCTAATCCAATGGCATGTCAGCAGGGGACATGTCACATATGTTAAGAGGAGAGAATGAGGGGACTTGCAGGGTATGCTTGTGTGTGAGCAAGTGTGTGTGCACAGGCATGTATGTGTATGTGATTGTATGACTGTAGGGCAGAGAGAGTGTTGTGGGAGAGAAGCAGCGGGTGATGGAAGCTGTGGTGACACATGAGGCCAGGGACCAACTCTGAGTAACCCACTAGTCATTACAGCGACAGAGGGAGAGCAAAGGAGCTAGAGCAGGCCACAGGACGGGTAAATATGGTGGCACAGACAAGGCTAACTGCAACTGGCATGGTGAAATGCAGGCATTAAGTAGACCGACATGACACAAAATGTGTGTGAGTGTGTGTGTGTGTGTATGTGTGGGAGAGAAAACTGGAAAAATTAAAAATCCCAGATGTAAATGACTTTAAGCATGGTACAGAATTGTAGTCGTTTTTATTCACTTCCTATACATTTTGTTAAAGCTGTTATTTTTCACATAAATTACATTAGACATATTTTTACTTTTAATATGAAGGAGTTTTGCAATATGTTTGAATATATTGAATATTAGGATCACATTCTAATTACGTCGCTTCTTTGCCTACGTATTCAAAGGTTGTATCAGTAATTTCTAGCCAGCCTTTATCCGTTTTTTGTTTTGTTTTTTAAATGGATGTTGTATTGAATTGTTTTGGTTATTGCATGAATTATTACTTATTACTCTGAATTCTACATATCTTTCTTTGAGTAAGCTCAGCCCAGTGGTATGACTATATCCCTGCTTTCTGTGTTGTTGTTTGCCATGGTGGATCAATTTGATCTATATTTGACGTCTGGGCCTGCTTCAGAATTGCGTACACATGCACTTATCTTGACCCCTTGAACCAGTGTAAAATGAGTCTGACCTTTAAGGAACCGTTTTCTCCGTGAATGATTTGTTTGACACATTCAAGTCAAGTGTTGGACTTAAGTTCCTAATTTGCTGAGTGTGCATTATTGAACAAGTCCCACTGAACCAGCTAACACTTAATAAGTGAGAAGCTGAAGTCCATTTTGTTCTAGTGCTACCTCAAAACTGTGATGCTCTCATGAAAACCTACAATCTGTCTCACACACCATACTTAAAATTAAGTTTAGCTCTAGTAGCATGAAATAAGGATTGTATTGAGTTAGTACAGAACTTATGAATTGAACCATTCTGCTACCTGATGGGATTGGATGCGCTGGATGTTGCAGGTGAAGTCGAAGTAGAGACGAAACTTGTCAAAGTCACTGGTTTTGTTATGCTGGGATCCAGTTTTTTTGGGGCCTTGGCCAGCCTTCTCCTGCTCTTTTTCCTTTAGTTTTGACTTTGACACAGAGGACTGGATGGTCACATTGCCATTCTCACATCTGATACAAGAGTGGAACAAAAAGGAAAATAAAAAGTGATGAGGCATTGTATTATAAACATCATTATTACTGACATTGAAAAGGTTAGTAAGTAAGGTTAGGATAAATGTGTGGGTTTGGATGAGCTCTCACAATGTTTTCACATAGGTGAGTGTCTCAGGGTCTTTGGCGACCCTATCAGCCAAAATATGCTCCACACCTGTGATCACCTCTTCCAGCGTAGACAAACCTGATAAAAACATATATATGCAGAATGTGCTGATTCATTAAAAAAGGCAAACATCTCAACATATATATTATAGTATTACAATTTTATTCAAGGTTGAAAAATGTGTCTAATCAAATCGCTGACTTTTAGATCATTCATGTAACGTCCTTAAAGCAAACAGATGCATTTCTATTCTTAATGTAAAAGAAAAAACAAAAGCAGTCCGAATACATCAATTATAAATTATATTAATTTAAATAGAAAAATATATACGTTGGTCCCACAGGGGCAAAGGCCATTATGTCCATGAAGTTCTTGTACAGGAACAATGTGACTGTTTAATGCCTTATTTTAATGCCTATGAAACTCATTATCATTTTATCAATGTATTTATTATGTCTTACCCCCGGTATCAGATTTTACCCATGTCCTTAAATCCAGTGTGTGAGGTGAGTCCATCAGTGCAGAAGTGGCTGTTTCAAGGCCAAGTGCTTTGGCCCTGCGAGCCTTCGTCAGCTTGCTGCCTTTCTTGTAGGGAGAATACTATAGACAAATAGACAAAAGGCACCAATTGGTAAGAAGAGGTTCTAATCAAACTGAAATTAAAGATATTATGTTGGAATAAAATATAATCCTACCACATGATCCAGTTCATCAGCTGATCGGCAGCTCCTCAGGTTTTGTTCCAGCTCTGTTGTCAAGACCCCATCCTTTTTGAGAGTCTGAATTACAGACTGAGTCTTCTTAGCAAGACAGCTGGAAAAACACAAATACAAAAATATACAACAACAAATTACACACAGAGCAAAATGATAAACAAATAAACACTGACACTTGAAAACCACACTATTAATGCTGTTTTAATGATCAAACCTTGACTACTAGCACCATCTAGCGGCCCATGTCGAATATGCTCTCTGGATCACACTGGTAATAATGAAGAATTTGATGGCTCCTTTTGTGATGAATTCTCTATCTAAATATACATAATATGCAAATATTTGTATATGATAACTATGTACAATAAATATACATATTTTGTGTGTCGGTGCGCAAAATATGTGAATATTAATTTATTTTCCGCTGCTATTTTCTACTCTGCACTTGACTGGCTTAAGAGGTTTTTATGCATCAAGACTTTCAATGTACCTGTACCAGCTGTACTTGTGAAAAATGCAAATAATACTCTTTGAATATTTGAATTTGGATGGATTAAATGATTGCTGGTGAGTACATGATTAAGTGTATTGTTATATTTCTTCTGGTTTAGTATGAGTATTCATTTCCCTACCATAACTCTTCATATACCAGCTGGACGTCTCTAACAGCATCTGCGTCCATGTGGTTAATCATCTCTTTGCGGTATCGCACAATGAATGGCACTGTGTTCTCTTCCCGCAGCAAACCAATGATGTTGAGACACACCCATCGGTCCACACACGTCAGGGTTGAGAGAATCTGAGGGAGAAGAGGCGTATTAATATTCAAGCACTACATTTGTACACAAAAAGGCAAGTAGACAGAAAGATCATCAATACAACAACCAACCAAACTTTGTTCAAGTTAAAGTAATGTTCCTATCAAACATCTATCAGCAGTACTGCTGTGTGATTAATTGTGATGTTCACAACTATGCTTTTCTTAACAGTGGTACAAAAGTGAATTTAAATGCATCTAGGTGTCGTTTTGTTTATAACTGCTGGTGGCACGTTTATGTGTGTCCCAGTGGGGCAAAAATTCATATTTTTAACACATTTCCTTCCATTTCGTGTGTGTCTGAGAGTAGGTCAGTGAATTGCAATGGCCTGTTGCGTGCTGCACCAGTCTCTGCATTTGATACAAACATAGATGAAAAATTTCAGTAAAAAGTACCTCTATCAAGTCCCAGTTCATGTTGAGTTCATTCCTCAAAGCTCCTGCTTGTGATGTTGGCAAAGCAGATGATTGTCCAAGGAAAGCACCACTGTTTTTTCGTTTTTTTTGACAGGGCTCATCAAAAGTGTAGTCTTCCTCCTCCTCTGGTTCCTCTTTCTTGGCTGTGAGACCGGCTAGTGATAACCCATCACATTTATCTGCCTGATGGGCTTCTGACACGATAAGGGACACCCTCTACAAGAAAAACAAAAAAGCGATCAGCAAAACCATAAGGATTTCAGGGTATATGAGAGCAAATTGAAGTGAATACTTTGCAATCAGAATTTGGTGGACACAGTACATAAACAAAAAATATAGTTTAAGTTAAGGCATGAACATTGATTAAATTATACTAACTAGAAGAAGCAGTCAGGAGCACAATGCTACTGACTGCTTCTTGTAGTTAGTCTGAACCTAGTCTCAACCTTAGTCTGAACCTACTTTGTTTCTTCCTCTTTCATTGTCATTCTCTGCTCCACTCTCCTAGACTTTGAGAGGGGGGCATTTGTCTATGAGTGTACAGACATTTAAACAAAATGCTCTTAAATCTGTTTAAAGACTTTACCAGTCATTGTTGCGTAGTTTCCTGTTCTTCTCCAGTACAAAACATTAAAAGAACACGGCACAAAATGACCCAAGTCCCTACTCAATGTAGCTTTCTCCATTAATGTACAAGTTACTACTAGCCTCTAAATCTACCGAAAACTCCAACAAACTCTCTTGAGTATCTCTCTAATACTCCGGAGCCGGCCGTCTCTTGCACCTTCCACTTTAGCCCCTGTTTAATCCCACTGGGCCCCCAGCTCCACCCACAAGGCAAATTAAACGAATCAAAGGAAGAAAGGCATCAACAATACAGTCTCAAGGGAGTGCCTCATCACATTGTAATGTCACTACTCCAAACAGCTTGTATTATTTTATTTGAAATGCTGCAAAATACGTCACATCACCAAAATGTTGTTATCTGTACGATAAGCAAAAATCTAACTCTGCGTACACTTGCATGCAAATACATCCATTAGTTTTGTCATACCCTGCTAGCGAACAAACAGACAGACAGACATAATAGCAGGGGTGAAAGCAAAAGAATATGGTCATCAGTATTACCTCCTCTTTCACCCTGGTACTTGGCCCACTTTCTTCTTCCATCTCTCCTTCTGGACAATGTGTTATTTTTTCTCTTTTGACTCCTTTGGAGTCAGCATCTGTTGTGCCCTCACCCAGTTTTTTCCTTTTTGTTCCACATAAAGAGGGTGCACTAGTATCCTTCAGAATTTTAGATACCTGTGTTTGTCGTTTTACTACAGTCTTGCGTGGTGCCCTTGGCTTAGGTTCTTTGGGAGCTTTAGGTTGTTTGGGAACTTTTGGCTCTTTTGCTTTAGTAGTTCTTTTAGTAACAGTTTTATTCCCTGCTGCTTCAGGGTCTTTCCCAGTTTTTTCGGTGGATTTTGGCTTTGGCTTCCATTCCTCACCTTCATCATCACTGCTGATTGTCTGGGAAAAGGATCTAATGGTAGTGTGGGGGGGAAAAAAGTGGAAAATCGTCTAATTAGATGACTAGTAATGGATTTTGCTCTGTATTCTATATATTCCATGCTTTCCAAATGGTTTCCTGGATAAGCTCCCCCGAGACTGTAAATAATGGATGAGATATTATGATTGACATAGTCTTACAATATGAAATGGAAAAAGTTATATTTGTCTCTATATTAGCCCCGTTATGAGCCGGCCATAATCAAAACTAGCAAAAGGACAGACCAAAACTAAACACTAACATTCTCTTGTTGCAGAAAACACATCGTATGCACAGAAAAGAAGGATACTACAGTTTAATAAATGAATATCGCTTACAGGTCTGGGTCCGTATCACTGTATTTTACAGCCTTGGCAGTGGTTGCTCGGGGTCTTCGCATCATCTGTTGGACCAAATCCAACGTAGGATGACAGCCGTTCAATTGAATTACACCACTTAAGATAACTTAATGCGTCATCATTAAAAAAAAGTTAACTATGACCAGCGTTGGTCGAACCCACATTTGCAGTAACCTAACGCTATATGCCGTTATACACCAAACTTAACTTAAACAGAGCAATAACATTTTATCCATGCTACCAATTAGTATTTTGTAACTTACTGAAGAAGATATCATGGACAGTCATAAGTGTAGGTTAGCTATTGGTTCAAATTTGGCGCTTCAACTCTATCGATGCTAGCTTGCTAAACGGTAATAACAAACCACCTTACTCAGATATAGCACTGTTAGCAAACATGACATTCAGCTTGACCAATGGCTTTTACCTTTATAACAATGAAAATTGATTATTTATGAGGAGTCCGATGGAAGCTGAAGCGAGTAAAGCACGAACACTTCCTGCAACAATATAAGTGGAACCAAAAAGCCGAACGTCTAAACGGAAGGTATTTTACAAACGCCACCACTGGACTGGAGTAAAACTGCAGGAGAAAGGCAGCCAAATAAGAGGAGCTCCTCTTTCTCTTCTTTCTTCCTGATCTGCCATGGTTAACTAGGGGAAGAGTGAAGCATGTCTGGTAAATCCACGGACTTTGCAGAACACTCCAGACTTCCCTGGGAACCTTGTATTTGGAACCAGAGCGATGAAGGGCCAGAGTAATTATTTAGGAAGTGAAGACATTGAGAGGTAGAATTTGTAAGGAATGCTGAGGAAGGTTCAGGCCAAGTTGTCAAAATGGAAATAGTTGCTACCTCAACTGTCCAACCGGTGAAAGCTCCCATAGCCAATAATCTGGCTGCCTCGTCACTTTGGAACGAGCTTCAAGTCATCATTCTACCACCTGGCCTCGGGTCGGATTATCATCGGTCGCAGGCGTCTTGTGCCTCCCTGTGGCAGAGGGGGGACAGTCTCCAGGACTGCATCCTTCAGACTGCAGGCCGCTCAAAGCCTGCTGTACGGCTGTCCTGTCTGCTGGTCGGCTGTGGCCCAGCAAATAATCTGGATGGCCATTGATCTAGGACTTCATAGACAGCTATATCTGCAGAGGTCATCTAAGAGTTATATCTTACCACTTACAACCCCTGGAACTTCAGGACTCTGAATTTATGTTGCCCTTCTGACCTTAGACCTGGGATGTAATTGCCCCAGGGATAATTGTTTTTGAACCCCATCATGTCCAACACAGTGTTTTCTTCGGCTACCATCAATAGCAAGTTCACTGAGGCTGGAACCATAAAGCTTGGACCAGCACGAAGACATTGATAGAGAGACTGGCTGAGATTACGGGCATCCGGACAACCATTGTGCCCCAAGAGTATATGTCCCGCTGGGGTGGAGTGCAGGGATAAGAGCGGCCTGCTGCTAACTCTAAGGACTCCGGTACTTGGCTCATTCAGCTCCTGCAGTAGGAAGTAACTGTACTTCTGCTGCTTTAAAGTGCTGAACCTCCAATCTCTCACAGGAGTTGCGGAGTCGAGATAACTGAGGTCGTTGATTCGAACGATATAAGAAGCACTAGCTACCAACAGATACAAAGCTCCACTGGACCCATGTACTGGAAGGGCTGTTTGTTCTGCTCTCTAACAGAATCTCAAGAACATGTAGTGATGTCTTGTCCCCAACTGTTGGGTTTGGCAGTTCCAAGTCCAAATCATTTCTTGGCTGCAACTGTATCAACTCCTAATCACCACAACATTATTAGTAGCTAATGAGATAATCTGCTCTATTAAGTAACAGAAACCAAATAATAAAAATGCCTGTTTCCTCACATCGTATAAGTTTATTCAACTTAATTAGTTGGTTACTTAATGGCTAATAACATTTAATTATTTGAAATTTGAATAGTTAGAAATATAAATATCTATAGTATAGTGTGCTCACTTGAAGGTTTAGCTAAGACTAAAGGGATGAAAGTGACATTAAAAATATTCACGAATAATTGGTAAGAATAAGTAAAGAATACTCAACTACTTAGGTCATGAAAACTTAATTTTCCCCATTTATTTGAAGAACCCAAGCAAGAATGTTTTGGAAGATTTCCAAATCAATACACAATGGAATCTCTTAACAGTTGAATACCACAGCAATGATGTGTGTAAGTGAAGAACCATGACAGTGAGACATATAAAGCAGTAACATGAAGGACCTACCATTATTGAACAATCATATTCTATATTTTGCAGCACATAAGAGTGTTACTTAAAAGAAAAGAAACAAGAGAAACATGCAAAACCAAAATATGTAAGAAATGGGGAAAATAGGAACATGGAAATACAGCAACACAATGAAAACAAATAGACATAGTTGTTTCTGAGATCAAGTTACCAAGACATATGATACATGTAGTTTTTAAACATACGTTCCAGTCAAAGTCGAAACTAAAGAAAAAAAAAATCAACCAGAACTCAAGAAATGTTTTTCCAGTTTAGACATTTCTCTAGAATGTGTAACAGGCTTGACTGTGTAGAGCACAACACAGTACCATGAATCTTTGACCTATAAACTCGTGAGGGAATTTGTAAGTCAGCAACATTTTAACTGGAGTACTGTTCTCCGGCAACAGCTTTGCTCAACTTAAATTTCACTTTTACCGAACTTCCAGTTAAAATCTGTCCCTCAAAATCCTCAAACAATTGTGCAGACCGCACATCTAAACTTAGAGAAATGTGATTTTATTACAGATTCAGCTATTTCGGAGACCGTAAACAAAATCACTGATAGTTGCTTCACAGAAAAAAACAACAACAAATAAAACAAAACATAATAGTCCAAAATATTCCAACAGGTGCAAAAGATCTACTAGTTTCCAGCATATAAGGAAAAGACTTTTAACTCCCATCATGAGAAGGTATTGCACACATGGTATTGCACGATAACATCAAGTCATCACTACAGCAGGCACTTGTACAATATATTTTACAGAAAAAACTTCGACACATTATTACATTTTCTTTATGTTCCTGATTATGACTGAAATCAAGTATCATTTTTTAATTAGATTTACATAGCATGCACTTTCATTTGGCAGTCTACCGTTTTCCTGTTCTTCCAGACTTAAGTCTAACTGTCTTAAGTCTAATTTTAAAAATAGAGTAAAATAAGTTATTTTTAATGAGACTCTACATAGAACTATAATTTAAAAGTGAAAATATTTTTTGAATAAAGATAGGACCTCTTTCGAGAGGGACTGCTGCACTGATTGCACACCAAACCTTTTTTACACACTTGTAAACGATGTGATAACTCACAAGAATTATTTATACCGGAGTTCACCATGACGTGAGGGAGACATTTTTTACATGCTCCATCATCCTCCAGACTAAGGAAGTGTAAATTATTAAAAGCTGCTATAATTGATTTCTAACCAGAGGGCAGAAGACAACAGAGATGGTGTGCATCACCTTTTCTGTTTGAGAAACATAATCATTTCTCTGTCTGAAAAACCAAAGAAATGTAGTGTTACCCACAAAATGTTACTTTAAAAATCAATTATAGAAGCTAATGCATACATACTCTATTTCAGCAGCAGTGTGCATACATTTTAATAATTGAAAATATTTTGAAGAAATATGGAATATGCAGTGTCTGAATTGTAATTCTTTTCACGTTCATTTTAATTCAATTTATAAAAATAATGTATTTTAATAACCCAATATAAACAGTCAGGGAACTCAAGTGAATATGCTCAAATGGAATTAAATGTTCACTGATTGTCAACTTTAGGATTGGTCAATTTACTCATTCATGGAAAGTGAAAATAATGATAACTAAAGTTTTTAAAAGGTTGAAAGACACATCTGTTTGCTTGCTAGCTGTACTGGCACTTTCTTTAAATAGACATCCCTCTCCCTCTTTCCTCCTTTTTTTCTCTTCTTTTTCCACTCTTCTCATTTGCTTCTTCTTTTCAGGCCATGTATGTAGTCTTTGACAGTGTCTTCAATGTTGGGAACTTTGTAATTTTGCGCTGCATATATCCCTGTACATGTTCCTACCACAACACCCATCAAGGCTGAGGAGCGCAGTTTTGCAACAATGTACCCAGCCAGAAAACCCTTCAGGAAAGGAGAAGCCAGCAGACTACCACCCTAAAAAAGAAAATATGGGGAGAGGTTAGATCAGGTGCTAGGTAGCCTGACCCATGATTCTACACCTACATCTGGATAGCATTCAGTTTTTATTTTCTGTAATTGGCCTACAAGGAATGTCCAGGCAGAGTAGCCTTAGCAGCTACAGTGTAGTGTCTGTGTGAATCTTACTGGAGGAACCCCAGCCTGTATCTCATCCTCCACCCGTCTTTGAATGTCTTCAAGCTGGTCCTTCAGCTCAACAAGGTCCTTTAGCTGGCCCAGGGGAGTCTGCATATACAAAAAAGGATGGATATGAATATAAACGTGAACAAATAAAGCCAGTACAGCAGCTGCTGACCATGTTTACCTAAAGTATAGAACCCATGCAGAAATGTTGAAACACTGTGCCTTATCAGATCGAAAGCAAAAACAATGGCTTATTCTGCTATATAATGGAATAGGAATATAATAGTTGCTGTTGGGAAATGGACAAAGAGTACTTAAAAAACATCAAGGAAATCCTGTTGCTCCAAATATAATAAAATGTCTCAAGCAAGAATCGAAATTGACAATACATTTCCATACAAATAATTGTAATTAACAATTAAACTATCTTTTTCTGCTTATGTTATCAAACCATTATAATACAAGTCTAATTACAGTGTAATAATACTAATACAGCTAATGAAGAAGAGGATATGATATAATTGTTATATTTTAATGATCCGTCTAGAAGGTTTCTGACAATTTCTTGGATGGACCAGCAGATGAGGCATTTGAAAAAGTTCAGTAAATAAGGTGAAGTAGAGAACATGTAGAGTTAGTTGGAACTAAAAGTTTAAAGCTTTTAATATCTATAAGTTGAAAATTTGACAAACTGCGTCCTCCAACATATTGGCCTTTGTTATCGTTTGACTTGCAACCAAATGTGCCAATCCCAGTGCTGTGGTGTTTGAATTGGTGACCAAATGATCGATATTGTAACATTATAAGATCTCCTTGAAAAGTTTGGCTCCTTGAGAGATTACTTGTGTGTGGTTCAAAAAGACAAAATCATTTTTCACTCATACCAGGGATAGATTCGAGTCAACTAGATGAAATCATTGAGAGCCAGTCAAACACCAAACAGCAGAGGTAGGTGGACAATAGAGTTTAAATATGATATTTCTTTTTCTGTATTTCAGAGATGAGTGAATGTGATTTTAACAATTATGTAAATTATTGCTGTCGGAAGACACTTAAATAATTGTGACAGGCCAGGATAGAAATACTAAAAGCCTCTCATTTCATCCTCATCTTTTAAAAATCAAATATAAATCATTATCATGTGTTTTCAGTATTGTGATTTGTTATAATAAGAAGACAAATCATAAAATAAATGAGACAACTGTATAGACTACTAGTTTTTATTATGTAAAACACAGTAGGCCAAGCACATAACAAATTACTTACATTTAAGTTGAGACTATTTTTTAAAAGGATCTGTGATGAAACTCATCAAAAACAAATATGAAGTTTCATATAGACTTACATCATCGCCCTGTCTAATTTAATAGTGGCAATGCGCTTCTTTCTTTTTGATATTCAGATAATATAAGTTGCTTTTCATACCAGCTAGAAAATTATTTTATTTTCTATCATTATTTTAAATCCATATTTTAGATTTTTAATATTTCAAAGCCAGCAAACCTTAAACTAATGTTATAGACTAATCAGTCAGGACATTAAAACTTCTTACTCTTATTTTGTGCAGGCCACTTTTTGCCACCAAAATAGCTCTGACAAGGGAAGGTATAGACTCAACAATCGTCCTCAGGCGCACAAAACCCTGTCGCTGGTCACTTAGGAGGGACCATCGTAAGACCAATTTGATAGGTGCTAACCACTGCAGAGCAGGGACATCTCTGACCCTCTTGCCACCAGAGTTTGATCATAGTCAAAGTTGCTCCGATCTTTAGATTTTGCCCATTTTCAACGCATCAGCTTCCTGTGCACACTTGGACACCCTTGGTGTCTTATATCACCCACTGTCTGGTGGGTACATGACTAATTTTACTATTTTCGCCTGTCAGTGGTTAGAAAGTTATGGCTGATGGTTGTTGGTGCAAGTCCCCAGTATATTCTTCTTGTTCACTAAGGTATGACATAAGGTGTGAAACTGTCCACTTTTGTTATGCTTTAGTTTAAAGGTAACGTTATCTTTGTTTGCATACCGGTCAAGTAAAAGTTACCAAACTCCTCACCGAACTAGCCGACGTTAGCTTAGGAGTTCACCGTAAGATTAGCAGATATAGCTATCTTAAATCCGTGTTTATCTTGTTCAAGGCTCTGTAAATGTGTTTTCACACAATATTTACTCATCATAACGCACCCATACTGCTAGTTAGTAAAAATAGTAAAAAAAAACCTCAACGCTAACTGAGCTAAAGCAAAAGCCCGCTTGCTAACAGTTAGCACCATCTAAAGCTATCAGCTAGCGCTAATCTACGACACTAAGTTGGTTTATATATAACGTTATATGTATAATGTAATGTGGACAAAGTTGAACTGACCTTGTCATCTGCCATTGCCACTGTGGACACAACGCTTGTTGTTTTTCTTCTTCTTCCTGCGGGTTTATTAAGAATAAACGTTACTGCTCTCTGCTGGTTCACAGACGCACATTGTTACTATAACTTCATTGCATTCCTACATCCAATGACCTGATCTGACTACCTCACAAACGTACCTTTGGATTTTAATAATAACACAAAAAAAAGCTTTATTACAAAGGGGGTGAAGGCATCCCTGTTGGTGGTCAGAGCAAAGCAGAAACGAACAAACGGGTAACAAAGAATAAAAAAGGGTTTCTATATATCAATGTCCATGATGCAAAATATAAAAGTAATATAATACTATATAAGTAATGAGTCTGTTTTTAAAATGTAAGACATAGAAATAAATGACATTTATGTTTAAATGTTTGGAGAAGAAAAAGTAATAAAAATAAATAAATATTCAACTAAAGTACATTTACCTGAACATGTAAATAGGAAATTTATTTCTTTATCTATACAGCCTCATGGATTTCATGTAGAATCGAAATTAAAAAAACTTTTCAAAAGACAGTAGTTCTTGTACTACAAAATAATACAGGCTATTCTTTGTGGGGATAATAACCCCACCACAAATGGGTCACAAATCAGATTGCTTCAATTGCCGGTCCAAAGCCTGGATAAATGGAGAGGGTTGTGCCAGGAATGCAATCCGGCATAAACCCTATGCCAAATCAATATGGAATAAAAGTGATTTTCCAACTAGATCGGTATGGGCTCAGTTTAACGAATTCTGTCACCGCTACTGTTAACCAGCAGGGTACCCGGCCTAAACTATGGCTTGGGGCAGATGGTCAGCTGTGGCAACCCCAAAAGGGAACAGCCAATCGATTAAGTAGTATGTGTGGATAATGGTTTTTAGGACTAGGACAACTGAATGAGTGTTCAACATTTTCCCCCTGACCAAAAACCAGTGGAAATATGTCTTAGTTACACCCCCTCTCTCATTGAAAACCTAGAAGCTCATCTTCCATTTTAGCCAAATTGAATAGAAATAGTACAAATAATGCATAAGTTTCATTAAAAAATCTGATGCTGTATATAAATGATTTGGAAAAACAGATTTTGCAAAAAACAATTGTCAATCTCCTAATCTGTTTCGAACAGTCATTATATCCACCACCTTGCAAAGGTTTTCTTATCAAGCACTATCCTGCTGTTATTAACAAGACAACATGCAGCATCAAAATATTTGCCTATACGTCAGAAGCATTGAGTTAACTGAGAGCTGAAACCTTAAAATCCAATTAACCTGTACTTTCTCTTGTGCAGACTACAGACTTTTGATTTACTGGTGCTAGGGTCTGCATCAAAGAGCACAACTTATGAGATTTTGAAGTGGAGTAAATCATTAGAGAACAAAATGATAGAGCATTACAGAATAATTCGGAAATTTCCACTTTCTTTGCATTTAAGATACGGGCATTTCATGTTAAAAGGAAGTGATCGCTGTTGAGAGCCTGGACAACTGCTCAAAAGTGTGATTCACATGGATACCTTAATTGAGAAAATATAACAGGATCATAGTTACATGAAGGAAGAAATAGACTGAGAATGATGGGGAGGGGAACTTCTTTTGCCATCTGAAAAAGAGACTGAAAGAGAGAGATGCTTCTGAAAAGACATATCTTGCCAATATGTAAATGAAATTATATTAGATCTTATTCTTATGCAGCAATTTGTTACCCTACAAGATAATAAATCATCAAACTCCACAGTTAATCTTTTTCAGGATTATCACAGCACCAACCTGCATGGACCCAAAGTATTTTATAATTTAAAAAAAATCTTTGCATATGCTTCTAGACAATACTCACAGCTTTCTCCTGGATGGCAGGCATGTAAGAAGTGGAGGGAAAGCTGCTCTTCAAAGCCGTTGTTGATGGGCTGGGGGATTTTGGCAGAGGGATATTGAGGCTAATTAATGTGTTGATGCCACTGTAAAAGAAAGGTCATTGACTCTTATGTTGCAATCATAGGGAAATTCACAGAGAATAACCAGCACAGAGGGAATTTATATGGAGACTGTCAGCTGGTGCAATATGACAAAACAACATGTACTTTAAGTGAAATGGAACCAGGGAATTCCATTTATTCAGTATATCTTTTCCAACCTTCCAAATTGAATGTTCCCCTATGAAAAATAGTCTTATCAATACTCCAAATAGCAGCAACTGCATGTGCTCATACGGCTAAAGCTATTATAATTTAATAAAATTCAAAGGGATGGGAAGAGGAAGCTGTGCCAGACATAAAAGGCTCTGAGTCAGTTTTGCTCTAAGCTCGAGCACCCATTCAATATTTACTGTGCAATCGGTGGTTACATGTCACCGTTCTTTCTCTGCCATGTGTAAAAGCAGGCGTCACAGAACAAATTTGTCCAAGTGAGAATTTACTGAAATTGAGAGAAGAAATTGGTTATGATGAGAAAATATTGAGTTTAATACAAGTGAAAACACATAAGCTATCATTTCAGCTTCCTTATTTAGATTATGGAATATTATCAAAAATATCCACGCTGCATCGTTTCAGCTTTGTGTATTTTGTTTTATGTTGTCATCTGTGTAGTGTTGTGGTAATACACAAATATAGCCACAGAAATAAACACTTATCTGTAATTGATTCTTCACACTATTATGACGTCGTTATCTGACTAAATGGTTGGCAACCTTGAAGCTTACAGTGGAAAGGAGACACACTGTAGGAAATATAATTGATTGTTTAAATCGTTGGCCGTATCAATTAATTACATCCTGTTGTTCTTGTGTCAAAAGCTCTGAGTTATCATTTCATATCCTGTGCCCTGCCTCAGGAGTCATCTTTGAAATTGTTTAAGTTCTTTTCTCACTGAGCTTTGCAATGCTGAATTGTGTTAGCTGTTATTATGTGTTGTGATAACAACTAAAATCAACCCCAGACATGTTCTAATGAACATTGGAACTATATTGATTCCATTCTGCAATGTAATATTTATATTCCTGAAATGTCATGGATATTATTGAATTGTCATCGCAGCACAATAACTCAAAAACTATCTCATGGATCATTTTCAAATCTTGTACCCACATAGACCTTAGAGCGGGGAAGAAGTGGATTGATTTTGGAAAAGTTTGCTTGTATATTACTGAGATTAGGGGGAGCAATACCTCCAAAAAATGTTGGGCCATAATTTCGAAAACATTTTTTACTACATTGATTATTTTTTACTCATTAGCAGGAGCTTATTTACAAAAACCTTTTTCCAATTTAATCCAAATACGTTGCACATGAATGACTCAAGGAGATCTTTCTTGCAAATATTTGAGTTTGTACTTGACTCACTAGGGGATTTTTAAAAAGAAAAAACACTGTTTTCTTGGGAAACCTCAAATATTATTTCATTATTAATTTTGAAACAGCATACCCCCATTGACTTTATCGTTATATACAGAAAATATTAATTTTGTTATGTGTACTGTACTCTGTATACATATTACATATATTTTATTATATATTCAAATCAGTAGCTGGATGGCTTAGCAGTATATACCGCGTCCTTTGGAAGCAAAGACTCTTGGTTAAAGTTTCTGTTGGATGTAGGGCGATACCCAATACATAAAATCTGAACTTTATTATATATACTGTATGATGCATACATATTATGTATGCCTAATAAATCAAGCAATTCAGCAGCTGTGTGACCTAGCATTATATGTCACTGTCTTTGGAACTAAAGTTTTTTATTCTGATTTTTAGTTGGACAATTCCTCCAAACATAAAATATGAACTTTACTATATATACTGTATTATGCATACATATATATTTTACTTATGCAAATCCGCAGCTGGATGGCCCGGTGGTCTAAGTTGCTGCTGGAACCAATAGTTGTTGGTTCGAGTCCTGGTTAGAACAAGATAGTTTCCCATGGAGAAGAAGGAAGAATGCCAGGATGAAAGTAGCCCAGAAGAACTTTTGAAGCCAAGGTCAAAATAGTCCTAGAAGAAGTCAGTCGAATTAGATAAGTGGGGTATCACCACAGAGACACAGAGTCCCCTTCTAGAAGATATTTGGAAGCCAAGATCATGATATCCCAAAGGGAATTCAGTTGCCAAACAGAATTGCATCTGAGGCAGGGGGCCTCCATTGAGAAGACTTTAAGCCTAACAGAAGTGCAGAGGAAGAATTATAGAAGAGAGCGTGCTGCCAGTGATAACATAGTTGGAGGCTAACAAAATTATAAGAAGGAAACAAAAGCCCAATAGAAGTGCAGAAGTGTATCATGAGAGATAGAGTTCCCCAATGGAGAAGAAACGTTTGAGGCCAGGTTCAAGACATCCCAGAGAAAAGACAGCTGTCTGGAAATGCAGAGGATAATGGGTCATGATACCATGTCAGTCATGACTACAGCTTTCACTCAGTTACGTGTGTATAAGAGTTAAACATGCAGAGAATGCACCCATAAAAGAGGGGGATTATAAGGGCAGTAGCCTTAAGCAGCCTAATAGAAGTGCAGAGTAGTATCTCAACAAACTTTCTGTCCCCATGGAAAAGAAAATTGGAAGCCAGTTACGGAACAGTATAATGAGAGGAAAAGTATCGTTCAAGCCCGGATAGCCCCAAACTCGTCTGATCTTGTATATCAAGCAGGGTAGTGCCTGGTTAATACTTGGATGGGAGCCTGTCCCGGGAGTACCAGGTGCAATAAGCTTTTTGCATCCTCTTTTCCAAAAGCAGTCTCTTTCTTTTTGGAAATATATCTAAATACAGAAAATTAAACACTGCTTTAATGTATCTTTAGAAACTTCCAGCCTCAACAAACCCAAATTCAACTAAATATGTCCTATATTTATATTCCTGAAAATTTGGGGTTATTGTGTAATAATCCCCATCAACTGTAATTCGTTTGTTTTAACGCGATAACTCAAAAACTGTAACAGGGATCATTTTCCAACCTTACACCCACAGCCATTACTACAATGAAGAACTGGACAGATTTAGTCCAGATTTGGTGCATATGAATCAACTTGAAGAGGGATTCTTGACTAAACTACATTTTACACTATACTCTCTTGTAGTCATTTTATGTGCTTCTGGGAGATTTTAGACGAAAAATACTGAGGATATAGCTTTGCATTGAATTTGAGGAGTTCAATATGGCGAATTGCAATGCAGTGGATGGGGAACTTGTTAGGAATATATCCTTGCTGTCGGGAACAACGGCATAGGCCTAGTTTCTTACTAGTACTTAAATACAGCAAGTTACAAGGACAATAAGGACCGGGTGTGGGCCAGGGACAGGTGAGAACAATCAATGAGGGAACACTAGGAAATAGGATTCGAACACACATTCACACAGACAGGACAGAAAGAAGTCGAACACTGAGGAACTAAAAGAAGGATGTCAGGAGGAAAACAAGGACACAAGGAAAGGAAAATATAAGGAAAGGAAAAGAAATAAACCTTCAAAAGAAAGCAAGTCACACAGCCTATAACCGAGAATAATATCTTAATACAAAATAAACATGAGAACAAGAACAGAACCATGACACAGATATGACCGTGGTCTGAGAGAAAATGGGATGTGTTTCCTAACAGTCTTATACTTGAGAGCCTCTGGTGGCTCTGTGTTTTTGTGGGTAGACTTGGCTTGTGTTCAGTTCCCTCATTAACCTCAGTATTCAGTATTCAGTCAGTGTTTCCAATCATAGTTATGGACACAATAAACTCTCCTATAGTGCTGAAAGAGTGATTGTTAAAACAGCACTGAATAAGAAGGAGCAGGGCTTTGTTGAGGGGCTGATATTGTTTGAGAGTCCAGAATGACTCAGCATTGTTGAGCTGGAGTAATGCATCTGCCACTCAGAAAAATAAAAAATGGATTTTATGTCCCCTGGAAAGAAAAAAGTTCAGTTTACTGTTTCTATCATGGTCTAGATAGTCCCTTTATATATAGCTGTGCTAAACCTTTAAGCATCATTTTTACTATGATCATTTATCAGTATAATTTTACTTTCAGGAATATGTAAACAAGAACACAATCTTTTCCAAACCTTAACCAAAGGTTGTTCTGTTGCCTTAACTACAGACCATATTTTAACTCAACCTTGATTTCTTGTATTGGATTCTTGGACTTTTAAAGCCATTCAGCAGAAATACAACCCTGTCGCCCATGTTAATTTTACTAAAATTTTCAGCCAAATAAACAAAGTCTTTAACCATAATCCAGACAACAATCACGTTTCCCTTAACCTCCCTTAAATGCATTTGCTACTGTATTTTCACCTAATCTTATTTTCTGGGCGACAAGATTACAGTTAAAAAAAACGTTGCATCATAGTTTATGTTATTGCTCACATAGGCTTAAAGCTGGTATCTGGCTGTATTTCAGCAGCAGGAGAAGAGCTGGGAGTCAAGGCATGCAATTAAAATGGGATTGCTTCCGTTTTATAGGTGCACTTGCTTTCCTCCACCACTAATGATTGGATTGTGTGTATGTGCATGTGTGTATGTCTGTGTTCAAGGGTTTGTGTGTGTCTAGCATGCATAGCTTTGCTTAAATGCCAGTTATAAGCCAATTATAAATTTATGCTCTGTCTCTGTTGCGAGCTGAAGTATGGAAAAATAAGTACTGCAGCCCCACTGCACCACTCTGCTGGGAAGTGCAAAAGTGTGTGTAGAGTGTGTGTGTTTGTGTTTGTATGTTTGTGTGTGTGTGCGCGTGGGGGGGGGGGGGGGGGGGGGGGGGGGGGGGGGGGGGTGTATGTGTTTGTAGACAAGTACAACCCACGTATAACAGATTCATTTTCAGCTTGCTGTGGTGAAAAGAAAGAGGTCTATAGTGAGGATTTCCTGAAAGAAGTGAAAGCATCTTTTGTTGAAAGGCTGCAAGGAGGAGATAATAGGCAGAGAATGTCAGACTTTTGTAGAGGTGCATGCATGGGTGGTGCGTATACTTAGGGGTATGTCACTCCTCCCTGAAACTGAATCCGTGTCTCCCTTTGTTCCCCTCTCTTTCCACTTCTTTCTCTGTATTTTCAACCCCTCCCCTCTCCTTTCTCCTCCTCTCTTTAAACATCCGCTCACACACTGGGGATGCCTGAATCAGTGGAAGTCCAGTCCGGAGTCATCGGATTAACTGATGTGCTGTTAGGTCAGCCTAGCAGCTCTATGCACAAGTTCAGTCTTGTTTCACAAATACTTCGGGTTCTCATCATGAGAAGTTGGAACTCTGCTTCGGTTGTCCTGTTGGAGGAGGATATCCTGCAGCCTGTGGATGTTTGCCGGTTGTAGTGAAGATTATGAAGATGCTTTATGACGACAAGGGTATGGTGATGAATCAAGTTTGTTAGAGATACTTTGTGGAATATAAAGCTTCAAGGTCAGAGCTGTGCCTATTCCAGTTTTTGATCAAATGAGATGAGGACAAGACTTAAAGCTTCAACCTTATTGTCCAGTTACATGACTGTATTGATTTTTCAGCTTTGCACTAAGGGATCAAATTGTGCAGTCAAGCTTATTATGTACAATGTTACCAAAAGAAGAAGGCTTTTTCTTCAACTGTTAGCAGGGGATGAACAGTTTAATTGATTCCTTCATCAAGATTGAGAGACCTTTTGTGCTATCCAACCAACCATCTAGCTTTTAAATGGAGTTACGAGGGACCCATGGGCCAGCAGGTGGCCAGGAACAGAGGGGTCAGGGGTTGAGGTTCAGCAACCCAGCCACTGCGACACCAATCAGCTCAATAATAATGGCAGTGCAACAACAGGGCTACTCTGCCAGCGTCTGGCTTCGCAGGAGGGAAAAACTAGAACATGTAAGTGCTGATGACTGGAGTTGTGGACCAGATGGAGAGGCTGAAATGAAACACTGATACACAAAGCATGGGGGTTCGCCTGAGTCATTCAGTTAAAATACACACATATTCATCAAATGGTTCTTGTTTTTACAAAATATTGGATCCTTTGCTTAAGGAGTTTTGGAGGAGTGGACTATTTTAAAGTTCACCGCTGTTCAGTTCACATATTGTAGGATGGTATCTTCTACCAATATAGCATTGATCTGTTGTAAAGATCTGTCTTATAAACAGTTTTACTTCTGCCAAGGAGGTCATGTCTTTACCTTTGTTTTTCTGTTTGTAAGCAAGATTATGGCATATCCTAAAGATAATTACATTTTGGTGAGGTAACGTCATGACCTCACAACGTGACGTCATGATTACTTCTTTGTAACCATTGTGATATAGGGCACTCATACATTAATTTATGACAATTCTGCATGAAACCTTCGCCGATCTTAAACTGCATTTTGAACAACGCACTACCAGTGGCACATAAGGGTATGAATTTCATTCCATAGGAAATTTTATCATTTTTATTTAGATGGGTTCAGTAATTAGAATGAATACTTGATGAAGCCATCTAATTGACTCTGATCCAAGTAAAGCCTACCTTGGCTACTGTTGTGATGGTGATTCAGGCTCTCTGTGTGCCTTCTAATTTACCAGTGTATTTTTGCTTGAGTACCAAGTTACAACGATTCTTTCTCACTGCCCACTGGTAAAGATGTTTGTTTATTACAGTGGATGATTTGTGATAACTAGTCTGCCAGAAAGTATCTGGTTCTTGGATCGATGGGTATCCGTTGTGAGCAGCACCAAAACTCATCGCACTGTGCAGTGCATGTGCTGGTGGTGGTCGTAGTGGCAGATGCCTCAGACGAGACTGATGTGGAAGTGTATGAACCTGTGAAGATCAGAAGATCAGAATCAGCTTTGTTGGCCATGTATATGCATACAAGGAATTTGACTCCAGTTAACTGAGCTCTCACAGTACGAAGGATTGGGGCGGGGATGGGTGCGTGGAGGGATGTGTAACAGCAACATGAGTGGACTAGTGGAGCAGAGAAAAAGACAGCAGCAATGAAAGTGTGTGAAAGTTGTGAATGATAGGATATGATGGTGGAGTTTCATAATATTTAGAATTTTATGATGAGTTAAAACAATTCAGATAGCAATTGGATTAATCTGCTAAATAATAATTAAAAATAATTAATCTGGAGCTTGTCACTTTCACTTTTTTGGTGAATTTTTGTTAATGCACTGCTAAAATTTTAAATTTAAAAGAGAAGTATAATCTAAAGTGCTTTGATAATCAAGCTAAACATGTATTTGTATCATCCTGAATTAAATATCTTTTTTGGACAAAATAATGTATTTGAATCAACTACACCTAGAAATCATAATAGAAATGATTCATTACATTCTGACATTTAATCAGTTAACTGATAAAAAACCTAAAATTATATTTGTGTTATATATATTGAGGAACTTAATCTGAAATCTCTGAGATTTTATATAACGTGAGAGATTTTTTGTTTGAGAGATTTGTGTCTTTTTTTTTTTTTATTCAACAGTTGTTGTTTTGTCTATTACAACGGAAATGTTGATGTTCTCAAGAGACTTGCAGATCTGCTTGCAGGTAAACAGTATCAGTATTTTGCAGAGAGCTTCTTTGTGTAGAAAATCTAACGCTTGGGAAAGGACCTAAAAAAGCTATGTGTTTAATATTCGATGTAGGCGGCAAACACTGCCACGTCCAGAAAGCTGCTTTCCAAACCTATCCGCATAAGCGACAAGGATGATCCATTAGCCTGTCCCCTTCCTGTGAACCTACTAAACACAAACACACACACACAAACACAGTCTATCAAATATTTCAAAAAATATTGCTATAAGTCTGACTCAGTAAGTTTGCATGCAGTGACGTAATGCTTCTGTAATTATAAGTGCCATTCTGGTGGGCTTAATGCCAAAGATAGGTTGGCAGTCTGCAAGTTGATAAATATTTTTCCTTCTCCATTCCTCCACGCTGGAGAGGAACAAGATAAGAAGTTGGGCACACAGTGTTTCAGACATATTGAGTACAATGTCCTAGCAGTGTGATGTCGATGTCACAAGTTCAGCATCGACTTGGGAAACTCAGTCTCACAATGTCCTACTCTATTAAACCGCAAAATAGATTCATTCTTCTAAACTGTTTCATTTTATTTTAGGCTTAAACAACTTGCACTGGATCAATAGATAAGTTGCATCCTACTTTTTTCATTACTTTTGCATGAAATTGACTGTAGATGCACTTTTTGAACATTAAATATTTAGTATGATTAATAAGAGATAGGATAGGGTAGACTCATTCGAGACTAATCTGGATTAGATAACCACAATGTCTGTGGTTTTTCATAAACATTTCAATCAGAGAAAGAAGAGAATGAAGAGAAGATAAATGTTTTATTACAACATATAATGTGTGACAATCATTCTATGTTAGTAAGTTTTCAGCGCTCAGACTCTTCGGGGAGATTGTGAATGAAGGGTCTCTACCCTAAGAAGCCGCATTGGAGTTTCAACCCTTTGGAGTCTGGATACATGTGGTGGTGGCTGATGACTCTACTGAGGCTCATGAACGATGAGGTTGATGGATATGCAAGGACTAGGTATACATGTAGAGGTGGAGGGTGCGCAGCGCAAACCGGCAGCATGAAGAACTAGATGAATGGAGAGAGAGTCATATTTAAAGATAGCAGGTTATGGTGATGGGCAAAGCGTGCTGTTTTTACACAGTTATTGGATGGATGAGGCTACCTGAATTAGTTTAGCTGATATCAATTGATGCTCCAGACCTTGAAGCAGGTATTTGAGACCTAGCATGTGTTAAAGGTGAGGATAATAGAGTGGTATGAGCCATAACTGTTACCCAAGTGTGCAAGAGGATAGTCTATTATTGGATAGATCTCTGTTTATGAGGATTCTTAATGTGTCAAAGACATTGAGGCTACTTTGTCGTTATTGGAATTTCTGCATACTAAAGTAGATGATTAATTTTAAGTTCATAATGAGAAAAATATATAACAACTTCAAATCAATGATCTTCTAAACTTCGAGTTTTGGGGCAATCTATTTCCCAACTTAATTTAAGTTACGTCACTTTGAGCCATAATGACTGAGTTATTATGTTCTTTTGTCTTACACACAACTTTCTCCTACATTAAACAATGTTGAGCGATTCATTTCAGCTCATAAGCAGTATGGTTAATGTGTGTACTTTTCTTAAACATTATAAGTGCATCTTAATGCTTTTAATTCAATTATGAGTTATGGTCTATGGTTAATGGTGGTATGGATGCATTAGCAAAGTTCTCTACTTGATACCTTATACTTCACAAACTTGGTTTCAAATCCACACTGAGGTCAGGGGCTTGACATTTCCAGTTCTTATTCAGGAAAATTACTGCATCCAATGATTGTGCTCTTAGGATGGACATAAGTAGACGAGGCAGCTACGTAGAGCCTTTCTGGGAGACAGAGTCTGAATCAAAGGTTGTGAAGTCTCTTAGATTACTTCTACTTTGAGAGAAGACCTGTCTCCCCAAGTTGATGGATTTCAAATTATATGTTGACTTCTGCAGTAGTACATAAATTGCCCAGCTCTTTTGTGATAGTATTTCTCTGAACAGAATGAGCCTTATTTAATTTTCATCCCACACTATTGAAAAATTAGGTCTGATATGATGGAGACTGTAAAGAAAAAGTTAAGGAAATTTGGGAGTTTTATTCAATTAACTCTAACACTCAGGGCTGCGTTTTAGCTAGATCACATGTTGTATGTCGTGGACAGTTTAATTCAAATCCTTTTAAATACTCAAATCCACTGTCCTTGATAAATGGTTTCTCAGTGATTTGTTTGAAGAGTGAAGGATGCTTTAGAGTGCAGGATGATGCAACCTTGTCCTCAATGGTCTAATATGCAGCGATACTAGAGATTTTTTCTTTTTTCTTTTTTATTGAACACAGGAACAGCATAACAATAATCTGGCAAGGAAAGGTGGGAGACCTGGCATTCTTACTCAGGTTGATGAGTGAACAGCTGTGCCAGCGGACGGAGGGAGGGAGGGAGAGAGAGAGACAGAGAGAGACTGAGAAGGGAGGACAGGACATGCAAATAATATACTAGGATAGAACTAGGAGCCACTGCGGACTCTTGACACGACCAAGATTGGCCTTAGTGTTTATACTGTGGTGGCTAAAAGTGTGACTTTGTAGCAATATGAACTTTATAAAATAATAAAATAACTTTAAACCTATATGTGGCAGAGGTTGCCTTCATTTGGTTTTACCCATGGTTCATAAAGAGTCTGGGCAAACCAATGCTCTTAAAATAAAATGGACATTATGAAATTATGATGACAACCAATCTAAATTGATTGATTTGAATGTTAACAACGTCAGAATTTATACAAGTTCCATTATATTTGTAATAAATTGGGCTTTAGAACTTTAGAACAGAAAATGTAAAGATTTGGATTTGCCAAATGTTAAACAGCATAATGCAAATAAAGTAGCTGTTAGGTTAAGCAGTAGTTTGAAGTAAAATGAAATATGTCTGTGCTTGCTGAATGTGACCAGATGGAGGCAGCAGCTTGGCACTTTATGAAGCTCTGCATATGACAGAGCCCATACTGGGAACATGGAATGACAAAACTAGAGCCCATAGGACACATACAAACAAACAAAATCAAAACCAATTCACATAAACCCGTAATAAGTCTCCTTGATAGAATAGAATAGAAAAACTTTATTAATCTGCAGAAATTTAGTCTTATCATGTACATAACTCCTCTGATTTGAAAATAAAGACATGCACACATTTCAGAATCTGGGGCAGCAGGTAGAATGGTGTTGAACAAATCATCCTCAGAAGTGATCGTTGGAAGCATGTAGCTTTCAATGATCCCTTCAATCCAATTTTAATTAAAATTGTTATTTTATTTTATAAATTAGACAATTATTGATTTGGGATTTAAAGCCTCTTATATTTATGCTAATGAATCCACGTTATGGAATGTCAATGTATTTAAATACATAAGAGTTTAAGAATAGAAAACATTGGAATTAACTAATTGTTTTGAATTAACTAAGTGGATGATTTGGGTAGATTGATGCTAGATTGTGTCCCTTATTGTTGAAACAAACAGTACGATTCCCCTCAATCTTGAACGAAAGGTCATCCTTGAGGTCTGATCTGGTCTGATCTGGGAAAGTTGGCTGATCAAAGGGTAATGGTATTTGTTTAAGGGCTTATATTTCCTGTGCAGTAAATGATCTCTAAATAAAACACAATAAAAATAAGTTTTTTTCAGAGGGCTGTAAGGATGACTAAAGCTATCCTATGCTGTTCTCTACTCATTAGAGTTTTGCTGACATAATACAGATTAATTAGTGGTGATTATGGTGATGTTGTCTACTAGTCTACTGAGTTTTGAAAGTGCATTTTGGGATTTGTAGAGGTAGTAATAAAGGATTAAATGACTTCAGACATCAAGGTATACAAAGAGTTTAGATTTGTGCTCCCATACCAATAGAGAAACTATCCGTATCACCAACGTATCACCAACGGAAAGGTAGACAATGGGGGGCTCTTCAAAAACTGGAGTGTAATATTACCCTCTGTTGGCTATTCTGTATCAGTACAAAGCTGCAGGGCCGACCGACTTAAGATTTCCTGACTGGATGAGATGAGGAGCTGCATTGCATATCAACTTACAGCCAATATTTCCATTGCATACTACTGTATAATCCTTATCCTGCAAAAATGTCTTTATAATGTCTGCTGTAGAGGGCTGAAATCCATGGAAAAGGATTTCTTTCTGTACCCTACAGCTTTCTGCCTGACAGGAATTGTATGCAGCAGTGTTTGTGTGTGTGTGTGTGTGTGTGAGTGTGCGGGTATGCGTGCGTGCGCTTGTGTGTGTCCTGGGTTAATGCCAACTTATTGTCACATGTGGTTAAAGGAGAATAAGACAATGTAGTGAATAAACATGTGGATTTACCGTGATATTGTTTGATAGTTATACCAGTATGCTTATGAGTTTCTACTCTGCATCTACATCAATAAGAAAGTGTCCACTTTATTTATTGTATCTCAGATTCGAAATCTTGATGAAATAGATTATGTTCTTGAGTGCACTTATTTAGTTGAAGATCAACACAGCAAATCTGTGACAGTACAGTCTCTTCCATGTTCATTGCGGTAACTGGAGACAAGCATGTTGGACAGTCAGACCATCAATGTATTCTTTCCTCCCTATCCTCTTTCTGTGTCTATATGGATGAACGGAGAAATGTGAGCTTTCTATTAGAGGGAGAGGATGGAAAGATAGAGGGATGGAGAGAGAGGGAGAATGGGAAGGAGGTTGATGAACACACGATACGGTGTGACGAGAGGGAGAGGAGGAAAGTGAGACAGAGAGGATGAGGGAATACAGGAAACAAACAGAGGAGAGGACAGTCAGATGAGTAGAGGCTAGATAGCTGGAGGCAGATAGCATCATGTTAGGATCGAGGTGTGTCCTTTTGTGTTAGTTTTCATTCATATAACCGGTGCCAGGAGAAGCTGGAAGGAGCAGCACATTTCCTCTCTGACACACACACGCGCTCACTCATCTCACACGCACACACACGTCTTCACAAACACCAACACTTGCATTTTTGTTGCTGAGAGGGACCGGGTCCCCTCCTCTATGAGGGGAAGCGTGACACACACTCACTTTGGGTTTCTGTCGTCACACACACAGAAGAAAGGCATGTGCTTCAGAATGGACTAGCGACAGGGAGATACATCATGAAGGTGAGCTCTCCTTCTATCTATCTATCTATCTATCTATCTATCTATCTATCTATCTATCTATCTATCTATCTATCTATCTATCTATCTATCTATCTATCTATCTATCTATCTAATGATGTCTGACTGTTCTTCACTGAAAAGTGGCTTTCCATCTACAACTCTGTGTGTGTGTTTGTTTATATATATGTGTGTGTGTGAGTGTGTTAATGGGCAACTTATCAAACCATCAGATAAATCTTTGTATTTTAATCCAGTCATGCCTTCACTGTGCTGCAAATTTCAGTAAATTAAAGCAGGTTCTCATAATGACTCTTACGCACCTGATACACATCCTCACAGGCTAAATTGTGCATCAACACTGTCTCGATGCAGCATTAATGCTTTTTTAGAATCCTGTGATGTGCATTTATTATGTCAGGCAGAGCCAGCAAAGAGTTTATTTGGCATTGAAAACAAGATCTTCCTATATTCAAATCCAGTATTTGTAATGCCATGTTATCCAGTATTGCATACAAACCAAATCCAAGATTTTTAAATCTATGTTTTCCTTTATAACGACTCCTCTTGTTTGCCTTCCTATCTGAATTTCAGTCTCTATCTGTCCTCTTGTGCCATAACTTGTTTCCCCTGGATGCACAGAGTTCTGCCTGACGAGCTGCTCGGCCAAAATGGGCTATCCAAGTTTTACCTCTTCACACACACTGCCTATCTGGCTGGGAGGGGGAGAACAGGGGAGTATAGTAATAGGGATGAAAAGATACATTTAAAAAAGCAGGGGAAAAAAAGAAATTGGAGGGGTGGCTCCACTGTGAAAGAGAGAAGCAAGGAAAAGAAGATTGCCGAGAGAGCAGGTGGCTCGGCAGACAGAAAACAGCCTTTGGTCATTTTGCATACAGACAACATCAATATAATGGATACTCAGTCACTCCCACTTCAGTGCACATGCATATACGCACATTTCTGTGTACACAAACTAACCAAAACACCTGGCATCCATGGCGACCAAACTACAGCCTTTTGCAAGTTGATCAAAAGCAGTGGGGCTGATCCAGAGTCAGTGCTTTGACTGGGTGTGACAGATTTTCTGGCCAGACCTTAACTCTTGAACTGGCCTGTTTGCATTTGAGGTTAGAATTTATGTTAACTGAAGTTCAAATGTAAAGCATGCGGTCTGCAATGACAGTTGTATCATATTTAAATGAGAACAACAAATGGAGGTCCCAGTGCACAGGAGAAGAATTCCTAAAATTGTCACAATTTGAACTAGAGAGCACTCGGAGCATGTTTGCCTTAGACAATGCAACTGTCAATACAAACCTGAATGAGACAATTATTGTCATTTTGAGTCTACCTCAAAACAACATGTATGACCTATTTGATTGCAATCTATTGAAGAAGCCCATGTATTTGACTAGTTTGGTGGGAATAAAACACAGCATATCTTTCTATGAGCACTCGTTCCACTGTCTGAGAAAATTGTTGAAATTAGTAGAATCCAGCTAATGTATGAAATAACTACTATATTGTCCTTGTGATTCGTGTGTCCGATCAGCTTTATTGAAGTAAATTGTGTGTGTGTTTGTATGTGTGACGCAGAGAGAGGAGGAAAACGCAGTTGATTTCAGAAATGTCCAAGCAGTATGGGTGCAGCGTCAAATAAATGGTATTTTTGATTTTAACTCATAGCCATATCTAATCTACCTCTCTCACACAGACACAGACACACACACACACACACTTCCTGAATTTAGTTGAGTCCAGATCTTCTCCCCTGTCAAAGACAGACCTATAAGAGGTGACAGATACAGACAATTCACTGACAAAATATACATTAACACAGTGTAAAGGCACATACTGTGGACCGACACATTATGCATCGTGTGTTCAGTCTGAGGAGAGGAGTGATCACTTCTTTCCAAGGATTTTTTCTTCACGCTTTATTTGATTAAATTACATTCATTAAATTGATTAAATTAATAATTTAATGACTTTTCTCTGACTGCTCCATAGCCATTTTAGAAACTAATTGATTAAATCAATTAATAATGATTTATTTCATGGTTTTTGAAGCAGCAATTATAAGAATTACATTTGTCTACACTAATAATATTAGTGTAATACTAATATATTATCATTAGATTAATTAATTAATTAATTACAATATTACAAAATATACTATTTAACCGGCACTGCTAGTAACACACACACACACACACACACACACACACACACACACACGCCTCACTTGCACATTGCACTATGGGACAATACACTACTCAGCATGTCCACAACTGCACATTTAATTTAATTTAATTTAATTGTACATAATGTTATTCTGTAACATTCTCCGGCTGCTGTAACCCTTCAATTTCCCCGTTGTGGGACTAATAAAGGTTTATCTTATCTTATCTTATCTTAATATTACTATGTGACAGATGGTATTGTTTTGAAAACCTTAGTGTTCATTTTCCACAGCTCTAAGCCCCTATTTACTGGCTGTGGTGTGTGTGTTTGTCCTTGGTATTCAGTGTGAGCACTAATAATCACGTCTCTGACTATAATACAGCAAGAGGGAATGTTCACCCATTCCATGACTGCGGCTGCTTCACTCTGCATCAATTTTCATTACACTGCTGTCACCGTACAATTAATAGCTACATACATTTCAATTAAATGAACAATAGTTAAGAAATATGAATAAGAAGGCCCCCTTTATTCATTGTGACAGTATAGAACTGAGAGGTTGTTTTCCGGGCTGTGTATTCAGACCTGGTATTTACATCCTTCCTTAGTGATTCCATCACAAGTGCACTGCTATAAATACAGGTGTGAATGCACCCACTGGGCGTGGATCTGGATCTCATCACTCAAACTACATTCAGAAGAGCTTTGGGCCAAATGTGACAACGATCCATTAGCAGTTTGGATGTTTGTGTGTGATCTGGGTCAAAATGATGGAGCAGCTACTGGACTCTATGATGGCAGAAACATAATCTAATTAAAGTCGCACAGAGAAGTAGGCAAACAACATAATATTTTCACATACAACCCGGAGGACTGAGCCTACTGTGTTTCTCTCCTTAATATGTACTCATCGTTCGAGGATTTGATTGGTTGATTGATTGATTGGTTGATTGATTGATTGATTGATTGATTGATTGATTGATTGATTGATTGATTGATTGATTGATTGACCGACCACCTGACTGACGGACTGTCTGAGCGATTGATCTGTCTACATGTAGATTAGTGTTTTTATTTGAACAAGATATTCAACTGAACAAGTAACATAATAATATAAAAAAATATATGAATTAATATATCATAAATAATATCTTAACTTCAAAAGTTGTAACCATCACAGTTCATCACAATTCAAAACATCATGTCCAGAACTTCCATTCAAAGTATTTTATCATGGCTCCAACAAAATAAGAAAAAAGAGAATTCCTCAAAACTTTTTTATTACGTTTGATCTTCTTTACATTTGATTTATTGTGATGCCTGTGTGATGCCTCCGTTTTTTTCAAACACAATATGGTAAATTCTAAATCAGTCATGCTTTCGTATGAGTGATTTACAGTGGTAGATCACTCTACCAGTCCGAAAATGACTTTGTTGGTGAAGTCAGTCGTCATCAGCAAACATTCAGCAGCTGTTCAAATACACCGTTTCAAAGTATATCACAATTTATGCTTCTTTTAATGAGAAGATATGACATTTAATTCACAGGAATCTTTGTAAATTTGTAAATTGTACAAACCCAATAAAAGGCATGCGATATAGGCTGGTCCTTGCAAACGTGTTTATGGGGAGAACTTAAAATATGAGTAGTTTTTTACCAGTTGTATGCATGTTCCATCTCTGCAAATTGGTTTACATATCTTATTGTCAAGATTATATTTTTTTTAAAAAGATGTAGTGCAGGAAAAGTCTGAACTCAGTGATTTTAATGCTAGCTTCCTTTTGGGGTGTTAACTTACTGACGTGCTTGCTCACTACTGTAGCACCAACATCCCCTGGTGCCTGCACAAGGGCAAAAGGGCACAGAGGGCCGACATACTGTCAGGTCTGGGGAAACAAGAACGCACTGATTCAACGAGCAAAATAAAGTGTTGACTCAAAGTGTCTGTATCAACGTTTACAATTGAGACCTTAACAATAATGGATAGACTAGTAATAAGACGAGAAGAGCCTGCAGCCATGTTTATTGCTCTTTAAGGGTGTACTTCAAAACGCTGAGCTAAATGCTAACCAGTATATGAACACATTAATTATGTCATACGTTATATTATTTTTTGATAGTGTACAGGTGTGTTTACCACGATAACCATTGTAGTTTAATGTGTTAACATATTAACATTTGCTTATTTGCTTTAAACAATTTGGTAAAGTCATTGGTTTTGCATTTACCTGGTGTTTACCGAAACTATTGAATATTTTGACCTGATGATGGGATCACCAAAGCTATTACAGTGCATCCTAAGTAATGTGATGGGTTCAAACATGCCACTGGACTTAACCTTGGAAGTGTATATACACCCTGGTAAGCCAAAACATAATAACCACCTGCCTAATATTGTTTAGGTCTCTAATTTTTGCCAACCAAACTTTGACAACTCTTTCCTCCCGCTATATATCTATGACCATTTTGCTGGTTCAACCAGTTGCCCCTACTTATACCACTTTTATAGGTACTGACCGCTTCGGACCGGGAGCTGCTTCCAACACAAAAACCTGGAGAAATACGTCCAATTTCTCAGTAAAATATCTTAACCCACCCACTGATGGGCGACATTCTAATTAGAAAATAACTGTTACCCTGCCTTGAAAAGTCAATGGTTTTGATATTATGGTATATAGTTGTAAATCTGTAAACATATTCATGGAAAATGCCTCAACATTCACAAATATATTTCAGTAGAGTCGGCACAATAGTTTCAGGGCCTTAAAAATAAACTGCATGTCATTCAGCTCCCCTTTTGTTTGTTAAAGGCCACTTTTACACAGACTGTTCAAGGCAGGACTGGTGTGCCTTAATTCAATACCACCATTCTCTGTAAACACAATGAAGGTGTAATGGGTGGGCCATTTGTTCCAGCAGCAGCAGATGTCGGAACTGACGTCTGTTTAAATAAAAGGCAGTAGGACAGGAAGGAATTGTGTTATTTTGAGATGATTATGTGTGAAGCCCATAACTGGAAGATTTAAAAGGCAGCTAGTAGCAGTTGGCAGCTACCAAATGAGAAGAAAATCCACAGAACATGTGGAAGAGAGGGAGCAGGAGATCTAAAACCTGTGTTTTACATCACACCTCTTTTTCTTACCAAACCCTGGCTCATATTTAAAATCACACGGCGGAATGGCATGTTTTCTGTAAAAAGTGTCATTGAGAGGGGTCTATGTTGTAGCACCATTGCCTGATCTCTGTGTAAAAAGAGAAAGATTATCTAGGCTTCTCCTGTGTCTGACTGCCTGCAAGTTTTACCATGAACATATTCAGCAGCATCATCGACACATAAACAAACAGCAACATGGAGGATAGAGGGAGCAAATAGTAGTGCCTGTAAACATTACTAGCACTACTGGATGGTCTCAAATGTGGAGATGCAGGGATTTGTAAAAACAATTATTTTTTATAGAAAAGGAGGTAGCACTGATAAAAAGATCAGGTGTAAACAGCAAATGTGAATGTCTCACATATTGCTACACAGGGTCAGATTGTAGGAGTGATATCAGGATTTTATCATTAATAGAAAGACTTTTGTTTAATGTTAATCTACAATATAAGTAGATTTAAAAAGCTAAATGACAAGAGTGGAGAAATAAAACCAATTTAAAAAACAATAAAATGAAAAAACAATTTAAGCTTTTTAAATATTAACAAAAGCTGCCTTTATATGGAGGAATATATACTTCCTCCACATCAAGGAAGAAGAACAAGAAAATGCACGGGCTTAGCTGATTTAAAATACAACCATTTAAAACTTCATAACTCATCATGGCTGCAGTCGAGGGGAGATTTGGCTACTACATTATGGTGAGCAACATTCCATGAGGATTCAATATTGTTTAATGCATAGAGGAATATCATTATAAGTGACTGTCTGTCTGTCTGGAACATTTACTTGCAAACGATACTAGCTTCACAAAACTTAAACATACATTAAGCATATGTAGTTGAGCCTTTTGGGTTCATGAATTATCTTCTAAAATGTTGTTTGTTGTGGTTTGCATTGAAACTTTCAGGTGATTCTAAGGAGCGTTTTTTCTTGTCTGGTGCATATCTATCATCAGCATCAGCATCAACAAACGTTAACACGTTAACAAATAAATCATGATCAGTGGTAGATTTTTTATATTTAGATTTTTCAACAAATCTTATTCTACACATGAACTTGATTTTAAGGTAGTTCTAAAGTTTTTCAATTTCTCCTTAGCATATACAGTATTCAAATAATAAACACTGCTCACCAAAGGCACGGCCAACATGTCATACACTGAAGCACTGGTTGTACAGTTTTTTGGTGGATGTCGAACAAATACATACACAGGTTTTTATTTTACTGTAGGATAGATGCACAGATGATGATATGCAGTAGTTACAGTTCAATCAGGAGGGACAGGTGAGTGATGGAAAAACTGTATAAAGAAAAAAGATCTTGGGAATAAATCTCAAGGAATCATTGAGGGCATGCCCTAATTTCCAATGATGTTGAGAGAAGAATCAGAAAGAATAAATGTGGCATGATTAACAAGAGAAGTGATAGTAGAACACAGTGAAAAGCGGTTACATTCAAAAGCAGTGTACTTTGTATTCATGGTTTTAGATTGATGTTTAGGGACAGTTGTGTTGAGTTAATGTTTGTTGTAAATGGTTCCAGGTGTGTGCAGCACAAAAAACAAATGCCGTTTTGCAACATTTTAAAATGATTATTAGTCTGTCAACTAGAAAAAGCACTCAGAGAGCGCAACCCTCCGCCAGGGCAAAACAGTACCCTATGTTCCTGGAGCCTTTTAAGATGAAATGTAAAATTCCTCCAATGAGTTCTGTATACACCCAGGATTAATTCTGTGTTTGTCTTTCATTTCCATCTGCATTGAAAGACAATCAAGGTGTCAGCAAGGTGCTGACACCTTGTCACCACGATACTTAAAAGTAGTTGATACATTCACTCAGGCAGCAGTGTGCACAATTGCCCCTCAATTGCGCACTCTCAATAAGGGGTGCAACACCGTATGGTGTCCGAAATTCACTAGTTTTGTTCTCCAGAGGTGCTCAGTGGCGCCCCCATGCGCCCATAATACACCCATAATACACCCTTATTGCAAGTCATCAGACCGCACTTCATCCAAGGCTATTTCCTAGATTCCCTGCATTGTCGTGATGTTACAAGTAGCTAACGAATGCCGGGAGTTAAGACATGACATGCAAATCAGGAGGAGCGGTTTCCGAGATCGGAGCGATGTAGAAAAGTTGATTTTTTTAGTGTAAATCAGATATTTTTTGACCAGACATTGATATTCATGTAACTGCAGCTCGCCGTATTGTTTTACCAGCTTAGCAAGTTAACTAACGTTTACTTAGCCATAATGATTGTGTGTAAGTATGAATACTTAAACAAATATCCTATATTACAGTAAAAGGACATGTTTAATATCAGCATGCATGACAGTTTTCAAAAAAGTTTTCTTTAAGAGGCTGACCAGATGAGTTTACTAAGTTCAGGGCAGCAGCAGTGCTGCAGCCAGGAAGGAGAGGTTATATAAAGAGTGAGAGAGCACAGAGAGGGAGGATGGAGGGCATTGTAGTGACAGAGGTGTCACTGTATATCCTGTAAAAGGCTGAGTAGGAACATTCATTATCCGGCCACTGCATAACGTGTTGAGATTCTGCAGCAGTCGCTAAATGTGTGCTGAGAAAAAAGTTTTAAAGTATCTACTTCAGTCTTATGTCCTTGTTATATTAAACAAGTAGCCACTGTTCCCATGGACATTGCCATAGCCTCAGTTCATACGAATAAGCCGTAGTTTAGTAATAATGACGATACAAGGACTTCATATCGATGCCAATGCTGATACTGCTTGATGATTCTGTTATAGAAATTTCTGCCTCATTATCTATTTCCAACAAATAAAGACAGGGCGTGAAAAACCCAGCCACATAGTGACAAGCCGGTACTTATAGTGCCGGTCCAAATCCCGGATAAATGGGGAGGGTTGTGTCCGGAAGGTAATCCAGTGTAAAACTTGCCAAAACAATATGCGAAAAACGGAACAAATTTCAAAACCGGATTGGTTGGGGCCCGGCGTTACAACAGACCGAACTATAGATGGAAACTGAGCAGCCGAAAAAAGAAGAAGAAAAAGAAAGACACAGCATGACAAGATGTCATGCTTTTCCCAGGGCCATATATAAAATTGAGGGCGTAAAAAGTTTCTGGCCAACCGGGCTACAATTGATGAGTAGGCTATAGAGAACAACATGTGCAGAATTTTTCTCATTTCAAATTGTGAAATGACTGCTTATGTGCTAGTGCAGTATTATTATTACCATTAGGAGAATTACAAAGACTTAAAATAACTTAGCTAGATTTCAGAAAAAGCAAACTGAACCTAGTTATATTTTGATAAAATTGATAGAATTGATGTCACGGGAAATAGAACATTCAGCATCGATTACTATATTATATATTATATTACTATAAGAAGTGGAGTAGATTACGGAACATTTGATGGAGAGCTCCCAGAGAAAATGACCTCATATTATCATATATTCTTTTTTCCTTTTTTTTTTACCCAGAATTCTCATTGTGCTTATGTATACCACCAGGTGTACTTTGGCACAAGAACAAACACAGAAAAAAAACATCCTGAATTGCTTTTGCTATCACTTAAAATGTCACAAATATGAATATACATCAGTTAAGAAAACAGAAAACCGATGATGCTATAATTCTCTCTTTTAATGTGTTCTAAGGATCAATCAAAGTCTTTCTAGGCTGACTTTTTATCTCATATGACCTTAAATTCATCATCTTGTCATGCTTTGATCCTCTCATGAATTACTTTTTCTCATGATAGAAACTCTTTCAGTTTCTCTCACCTATGTCTGCCTCCCTGCTTGTCACAAACACTCACACACAGACACACACACACACCGACCTCCAGCACTGAACGAGTGAATATCAGCATCAAGGCCAGCCCTGGCGTTTGGCTTCAGAGGTAGAACTGACCTTTCTCTGTTAGGTCTGTTAGGGAAAGAGCTGCTTTGCTTCACTTGAGTGTCCGTCAGACAAGACTGCCTTGGCTGTTTGAATGAAGAAGCAGAGCTTAAATTAATGCAGAACTACAGAAATTCAGAACTTTAAATGCAGAAAATTAACGGTTTCTTTACACTAATGATTTTCATTAAATAGGAATGTTAAAAAAGACACCCATATGAGAAGTCAACTGCATCATAATTTGTGAGTTTTTAGTACATGAAATGAGCTGCGCCACATACATAAGTTAAGACCCCGCTTGCATGACGGTCGACATTAAAACATTTTTTTGCTGACTAACTGAAAGACATTTAAAAATCCATCCTGTGAATGCCTGAACAGTAGTTTGCAGCATAATAAGTCAAAATTATAAGTGGCATTGCCTTTCCCACAAACGGGATTGTTGTTCTGTTCTCATGTGGCTTATAAGCTGAAAATGCGACTTCCATCTGCAAAACAGGGCAGTGTCATTACAATTTTCATGGGAATTTTTTTTTTTTTTTGCTAGTTTACACAGTAACAGAAACAGTGACGTTTTTAAAAGATTAGAGTCTGTAACCAGTATTCAAAAGTTTGTGCTTTCAGGCTCCAAGAATGTAATTACGGTTTGAACAAAAAGGCAAAACTGCAATAGAAGGTTTTTGTTTTATACAAAAGTCATTGTTGTGTAAACCGTTCCTGAAACAACCGCTCTTTGTGCAGAAATTAACCAATCCACACTGGGACATCCACCTAACCAGTGGCAGAAATATTTTCACATGAGATGACAGAAACCTATTTGTTCTCTGATTAGAAGTCAGTCATCAGTCACAGTTCCTGATCTCAGTACATTTGAAGTCATATATTACAGATTCTGAGTTTTATGGTCAAACTGCACGCATGAGGGGCATGTAGGGCCTCTGTATGCCAGCCCTCCTCGTGAAAACATGACATACAGGAGAAGGATTATTTCATCAAGCCTTTCAATAATCCAATGTGCCTCACCTTCAGTGCCACTGAGCCCTGAGTGGGAAACAGGGAATGACTCCAGGCATTAATGATGTATCGAGAGAGCTGGAACCAACAGATTCAGCCTGAAGGAATTGATTAGTGTTTTAGAGTGTAGCTTTGAAGGTGTGTGATCGTCTGAGTAAATCTAGGAGAGATTGGACCGGCCGTGACCTTCTAGTCCCAAATCAATTGTGTTCAAATTGATTAAAGAAGTGATAGATGGACCTTTTATCAATATTTTACAGAGTAACAAAGTTGGAATGGAGAATAAGTTCAATAATTTTAATGCTCTGCAATTCCATTTAGAACAATGTTATTCACACGCAGTGTCAGTACAGGAACATATGGGACAAAACACATTCATTCCAAACTTTTATTGATATCATCCCCAGGGTTACTTTTGGGTAATGCAGTGGGTATATGAGATTTTTAAATTTAAAAAACACGCAAAGATAGGTACAAGTATATATATTTTTTCCACTATTTCTATATTAAAGGCAATTGATAACTACAAGAAAATCAAAATTACATTCAATGGAGATCCAAATACAATTATGGTCATTCCATCCTGTTATCCTCACCTTTCATACATGCTTTGTCTCAATTACCGTCTTCAATGCCTGGGGCATTCATTTATATCAGTTGCACTCTTTCAGGTAGCCTAATCCATCCAATCACTGACACACCTGCATGCTTAGCTTCATCATCACCTCATCACCACCAGCTGCTGTCTTTAAATATGACCCTCTCCATCCATGTAGTTCTTAAATGCTGCTGGTTCACGCTACCTCCACCTCCACCTCCCCATCTCCATCTAGTCCTTGAAGATCCATAAGTTTCATCTTTCATCAGCCTCAGCAGAGTCATCAGCCACCACCACGAGTATCCAGACTCCAAAGGGGGAATATTCAATACTGTTGCTCATGGCAAACACCCTTCAATCACAATCTCCCCGAAGAGTCTGAGCACCAAAGAATTTCTAATAGACTCATTATCACACATCAGCTGTTCTAATAAATCATTCATCTTTTCAACATCTCGTCTTCTCCGAATGAAATGTGGGAAGTTTAGATATTGAATGACTTGGAAATGACACTGCATTCTCCATTAACGCATTGGGAATGCAGTGGGGAAAAAAACTACACCTACCTTGCCATTCTACTGGAAGAGAAGGAATTGATGAAAAGATGAAATATTTACTATAACAGATGACTAAATTCTCAATCTCATTGCTCAGTGTCTTCAAGGTGATTCTTATCATAATGCATCAGCCCACAGCTCCAGCATGGATATATATGTTTCACAATAATCACACCTGTACCCCCTGCAGTACCCCAAGGGGTACATGACAGAGATAAATAGCTCACTTTCTTGGCTCTTCCTCTTCAGTCTTCCCAATCAAATCTTCCTTCTCATGTGTCAACGTGTCATCTACATGGATGATGCTCCTGTTTTATCGATTAAATCCAAAGATCCTCTTTGGATTCAGTCTAAAAGTGAAAGCGCAGAAATTTTCACTGAGCCAGACAAACCCGGTGTGTTACGAGCTATGAGTGTATACTACAGATAAATCCATGACGTGGAGAAAAATGAATTGAGTATTAACTGTATGCTATGAGTACGTAAATACAATGGTACCATGTATGGTACTTTAGACCTCAGAGCAGGTGTGGAAAATCTCAGGAGCCAGGAGTACTTGAATGTTTCTGGTAAGACAATGCCGTGTGAGCTGCATCCTTATTGCAGAACAATGTTTTTGATTACATCCGCGCTTACAAGATCAAAAAACATAAAATACCATGACACAGTGTGTAATTAACAGAAGACAAAGCAGAGCAGTAATGAAGTCACAATGATTTGTGTGACATATATCAGAAAGACAACGGAGTGGCCTTCAGTGGAGTGTGAACCTCCTCCAAGGCTGTTGGATTATTATTACCTCTAAGGCAGTAAGTAGAAAAAGGATGACAAAAGCAGATGGTTCCACATGAGACACATGGGCTCACTGGTTGTTTGATGAGATCAGAAATTATGTAAATCATGTGCTGTGGCATTCACTATCCCAAGATCACATCACAGTTTAGGACATCTAGAAGATTATTACCATATCTTTAGATGGTGAATTCCACCACTATCACCAAAACATCCGATCTACATGAATTTTTTAATAGATGTTGCTCAGTAAGTGGAGCATGGAGGTGGTCTAAAATGCATCCAACTGCAAGAAGCTCACTAATCTTCGCAGCCCGGTTCCAGACCACTGAGCCACTTGTCTGTATTGTGATCATTCAAACATATCTGTGTTGTTACTATTTGCAGTTGTTGGTAAATCCTTTTTTTGTTTTCTTTTTTTGGACAAAGTTGTTGGATATTGCACGCACTTATATTTCTCGATGGCGTTGAGTTGAGTCAGAGGGCCAAATCTGTAACACCTCTGTTAACCCCCAAAATTCATGATGGAGGTACTTCAGTGGTATCAAAATTCCGGACTGCAGAAACTATTCAGAACCTAGTTCCCTTCAACGGTTC
The DNA here is from genome assembly GCA_037951165.1 of Lophius americanus. Taxonomy (NCBI): domain Eukaryota; kingdom Metazoa; phylum Chordata; class Actinopteri; order Lophiiformes; family Lophiidae; genus Lophius; species Lophius americanus. Next base: position 9,980,938 of record JBBDHG010000019.1, on the reverse strand, counting down.
GATCTGGCTGCTTTTGAATGAATTACATTATGTGGGCCTAGTAACACTTTGTCTTCATCCTTGTTTTTTTTCCAAATTTACGGCACATGGCTACTGGTGCACCTACCTACTGTTGGAACATGGGTCAGAGTAATCTGCCCCCTCCTACAGCAATTTCTCATCTGCATCTGTCATGTTTAAGCTGTTATACATGTTATTTTGACTCCATTTTTAATGGTAATTGTAAAACATTTGCATTCATCAATGTCGAGAAGGCAGACCTTTTCATGATATTATGGTGTTGTTTTGATTTTTGCATCATCTATGCAACACTAAATAATTCTGCTCCATTTAAAATAATATCTTAATTAAACATTTAAAGAGTAAATGACAATAGAGTAAATGCATATGTTTAGTAATACAATTATTATTAATTGGATGAAATCATTTCTGAAACTGTTAGTATGCTTACACTTCAAACTTATAAAATCGAGTACAACATAATAAAATTGTAAATCTAGCAAGTGTAAAATTGACATACATGAAAAGTTTCCAATCCTACTGACAATTTTTTATTTTTTATTTGTCGGCTGGATGATTGGTTGGTTGCCTATGATGAAAATTCATATGCAATCTGTAAGAAGGGACAGCAATGTTTGTATTTTCTTCTAATTAAGGAAGAATATTTTTATCTTCCTTAATTAAATATGTTACCTTACTGAGGAGGTTAAAAACATCATTATCATTCCCAGAATCCTTCTATATCAATGATTACTTGGCATTAGAACTTAAACATCAAGTACAAAAGAAACACCTGAGTCATATTGGGAAGTTGGCTGCTAGGTGTATGGTGTCACACCACACCATCTGGATGTCTATTTTTTGACCAACATGTCGTCTGCAAGGCCGGTCTACATTGGACTGCACATATAGCATGCTATAGCTCCTTCATTCAAGCAGAGATGTAAGGCATTGCTTTCAATCAAGGGTAATAGGAGTCTAATTTTTGTGCAATATGTTTGCTTGCTTTAAATATGAAATGATGCTTACATTTTGGACTTGATTTACATGTTTCAGAAATTTGTACGTTTCATTTTAAACATTTAGGAGATTGCTTGTTCTTTTTATTTGCTCTGTGTTAATGAAACATTTTGAAATGTATTGTTTTTTAATAAAAGGTATAGGACTGGGTTTTTGTATGCACTGTGTAGCTTCCTGTTCTGTTGTTTCTATATTGTGCTATTGACTGCAAGCCATGTTTTCTAGATGGGATGATAAATAACTGAACTAGAATTCAGTGGTTGGTTGGTTTGACAGCAGTATTGCACAAGAACCACTGAGCAGGTTTTCATGAAACATGGAGGAAGGATGAGTCGGAATAGACACCATTGAAATTCAATGCAAATCTGCATGTGTTGGACCTTGGTGGAGACACTGGTTGCCATTTTAATTTTTGAGCCATGCTTTTCACACAACATTTCCTGCATTGCTTTGTTTCCCTGCCTTTAGAGCGGTTGAGGGTTTGCGTCTGTGTCTTGTTAGCCTTTGCCTACTTGCGTATTTAGTCTGTGTGTCTTCACCTCTTTGCCTATTTATCATACAACATTCCTTGTGTCATGCCTTTGGCCTTCCTCTTACTTTGACTTGTTGCTTTGACTCCCTGGACTTTTGCCCACTCATTGTGGATATCGTTGGCTTTTCTGGATGACGTTCATGTGTAAGTGCTTCAGATTACACCATTAAATCCCTGGACTGTACTCAGTCTGACTCTGGCATCAGGGTCCTACTTTTCCTCAGCTCACTGTTTCTCTAATTGTGTCAACCTTCATAATTCGTAGTGCTTTGTGTGAGGCCACATCTTTAACTATGTTTACAGCTGATGGAAGAGCGTTTATGGTGGTGAACAATTTCTTAAATCACCTTGAAAGTCCAACCTTGAAATATAAAAAAAATGTATGTGTGTGTGGGAAGGGCTAAACGAGGTGGATGAAAATTAAATTTTTCAAATATTTAAGTTTGCAGACGTTAAACCAAACAGAAATGCACACAAAATAAAGAAATTCCTATAAAACTACACATTGCAGTAAAGGTAGTTTTAACAGTCTGATGTTGCCTCTCTCTTAAAAACTCCCTTGTGCAACAAATATTTAGAAGGAAAATGTGAAGGCCTGGTTGGCTGCTTGGCACATTGACTGGTTTGTTAGCTGGTTGGTTAGTATGTTGGTTGGCTGGCTGACTGGCTTGTTGGTTGACTGTTTTTTTTGTTGGTCAGTTTGTTTACTGGTTGGATCACTGGTTGGTTGGTTGGTTGGTTTGTTGGTTGGTGGGTTGATTGGTTGGTTGTTGGTTGGCTTATTGACTGGCTAGTTGGCTGGTTGGTTGGTTGGTTGGTTGGTTGGTTGGTTGGTTGGTATGTTGGTTGGTTGGTTGACTGGCTGGTTGGTTGATATGTTGGTTGGCTCGTTGACTGGCCGGTTGGCTGGTTGGTTGGTTGGTATGATGATGGCTGGTTGACTGGCTGAGGTAGAGGTTTATTGGTCGGTCGGTCGGTTGGTTTTAAAAATGTAATCATGGCACTCCACTGGAAACCTTGTTATGTAACCAAGTTAAATGTTGCTTACCTTTTGTTATTTTATGGCGAAAAGGGTTTTACGTAACAGTGCCTGTTATTCAGTCATCAACACAAAAGATTTACAAATGCACTGGATTTCACTGGGCTTTCAAATAGAGTGATAGTGGAAAATCTTCAAAGACATAAATGTCTGGGCTTCTAGCCATAACAGAGCAAGTGCCAAAGATCTGGTCATCCATTTCTTTCTTTTATTTGACCAGTGGCGTCAAACGGAGATGATCACTTTTTTCAAATCAAGCAGAGATGGAAAAAGGCCATCAGCCAACCTGCAATGTTTCAAAGTCAAGGGATTTGCTTTGTAGTCTTAAAGAAATTTACTCATCCTGAGTATCATCAGTTACCCGTCACCCAAAATTCCGGTCAGCTTTGTACAGCGTGGCCTTTTGCATTAACGTACCAGGAAATTTCCTGACTTGGGCTAAAGAGAATCTAAATAAAGCATATTCTTTGTGAATGCGAGCCTCATAAAGCTGCCGTGATAGTGCTCGAACAAGCACAAATCTGTTGGTCTGCTCATCCGGTTGGCAAAGGAGTTGGAGCCCCAGGTTTATTCAGGAGATCCAGACAGTTTCTCAGTGAGATGGACAAGAGCACAAAGTGTCTCTGGAAAGTAACAGTCATGTCACCTGCCATGATGCAGGAGCCGACAGTGGCTTACTTGAGTGGTGAGAAGTTGTGACAGCATGAGTGAAGAAGCGGAGTGTAATTTCTTAATGAGAACCAGCTATATTACTTTAGGAGCACGGTAAAATTACAAAACATAACAGCCTATGATTAGATAAGAAAAGAGATCAGAGGAAAAAGATATCAATTTAGTAAGCATCCAATCAAAAGACACATTCAATGGGGGGCAGGTGACATTCAAAGACATAATAATAAATAAAAGGTCTCCGAGCCCATCTTGGGATATGCTTCAATCCTGAACATGGATGATGGAAAGTGCAATTTTGTCAACAAAAAAAAATACGTGCTGAAGGAACGAAACAAGGGATGGTTTTTCTTTTTAATATTCACAGAATAAGATTTGAATGGGAGAATAATGTAAAGTTCATAGAGAAAAACACTGCAATCCAGCTGCCTTAACCAGATATGTTACCAAGTTTAACTTACTGTAAACCCTCATCAGTGTTATACAGACATTAGTTCTTGGCATGAATCGTTGATGAAAATAGATGAAAAAGTTTATCTATCGAAGTGCAAAACGATGAATACAAATTCTATGGCACTCAGACTCGCTGGGGGAGTTTTTGACCCTGTTAAGGGATCTGTTCCGAGCGGCAGCAGAACATATAGATCCCCCGAGCCTGGACAATGGTGGTGGTGAACTTCTCTGGGACTGGAGCCAGAAGGATGAGGAATCCGATGAACTGCAAGAGGCAGAGGAGGGTAGGAGAAGGATGTGTGTACTGGCAGCAAGAGAGCTGAGGATGGAAGATATTTAGAAGCCATATTTAAAACTGGGAGCAGCCCGGTGATAGGATGACGTCAGGAGAGATGTCATAGGGATTGGGTGAAAGTGAGCAGCTGATAGTGGAGTAAACCGGCCAAATTGATAGTGGCGGAAAAATTATTGGACAATGCAGCTGAATGACTGCTAGAAGTCTGGAGAGATGAACTGTGGTGAGATTTATAGTCTTCCTGATTGAACTTTCGCTTGATCTCCATTTTCAGCATCTCATACTTTTTAACGTATACACTGGTCCTTTGAACACAAGCTTTCCAAAAGCTTTTAGAAATATTGCAGTATTTCATATTTATGTATATACTGTATATGTTCAATAAGTAAACAGAAATTACCAAATGCATTTTCAATTGTGCACCAATGCGATTTCATTCACAGAGTCTATTTCCTCTTTCCGCTCTGCTAGCAGGCATGAGGGGCTTTTACAGTCCATCTCCCATGTGCTTACTCAGCCTTTCAAAAGCAGAGTGATACCATGTAGTGACTTTTCTCTTATTCAAGCTTTCATTTCAAATAGCCTTGGTTTGACAGACAAGCAATGCCAACAGATTGTTTCAGTTCGGATGAAAATACAGGACCTAAATTCAAACATAGTGAAAACGGATATGCAAACAAAAATAAGGTTTAATGAAAAAACATTCTGCTTTTACAAAAACAACTATGGATACAGTATGGAAGTACATATACAGTAATACAGTACAAGACAGTACATCATAAGTAAACACAACCAGACCCCAGGGTGCCACACCTGATAGCCAGAGAGGAGACTGGCCGTCAAATGGAACCCCGGTCTGGAGGACAAGCAGTAGGCCTTCCACAAAGGAGCACCTCCACTAGAGGCTGTCCGTGAATCTGAGTTTCCTCCGGATGCCAAGCAGGAGGCCGTCAGCATAAAAAAGATCCCTCTGGCGGCCAATGGCGAGACCCCTCTGTTGGCTGGTAATAGGCAGAAGTTAGCCAATCTTAGCCCGTCTGGAGATTAGAAAGAGAGGTCGGCGGGTCTTCACCTGACCAGAGACCCTAAGAAGAGGTTGGTAAGTCTTCCTCCGAGCAGAGACCAGAAGCAGAGGTTGGCCTGTCTAACCCCAACTGGAGACGTTGAGCAGGGTTCACCTCCAAAGTCCAAAACATTGTAAAATTCAAGTTTCAATGTCTGTTTACAATCGGAATTAAAATCAGTGTATAGCACTGAGTCAGAAAACAGAGTTTGGACTATAGTTCAAAACAGGAGAGGACAGTACTGGGACACAGTCTTCTGTGGGGTACAGGGAAATTTCATCAGTGGGGTACTGGGAAAAGCAGTCACATGGGTACTGGAAAGATTTTCCAGTTAATTGATTGAGCTGTTGAACAGTAACCTTTTGTGTGTCAATGACAGAATGAAAGCTCCTCATTGCTAAGCAAAGTACCTCTATTGGTGAGGGCTTCTTTGACGGGAGAGTGCCTCTGCTGGGGTCAATATTTGGTTAGGTAACTCTGGGTATAGTCCGGTGCAAATGCAAAGAATATCCTGCTTCTACAAAAACAAGTATGGAGAATATCACTGAACAAATTATGTGTCAGGTGCAAAAATCATGTAATCCAAACATTAAAGGCAAAACAGAAAAAAATTCCAACCAAAGAGAAAGTACAAAATAACAAACCACAGAGATAACCAAAGTTAAATGCTGCAGTGAAACTCAAGAGAGCAGATTGTAGAGAAACAGGAGATATAGTCATGGATATTACACATGAAGATTATACAAGCAGGTAACACAGACGAACTGAAGTGCAGGGAGAGCAGGACACTGACTTAAATACACAGAGTGACGAGACAAACAGGGAACAGGAGAAAGCCGGGGACTGGTGACAACAATCAATAATCAGGGATGAGAGACTAGGAATCAGGATTTAAACACATGTAGACAAGTGGCATGAAAATAGGGAGACAGGTGGAAGACATTGAGCGAAACAAGGAACCAAGGAATGGAGAAAGTACAAGGAAATAACAGAGATTAACCTTCAAAATGAAACAGGAAATGCAACCTATAACGATGATGATGTATCAACCATGACAACAATGTGGTGAAAAAATGATGTTAATAATAAAAAAAATAAGAATTCTAATTATTAATTCAAGATTTGATGATTATTCACCAAAGCCAGACATAAATCGTCATGTCACCTTGATCACAAGTAGTTAAAACAGCCAACAACTTATGACTGATTCAGCAACGTGTCAGACAAGGATCTCCTCAATGACCAAACCTTGACTGAGTCAGACAGCATTTCAGTATTTAGGTTTCACTTTGTGAGGCCTGAGGATCAGTGTTTGGATCTCTTTAAATCACTTCTCAAAGGCATTGCTTGAGAATTCCTGAACAGAGAGAAACAAGTTTCTTGCATTAGAAGAAATGGATATATCCACGCTATATCCGATGTTGGTCATGGATATCTGAAGGACAACCGATATGAGCAACCGACTATAAACCGGTTTTGGCTATTGCTGTGATCAGGTATGAGATGAAAATGTATTTTCAAGAACATTGATTGAATTCTATTAGAAGTGTGTCAAAAATGGAGGTTTGACATATTGAGATATTTCTGTTTTTATAAATGCCAATCAAAATGGCATCAGTCTGCCCCTTCAAATGACTAGACAGATATAAAAGTGGTGTCCATCTTCTGTAGGCCTATAATAGGCCTATGATGCTGTCCCCAAAAGACCCCATTCCCCTGCTTTGTCCAAACAATCACCTTTTGAAGTTTTGACAGAGAAACATTATTTCTCATTTAAAGAAACCCTCCCCGTAGTGCGTTAAATATGAACTAATAGAGTCAAATATGATATTTGCAATACAGATCTCCTTGAGTTGATTCATATTCATCAAATGTGGATTAAAACGGACCAGCGGTTAGTAAGTTATGTTAAAAAACATTGTTTTTGAAAAAAGCTCCCCCCAGTGAATATAATATGAACTACTAGAGTAAGACATGATGTATACCAGATAAATCTCTTCGAGGAGATTCATATGCACAAAATTTGGACCAAATCAACCAACAGTTGAGAAATGATGGCCCGCAAACCTTTGGAGTTAAAGCTTCTAGTGTCGGAAATTTAAAATCAACCTTTCCAAAATCAATACAGTTCTTCCTCTCTAAGGTCTATGTTGGTATGAAATTTGAATATGATCTATGAGGTAGTTTTTAAGTTATCATGTTAAAATGAAGGACACTGACACAGCGTTAATGATTCCTTAATATCCCTGACTTTTCAAGGGTATAATTAACTTCACCAGTAAGCCGTATCCCAAATCATTATGTTTCTGCTTATCCACTCCTCTATTTCAGTCCATTGCCACTATGAGAGGACAAATGGTAAATAGTGGAACAAATCTATATTTCTTTCTGGCAATAAAGACTATATTAGTTTTGGATACAAGGTTTGATAAGGAAAGAAAGCAGTAAATTAATGTAAGCAGATACTCAAAATCCCTGCTCAAATTTACTTTGAGAAGAAACAGAGACAGAAGTGCAATGAAGGGAGACAGGAGACAGGACACAGCCAGGACTGGGAGAGTAAGCACGGAATAATAACTGAGGGATCTAACGCAAATTATTACTCTGAGCAGAGGGGGGGGGGGGGGGGGCCATGTGTGAAGGAGAACTACCAGACAGTTTATTGGAACTGTTTTCCCAGCCTTTTCCTCCACGCATATATGTACAAACTCACTCTCTCTCACCCACGACACTCACACACTTTCTGAATATACTGTATTATGATAAAAACAGTGCAAATGCTAAATCTTGCAGGCCTGGAAAGATGTTTGTCATCATAGTAAAAAAATCCTACTTGAATTACTTGACCTTTTTCATGTTGTACGTTGTCGTGCTCTTTGCTTGTTAAATCGCACAGCTGTATCAGAAACGTGTTTTTTGGTTTAACGGTAGGATATTCATTTTTCTTGGCTTAAGTTGGTCAAAATCAGCACCTACAGCATTGCAGATATCATGGCTATGTAACCATGATGATGTCACTTCATTTGAATCTGCCTCATACCAAATTAAATAATACCATCTAAATCCATTACCTTACTACCATATGGAATCAAATACACCTACTAATCATTAATAACTAATGAGTTCTCCAAAAGATCTTACCTTTCACAGATACACTGCATAAAATCAATTATTTCCTTCAAAGCCATGAAGTTGTCCTTACAGCGTTGGATTTGACACTGAGGTATACAGGGTTCATCACACATTCTCACGTGGACATGTCTCTCCAGCTTGTGATAAAATTAAATTATAAAATAGAAACTATTTTTACAAACCTAGTCACATAAAACCAGAATTGTATAATGGTGTGATAATGTAATAATAGTGTCACTTTTAATCTATTGCAAATACACCCGTCTTTCTGTACAACCTAGGGACAAGGCTTTTTCTGCCTTCTGTTTTTGTTTTGTGTGTTGCCTCTGTGTAAGATTCATCGAAATTTCAAAAAACCTGATTCTTCGCCATGAGAAGATTTCCATGCACCGCCTTACCTTTGGTCAGCTTTAAGGAGCACTGTTAAGTCCAATTGAATTCAGTTTGATATAAATAATACTTAGTTTTTTATTCAATATTCTTAATGTCCTAAAACAAGGTTATCAAGAATGTTTTGCTACTCGAAAAAAAAGGGTCAAAATGTTTCTCCTTTTAGGAAGCTTTGCTCATTATAATGTGATTAAATTGGGGATTTAGATGACAAACAGAGGAAATAGGTAATGAGAGAGGAATGAGAAAGTAACAATAACTTTTCCATAAAGTAAAGACAATAGTGATTGGCATATAGACCAAACGGTTGTGTTTTTGTTTTTTTCGGTGGTGAATTATTGCCTCCTTAGAAAAAGTTGCAGTTATGTGTAAATTTACTTATATTATTATGAAGAATCCGATTTGGAGTTGCGTAAACTTACAGTATCATCAGTGATACATCTATGCTGGAATACATAAATTATTATATAGTTGATTTTTCGGGTAGTTTAACTTTTTTTAACTGGTTCACTGAATGGAACGAAGCCTGCAAGCTAGTTTGGGCAGTCAGTTTCAGCAGTGATGCTGTATGCAAGTGACACATCTCAATCTCCTTAATATCACCAGTTTTTTGGTCTATTTAGGCTGCATCAGTATCCCATCTTTCCCTCTGCCTGTCAATGCCTCTTCTGCCCTGCCTCCAATTTGCTGCGAGTGCTTTTAACCCCACCAGCACCCCATCATTGAATTAACCCTGTAATTTCCTAATCTGTTGTTCTGTTGTTTGGTTGAGCACATTCATATTTCTTACTAGAAACTGTATGCCACTGGACTGAACCTGTCTATAATATGAACCAATGGCATAATGTATGTGCTAATGAGCAAGGGGCCAAGGATGGAGCCCTTGGGGACATGACGCATCAAAGGATCCACCGAGGTCGAAGTATTAACCACATTTCATCATGAAATAATTCTTTAAGTGAGAGTTTTGTTTTTACTGTTTAAAAACATATTTGAGCGAACAATTTGTCATGTTATGGTAAATTTATTCTAAGATATTAAACTAATAAATACTTTTCTTCTTGGTGAGGACATTGAAGGGGTTAGAGATTGAAAGACATTTGCTCATCACTGAGGTGATGAGTGATTAGGTCAGTGGCTGGACACTCAAACCAACTCAACTCAAACTGAAATCAGATTAAACAACAAAATATTTCCTCCCACAGGCACAGGGCTTTCTCAGAGTATTTTGTACTTTTTATTCTTTCCAATATTCCTTAAAATTAGCCCAGGATATATTGTTCATAGTTCTTCCACACATCTGCTGTGATGTTCCTGTGGCGTGAACTGAGTAGCCTCTTTTCTCACCATGCCTTGGGAAAGAAGAAACATTGAAAATATGATAATTGGGCCCCTGACACATTTTTCAGGCTGTGTGCTCTCTCTGGGTGCACTCACAATGTCCTTAAATGTTCTTCCAACACCGCAGGGGCTGTGTCACTTTTGCATTGTTTTCACGAGCTGTTAGGTCTTAGCAATATTTCAAGTGTCCTTCGGTTAGGCTTTGGTATGCTATGTGGTGACACAGCAGTGCAGTGCAAACTGGAGAACAGGGAAGATAGAGCCAACTTGGACAATCCTTCGAGTCCGTTCTCCAACTCTGTAAAGTAGCTGACCTTCCATCTCGTTTGTAGATTTGCAGAAAGTGTACACTTAAGAAAGAGGTCCTTAGAGAGTTGCAGAGAGGACAAACCGTCTAAAAGTTAGATGTCTGTACTGAAGATTTATGCATCCACCCTCTCTGACCTGGCCTTCATGTCTTATGTGTGTGTGTGTGTGTGTGTGTGTGTGTGTGTGTGTGTGTGTGTGTGTGTGTGTGTGTGTGTGTGGGTGTGTGTGTGTGTGTGTGTGTGTGTGTGTGTGTATACGTGCAAAGAAGATGAAAGTTGAGCAGACAGACAGTGGCTGTGGCTATGAGTGTGTGGGCTGGGGGGTATGTCTGGCACGTCGCCATTCACCTTGTACAACCTTCTTTAAGGTGGACTCTGGGGAGCTTTTTAAAATAGCTAGTGTGCTATCTCCCGAAATTATGGTGGTTTATAACACTTCTCTGTAGGTAACTCACGGCTATCTTTGCACCAGGGGGGAGATTGGAATTTGCTCACATATTTCAGTAAAATAAATGGTAAACAGCCAAAATGCCTCTTAAAAGTCCAAACAAGTAAAAATAACAGAAAGGTTTGTATATGTCGGTTTAGAAGAACTACTTGAGTTGGATTCATTTGTTTGGAGATAAAGCTTTGGTGACCATGACTGAAAGTGTTCAGTTTGATGTAAGGCATTCAGTCATGGTCACCGTGACTGAATGCCTTACATGCCTGTCCTTCCCACGTGGCTGGGAAGGACAGGCAGGATCTCACTTCAACGATATTTATTGGGGCAATATTGGAACAAGCAGACCGACTGGCCAATACATCATGAAAATCTGCAGATTGAGCTATTTGTATTCTAGTCTGGTCCAACTTCTGAATGCAAAGTGATATGGACTGTTGTGCTGGATAGGTATACAGGTATTTTAAACAGCTCCTGCTTGGAGACGGCAGGACAGCACTCACCAATGATCAGCTGTTATAGACAAGGAGGAAAATACTGCCTGTAATGTCCATGCAACCCTTGCTGCAGTACACAATCTTACCAGAAACTAACCTTAATTTCTCTGTAGAGATTGTTTATAAATATGTGAAATGTCTTAAAATTTTCGTAGACATGTAGAAATATCTTCAATGTGAAATTCACAAAAGCCTTAACTTCACTTTGTTCCTACTATGTTCTGAATAAGGAGCTTAATTTGTTTAACTATGTGTTAATGTGTTTTCTTTGGCAGAAATTAAATACTACTTTTGCTGTCCTCAGCTAACGCTATGTATTGTGGTCTTGGTGGTGTGAGGCGAAGTCTCATGTCTGTGGTATTTAATTTCATATTATACTGGACTACTCATTTAAAACAAGGACGGCATGATCTGAAAACATGGCTCGTGGAACCCTTAACATATAAGATGCCATATATGACAAACGTTTTAATAAAGTTATACTCACAAACCAAAATACAACGAGAGATGGGAGCCCTGGCGAAAAAAAACAAAAGAGGGAAAAGACTACAAACCAACCAAACTTTGGGCCGTCGGATAAGTTTTTACCAATCTAACTTCAAATGGAAACAGAACTGAAAACAGGATTGCCAGGAACTCCAAACTGGCAATCCTTAATACTGAATTAAACAATGAGTATCTAATGTGACGAAATATCTTGAAGCTGGAGGAAGAGAGACAGTTTGCGGGCTCCGCCTCCTCAGCCTTTATACTCAGCAGGTGCGCCTCCAGCAAGCCGCACTAAGTGAGGAGGGGAGGAAACAGGCATTAATGACATAATGTCTGTCTCCTCATGATAAAAACATGAATGAGAACGGAGAAGAGCGTGTTTGCACAGCTGCCCACAGTGGCACGCGTAACAACAGGACTCTTGTGTTTACTTCTCCTGAGGGCTCCATTTTGATAATGTCAACTTCCTCCTGCGCACTGACCAACACCTTTGCTGATCTCACCAGAAAAAAGAAAAACTATTCATCTAGTGTACTGGAAACACAAGTTATTTTATTATTCTAATACATTCTGCTGACCTCTTGATTTATGAAGTGTGCATAACACACATATACATCTGACCACAAACGAATGCAGTAGCTGGTAGTGAATGAGACAGGCATGGAGTCTTCTGAAGGAGGACCTAACTCCTGACCTTTTTTTTATTTATTTTTCTGCATTTTGTCCGGTAAAAACTTCAGCCAATGATTGATGGATTGGTTTTAACCTCCATTTATCCTGTGAGAGTCTGCTAAGCAAGTGTTTGTTTGGTTCCCAAGGAGATTTGCTGGAGCTCTTCGAAGGTGTAGATTGTTGTGAATGTTTTGTAGTTTTTTTCCTTTTCCAGCATTCTGGCAATCGGATCTGTGGAGGTGAGCAGAAAACCATATAGTCATGAGGTCGTACTTCTAACCTTCATGTTCAATTTACATATGCATCAGTATGAAAAACAGAGAACTGAGTGTTAAGGAGCAAACTGTGGCAACACATTGGAAATAATGTTCCTCCCACCAGCGCTTCCAGGAAACTGAAAACACTATTCCCATGTCAGACAGCCGCCCAAACAGATGGTTGTGTGAGGGTTGTGAAACTAAATATCCTTTTCAGCAGCTAGATTTTGCACTAGGGACCTTCCATTGACTGGTTGGTAGATTAATTTAATTCCCATTTGACAAACTCTGAATATATTTAGCTAAAATAAGCACCATAAAATAAGGCTCTGCCCCTGCAGAGGTTGGTGGTGTATGGTATGAGATTTGTCTTTGAGGACCGGGGGCTGACTGACTGCTAATGATCTGCTGTGTTTTTAAGGTAATTGGTTTTGGCTCTGGATGGTTTCAAAGGGATCGGGATGTATTTATTGTTTCACAAATAGTTGAATCGTTTCTCAGTAACTGGGTCAAATCATCAGCATCTAATTTTAAAAAGTAAAATTTTGAAACAAAATTATGGTATTTCCTAAATGAAGACATATAGTCACATATATTTGGTTTGAACCCCAAGATGCTCCCAATGGCTGTTCCATTGGTGTGTGAATGATGGCGTGAATGGTTATTGCTCCTGATGAGCATGTGGCGCCTTGCATGGCAGCATCTATCATCACTGTATGATAGATGGGTAGATGCTGACTCATGTTGTAAAATAACTTTGAGTAGTCAACCAGACTAGAAAATTGCTGTATAAGTACAGTCCATTTACCATTTAAAGCGGGATTTTGTTTGAAATTGCATACTAAAGACATATACACGAAAATAAATTGACTCATATTGTTGATCCCATTGGATTTTTATTTGTGAAATAGCTGTGTTGTCAGCTGAATCCCTACTAAGAACCTATTTCTTCAAAAATTTGTTTGACTCCCACCGATTTAACTATGTGTATGGTGGTGTTATTATATTAAATTATATTGTATTATATTATATTATATTATATTATATTATATTATATTATATTATATTATATTATATTGTGTTATTTTATATGATATATTGTATTTCTGACAATCTCTGTCTATCAGGGACCATAGAAGGGCCACTTTTTACACAGAAGTACCCAAAGATATGCCCAACATCAATGCACATTTCTTCATTCAGTAAAATGTATCGCGTACACAATACCTTAGTCTGTCCTTGTTTGCTTTTGACTCTGTACCTTTGAGTAAAGACATTCATAACTGAATTTGCAAAATAGGTCTTGTTCAAACAGATCATGTTTGTGAAAATAGCTTAGGAAATAAACATTATTTTAAACTGGAGTGCAACTAAAACATAGTAGATAAGACACATTTTTCCACATATGTAATACATAGAATATTTAAAAACAGGCAATGCATAGGATTAAAGCATAGAGTAAACAACAATTTATGAAGAAAATGTGCCGAGTGAGGAATATTATAGAAAACTGTCTGTAGCTGTACTTGTACCTACAGGGTGCCCACACTACCTGAATAAGAACAGGAGCATCCTTATTTATTTACTTTTTCTTGAAAATGAGACCAAACCTGAGTTTTCGTTAGGAACGGTTTAAAAGGCATACATCAACTGATCCTTTCTATGTGGGTTTCCCACAGATGGGCACTGGTCTGTCCATGGCCTTATGGCTGTAGATAAGATGTTAACAGTAGCACTGCAAACTACACATTTGTAGGTATTTGAATTTAAATACGGAGGGATATTTGGCCCCCAGAAATGTGTCCACTATGACCCAACCTCCCCCATGAATTAACAGCATCATCCTTATAGTTAGAAGTTTGAGGTACCACGAAATAGACAAGTGACAGATCAGGGCCATATCTTCTTTGCCAGTTAGATTTCCTTAGAATAAACATATTGTGACAAGGATCGCCTGTTCCTGTACCTCCTGTACCTTGTCTCTCTAGCGGTGTACACATTAAATCTGTACATGTAGCAATGAATGATTTCATACCAGAAAACACACAATTTCATACAATTTCACTCATTGGCACAAACTTTGAATGAATGAATTTTTGTCCAACAAATAGTTATCAAAGGTAATCTATTATACAGTATGTTACAAACCTTATATAGTATAATACCCTGAATAGATAGTCATCTATTCTAAATAGAAAGTTAATTTCAAGCTTAATCTCCAATACTTATTCACAATCTGAAAGGTGCTATTGAATTTTATTAGTGAAACCATAACAGATGAACCCATTGCCCTTATAGACCCTTAATTCCTTTGCAACAATGTGACATCCTTTTGGTAATTATTCAAATATCCAGTGTTAATTGATTTAAAAAGCCAAACATTGTAAATGCTCAGTTTGTTATCGTATTGTTATCTGTTTTGTTTTATTCCCTCCATGTCCACCCACACCTTGCTGTTTTTCCCTATTGTCATCATTCCTGCTTTGTGTTCTTTTTGAGAAAATCTGAATTAGCAAGGCCATAGATCTTCAATTTGTTGGTGTTAAATACCCCTGTATATGATATTATAACCTGCTTAGCTGTGCATTAAATCAGCAAGAGCAGCCAGCCAATGGGAGCCAAGGTTGGGGCCCTTTGTCCTTGTTTTTACAGATTTGGTGTAGAAAATACATCATCATAATCAATGTTGTTCTCTTTCTCTCTTTTGCAGTCTCAGCAGAAGTGCATTGTGATCTTTGCTTTGGTGTGCTGCTTTGCTGTGCTGGTGGCACTGATTTTCTCGGCTGTTGACATCTGGGGTGAAGATGAGGATGGGATCACAGAGGAGAACTGCAGTAAGAACTGCAGGTGAGAACTGCCGAAACCAAAAACACACAAAAATTGACGTAGACATGTTGCAACAGAGTCACATGCATTTATTTTAGTATCTTCTATAGATCACAAAAACCTTAATTTCACTTTGTTATTCGGTCATAGATCTTTGCACATTAAGTAGGTAATGGACTGTCCTTTTTTATTAGCATGCTCTGAACTAGGAGATTACCGTGTTCAGCTGTATGTATCCGATGCATGCATCTTGGTTTTATCAACTTCCTCCTGCTCCTCCTGCACACTGACCATCACCTTTGCTGACATCACCAGAAAAAACACCCAATACATCACAATGCAGTTAATTAGTTATTCCTGGTGTGTTTGGCCTATGGACTTTCTTGCCTTTGCCTTGCTTTGTGTGCAATTTGCTTATAATCCACAATCTTTCATTGCTAGTGTTGAAAAATAGAGCATCATTTTGCACCATTTTGCATTCAAGCAGGTCTAACTAACCGCTGACACAAGATATCAAAAGCAGTATAGTGGCTGGAGATCCCACGGCGTCAATTAAGAAAGAGTGAACTAGAAAAAAGTTCAATCATTCAATCTGGTATTACTACACTTTCACCCATTTCCCTGAGATGATTACCAGACTTTGTTGAAAATTACTTAGTACCAGACATGAACAGGTTTATACCATCTGTTTAGTTTCTTTGAATATTGATCCCCAGGCAAAGATTCTGAAAATCAGGGTGGTCTCAAATGAAAGTGGCAATTTATGTGTCCTCTTCTCTGCTACAGCAGCGCCTTCTCTGTCTACATTTACCTTCCCACTGCTCAGCCTCCATTAGAATCTCATCATCCAGTTCACCATTCAATTGTGAATTACCTCCACCTGTCTCTCTCATTATCCCTGCGGTCATCTAACCACAACCTCCTCTTCCCCAAATCAGCTTTTATTATCCTTTCGGTAAACCGAAAGTGTGAACCCAATCTATAAAGCTGAATTGAACGTTAAATTTGAGCAGAGGGGATGACAGGAAGAGAGTATGAACCAGATGGAGGGGAAGACTGAAAGCAGAATAGATATGGGGTTATTGGGGCTGCCATTGGTATGCAGACATTACTATAAGACATATCAATTTATTTAAGAACATTTCATGCAGACTTGTTCATTTACTTATGAGTTATTGCCAGCCTCTAAACCAAAGACTCCAACAAACTCACTCAGTGTCCCTCAAACACTCTGGTATCGTTAGACTCTCCTCATTTCATTGTAGCTTCCACTTTCCTGTTTCTGCTCAGAGCAGAAACTCCAAAACCCCACCACTCTGACCACCTTTTTATTGTTTCTACATATGATGAAAAATAAGACAGAGATTATAATTCCAGCTGTCACTGTTTTGCGCAGACGCAAAGAAGAAAGATCAACTTTAATGCTATAATAATCTATCTGGTATTGCCACACATCTCTTAAAATAAATTGAACCTTGCGTCAAAAATGTTATTACCTAATGATTCCCTGAAGTTGAACAGCATGCAGGGAGCAGAACAACAGCTCCTGTATCGCCCATATTAATTTGATTGATTCTGTACACCCAGAGCTCAGGGCAGCACATGAAAGGGTGAGTAATCTGTCAGATGTCAGGGCTCGCTCTGGCGTACCGTGATTTTCAGCACGATCCATGCTGTTACCCTGAGCGTACTACAGTATCAAGTATCTAATTGGCATTATTAAAAAAACATGTTGTAGTTTCAATTAGTGTGACATTTAAACTTGCCTCATCCCAGACAGCTGTGACGGGTTTTTTTATTTTCTGCTTTTTGGAGTAAAACATAAGGAGGGATGGGGCGGAGAATAAATCTAAGTGATCAACAAGATGGGAATATATTACCATTCAGACAGTCACTTGCACTATCTCTCATGTATGCATACACACAGTTTATACTACTTAGATATTGGCTGCTGGCCTAAATCATACCCGTAAAGCAGAAATTGGTTGTAATGGGCGGGAACCAGCAGTGGTAACTACAGACTGCATAAATTGATTAATCCCTTCCATGCAAAAACAACTGGTTCACTGCTTCCTCCACCCATAATACCCAAGCCTGTCTGCCTGTTAAAACCATTCGGAATCACCATTCATCATGACTCACAGCCGTTAGAGTGGACTGTGAGAATTTCAGAATAAGATTAACTAATTTCCTCTTGTCATCCATCCATCCATCTTTTTCCTCATTGTTGGTTGTGGCTGTCCCAGTTTCTGCTGTATTTTCAGGACACAGCAGTGATATACACATAAATATTCTTTGTTATTTTATAATAATGCTTTATATTTATATACTTTGTATATTTATTATTGGTATTTTTGTGCCTCTACATCTCTTTTCATTTTCAACTTAAACTTAATACCCAGAAACATATTGGCCAATTTATTGTGTAATTCTAGCTAATTCGCCTTTCCTAAACATATTGATTTTCATTATTTCATAATCATAAGGATATTACCACAGAGCCCTTAAGTCCCGCAAGTCCTTTCCAACGCCTCACATCTTTTTAGCAAGGCAGAGATTTTCAAGCAGGGGCTTGGAACTGGGCTCTCGATGCCAGTACATTATCCCCTTAAGAGTGTGCCCTCCAGGAGGCCCTCACTACCTGTCATACTTTGGTGACCCTGTAGAGTTTGATACCATCCACTTTTTATTTGTTTCCAGTTACCCTTTTTTAGGACTTAACCATCTCTTTGCGGCTAAATGAATAATAATTTCAGTTGTAAAATAATAAGTCACAAAAAAAGATTTAATACTGGCATTTCTTAAAGATATCAGGGTAGCTGATGAAATTGTTTTTACACTGCAAACATCATTCAACCTACATAACGGAACAGGAAGGAAGATACTGTTATATAAATATCTGTCATTGATAACAAACAGAAGATGACAGTCATGCCACTGTTATCAGCCAATATACACATCATTCAACTTTAACGTGCAATATTAATATCTTATTTATCCGCTCGTTGACTGCACATTAAGTATACTGGGATTGGCAGTAGAGCAATAACAATAAAGTTGCTTATATTTTATGTCTTGTTGCATCTAGTCTGCATCATTTAAAGAAAATTAACACTGCTTTGTTTGTTATCTTGTTGTCTGTCCTCATTGAAATATTCTCTTGTAAATAGTAAGAAATTTTCAGACAATGTTATTGGTGGCCTACTTTAGTTTCAGAACAAAATTTAGAATCGCAAATACACTTTTATTGTACTAGCTTGTTGGTAATTAATACAGTCAGTGGCTTTGTGTTGAAAAAGATGTCTTGCTAACATTGTAAAAAAAAAAAGTGGGTTGAAATCAACTTTGTCCACTTGCTTATTAAGTACTCTCATTCATAAACCCTCAAAGAATAAAAAAAAAATTGATCTGCAGCTCTTGCTCAAAAACTGTTATGGATCATTTTCAAATATTATACCCCCATTGACTTTTGTGCAAGAGATAATTGAATACATTTTGGGTAATGTCCCTTGTATATTACGGACACTGGGGGAGCCTCCAAAGGTTTTGGGACATAATTTCTCAAGCCTGGACAATTCGCCAGTTCATCGCAGGGCAGACACATACAGCCACACACACTTACTCATACGGGTCACCAATTCACCTGTATCACATGTTTTTGGAATGTGGGAGGAAGCAGGGGTTCCCTGAGAGGACCCACGCAGTCACAGGGACAACATGCAACCTCTGCAAAGATGTGGATTTGAACCTGGTGCCTTTTTGCTGTGAGGCAGCAACGCAAACAACTGCGCTACCTTGCCGCCCTGGTACATATTAATCAAGTCCAATAGCTTTATCTTTTATATGTTGTCTTTTGCCTCACAGTTCTTATTTAAGGCAATCTTTTTTTTACAAAAAACACTATTTTTCGGGCTTAACTTCCTAATCGTTAGTCCTATTTGTCCATATTTGGTGCATATGAATCAACTCGAGAAGATTAATCTTGTAAATATCATAATTTACTCACTAGGGGCCATCTGTGTCATGAAAAGCGCTTCTTTTTCAGACATAACTATAACATTTAATTTTAAGAGTTTAACCAGGGGAAGTGCTTGTACAATGCAGGGGATTGTGGGTATTCCTTTGCTGTCGGGTACAACAGGATAGGCCTAGTGTATGTTAATGAGTTTCTGGGAATTTAACACAGAATTTGGCATGTCATGCTTCACTCCCAACATGTGCATTGACTATAAGGACAAAGTGCAGAATGTCTTGATCTAAACTTAAATAATGTATATTAACCATGACATGTCTTAGTACATGAATTTCCACTAATGTAATTCAGTTAATCGTTATTCTGACATGGTTTGCTAGTTTTTTAAACAGCATTTCATGGACCTATTCAGCCCTGGAGGTGCCATAGAATTTATATCTAAACTGTTCATGATCGCTGAACACCCACCCGTTTATGTTTCCTTCTTAATAACCAGGAAGCAGAAATCAATGTTGATGCCAGACATTGAGAGAATGTAGTGAGTGCTAGAGCTTGGTAATAGCTTGGGTCTTTGCAGCTGCAGTTCTGTGCTGCCACAGCTAATTCAAACTGTTACTTCCAACTCTAATGCCTTTGTTGTACTCAGGTATCCTGGTGGGGGTAGAATGAGAGAATCGAGATGCGTTAGGGAGAGCTCAGAGTCATGGTTTTCCGGATGACATGATATCACACCCTGGCAGAAAGAGAGAGGATATAGAGCATAGCATTACAAACAAAAAACAAAAAGCAGGGAGAACATTTTCCCCATTATTGAAGTTTTGGTGGTATAGCTTTATGGTGAAGAAAAACACCTGACTACTCTGCATTCTAATCAGGTGAACTCAAGGATATGGCTATTCAGGTCTCTGTGGTTTACAGAGCATGACATTGAGTAGATTACTTCTTCTGTATATGCTTTCATTATACGCTGGTTGCTGCAGGTAAGATTATATTACCTGAGACGGCTGATGATTACATTTAAATGCATCATGTAATAGAATGATGATAAACCCACAACCAAACAGTTATAATACATCACCTTTCCCTGACTATGGGTAATTCAATCGGCATTGATGAACTCTCTGTACATCAACCGTCGGTTATTCTTAGCTGCTGCCAGAGACAGCCGGTATGAGCTCTAATGATGCTTAATGGAATCTTGGAGGTCTTGAAATCATAATGAAAGTCATTAGGCTAACGATCTAGAGAAAGATGAAGGGTGCTGTTCGTCTTAACATTGATTCCTGCTGCATATTCCATTATCATGTCTCTTTAGATCCATGACTTAGTCTAAAGAAGTGTTGTTGTTTTTTTTCCTTTGTTCTCCCATTATCTTCCACAGAATAGTGCTTGTGGAGAACATCCCAGAGGACATCATCTTTGAAAATGGTACCCTCCACAACTCCCTGTCAGGGGGGCTGTACAACTTACTAGACCAAGCAATTCGGGCTGTTGAGATAGTTTCCCCTCTGTGGCTCCTCAACTCCTCGGATTATGAGTCCAGCTTCCAGCCTGCTGCCAGACAGGTAAAGAGAAAGCCAACGGACACTTAATAATATAAACTGTACCTGTACTTTTAGTTTGATGGTATCCATTGCAGCAACACTTTACCTTGTTACTTCCCATCAATGATCACAAAAAATGAAAATGTCATTACAGTAATTTACTTAGTTTTTTTTCAGTTCTACATCCTGAAAGGACATTAAAAGAATATATGTTTTCTGCTTTAGCCAGGACACTAAAGTCAACGAAAAACAAATAAATGCATGATTTGAACTGGATGTGTGTTATTGGCCATTGCATGACAGGTTTCCCTAGTTTGTTGCTAGTTGGTTGCAGGCTGTCCTTGTTAACATGTTTCACTTACTTTCATTCGACAGCCTAAACCGAACTCCATTCATGTCTAAATCTTACCTAAACGTATGCTCAAGGCAAACCTTACAAGAAATCTTAAGCAGTTACGTGGAAATTTTGCCTTGAACTATTAGGTCCCCATAAGGAATACTGGTCCTTAAAAGGTCAGCATCATCACATTTCCACAAACATTTTGCTTAGAATCAAGAAGAGCCCTCTTCCTACAGGGACAGTGGATAAGATTATGGCCATTATGTCTTTTATGGTATCTTGTTTGTAGTACTTCCTGGAAAAAGTTATAGGAAATAGTAAGTTAGTTAGTTAGTTAGTAGTTAATATCTTTTGTTACCAGTGACTGTATTTTAGTTTTGTGGGAAAACTGAAACCACCTTATGCATAATGTCACTTTTTAAAATAAAGGTGTCTTCAAATGATCTGTTGTCAGTAAATCCTCATTGGGTTTTTGCGGGAATGAGCAGATGTTGTCATCATTACTGTTGCAACAAAAAAAGTGTCATCCATGAAAATAAATACCTTATCTGAAGAAATAATGCACATCCCAGATGCTTTCTTCAGCGGGTCCTCTGGGAAATGTATTTCAAGAAAAGCTCATAAAAGGCTGCTCATAAAAGGCTCTAAAAAGAGCTCATCTGATTGCAGGGCGCATGAATATTATGTGACAGCAGAGGTTTTGTGATTTTCTTTTCCCATTAGGGCAGGGCTCTGCTGTCCAGACTGCAGGCTCTAAAAGGTCAAGGAATCCAGCTGAAGATCTCAAGTGGGATGATCGATTCAGCTGAGCTCAACACACTCGCCAAACACAGTCAGCTTTTACTTTCACTGTATAATATATATACTACATCCTTTTTGGCTCGTGTTTAAACTTGCTGTTGCCTAGCTTCGGCTGTTCATACTGTTGAGAGGTTTTTTTCCCTATTTCTCCCTCACTCCCTATTTCTAGGTGCTGAAGTCCACTATGTGAACATGACAGCACTGACCAATGGACACTTGCTCTCTTCCTTTTGGGTGGTTGACAGAAGACATTTCTACATCGGCAGTGCCAGCATGGACTGGAGATCCCTCGCCACTGTATCTAAGACTCACCCCACAAAACAATATAAACTACAAAAACACACACATACTACATACATACATACTAATTCTTATTGCATACTTATGCACCCAAAGATAATGGCTATAATATCAGACCTTCAAAATCTGAAGCTGCATTGTAATACAAATTATGCAAATGGAAACCCATTTTGTATCCAACAGACACACAAAGTATTTTTATAAGGTTTATATGGATAAGTCTTAAATTCACAGAATTTCGCTACACATTTCCAGCATTCTTATGCAAAACAGTGAATAAACTAACAGTAGTATGATGACCATCTGGTTATGATGGGGGGGGTGTCTTTAAGTATCATTTGTACTCCATCTATGATTGAAAATAGATATGTTTGTTTCAAATGTGTTCACATCCTCAGGATGGCAGTGAACAGTAAAAAGTTTTGACTACAACAAAGAGTTGGTTGGCGTAGAGGATGTTACGATGATGTACTTATTAAATAAAAAGCAGAGGCAACAATGAACTCAGTGGTGGTCCGTGAGGCCATTTTATATATCGCAGTATGTGGACAAGAGTTGTTTTTAAAGTAATTATTTCCTCTTCTCGAGTCCATTAGACATTTATCCTGCCTTACTTGAATTATGGCTATTGCTAATGATTTCTGATGGTACAGCTCCGTTTCGTTGATTTCCGTAAGCTCCATATCTGCAGAAAGACGTTGGAAATTAACACAGAAGTCAGACAAAGGCTAAAGCCATATTAAATGTTTAGCATAAATAGCACTTTAGGAGGATGAATTTGCAAACGCTCAGGATGATCAATCCAACCCCAAATTCTGCACTCACTTTTTAAATGCGACACGACCGAATTCTGTAGAAAAGCAGTTGATATGTGTTTTTAGGCTTGTCCTGGTATTGAATGAATTCGAAGTCAAATTTTCAGTGTGTTTTTGAGGCAGTGATTAGCAGGTTAGCAGGGGGGAAAAGTGCAAAGAGAAACAAAAAAAAGCGAAGGCAATGTTGAAGTTATAAGCTGAGTGGTTGAATATGAGATATGGCTTTTATATCAATGAAAATGCTGCAGAGAGCAAATAAAGAAAACTGAGAAGGGGAAAAGAGCTATTGCAGTGACATTGATGAGTGTTACTGTGACAAAAAACATGATTGCTCAGTCCTTTAAGGGAAGAGAATGGTGTTTCTCTCCTTTCTTATGATGATGTAATCAAGGTTTTGTTTGTCCGGCAGAGGAAGGAGCTGGGTGTGGTGGTGTACAACTGTAGCTGTCTGGCTTTGGACCTCCACAGAGTGTTCAACCTCTACTGGAGTCTCCAGTATAAGGATTACATTCCCTCTTTCTGGTCTAAGCGCGTCTTTGCTCTCTTCAATGGGGACAAACCTCTGGAACTCAGTCTTAACAACACAAAGGCTCAGGCCTACATCTCTGTAAGTCACAGCCGAGTTCTCTTTTGTTCAAGCTCTTGAAAAATCTTCCATTTTTTCCATCGTGTGCTTTCATTACCTTGTCAATAAGGTAAACATGCCACTACCAAACCTGTAGAAGCAGATTAAAGGTATACTTATTTCAAGTCCCCAAAGTATCTCTATTAGCTACAATCTAATACCTTCCATTAATTTCACTTGACAGGACTAAACATGCAATTGCTCACATAATTCAATATCTTTCATTTGAAATGGGATGTTAGAGCAGACAGTCAGACATAGTGAGGTTCGATGTTTGGTACAACAGACATCTTAAGGGTACAATCACACATACAGGAAGTGAATGCAGGACAATGACTTCCGTTGGTGATTGTGGAGTGTAGAACGTGGTACACATAGAAATATTTGTGGTCAACCTAGGTACATTTCTTTGGTTTTGCTTTTTCTATTGGTTGACGCTGTATATTGAATTGTAGCCAAGTGTAACTCTGCACAAAGCTAAGGTGCAAATTCTATTCTCCCATTCATGGCATGGAACTGAACAGGGCTGAAAAGCATCAATGTTTATTTTGTGTTGGTGTGATTGTGCCATAAAACAGGAAAAACATAATTCTAGTCAGAAATCAAAACAATTTTTATGCAGATAATCGGGGTTCAGAAATTCAACATTGTGTAAGCTTGTCCATTCTCTAAACTGCTTTACTGGGACACCTAAAGGAACTGAGCCATTGTTAATGACATTTTTGTCTGTGTTTCATCCAGCACAAGTCAAAATCTCTGCCAAGGGAAAACATCTGTTGTGCTTGAGGGCTCACTTGCCTCAAAGCAATTACCAACCTGTGATTTATTTACTATTCCCTACACAATAAACACTAAATAATTGATTCTATAGTGGCCAGTTAATGGAGATTTCAGACTCTAATGAATCATCATACTGTTGTCTCATTTAAAGTGTGCTCTGTTAATTTTATTTTAACGTATTTAGTTTAAAAAATAAGTAAGGAAACTACCTCAGAATATTCTGGCAAAAAAGATCATTGTTGCTTTTTTTTCTTTTCTTTTAAATATTTAAAATTAACGAGGAGATTTTGATTCAGTTTCCATTTAAAGTCAGCTTATTATAATAAAACATTCTGCATGTAGAACTTAAAATATGTATCCTCAAAGTTGCAAGGTAGAATTTTTTGGATAAAGTGTGTGCAAGAGAAACAAAGTAAATAACTTTCAAAACACCGCACAACCACAGAATTGTTTTGTGTTGAGTGTGGTGAGTAAGGCCTCTGGTCAAGTTTAGCTTCTATGCTCGCAATAATGTGAAGTCGACAGCAGAGATGATAGAGATATCCCAGACCCGGCAGGAGACTGAGAGATAAGTGCTCTAATCAAACCAAATGAGTGTGAGCATCTGTGAGAGTGTAATTTGATGCTGATCCAATTTTAAATGGTGCAGAAACGTCATTAAAATTGTCACCTGTTTTCTTCCTCCAACCACAAGCTAAATGGTGCATTATTACATCAGACATTCATATTTTATAGCGACTCTACCTTTTTAACTAAGGAGAGAACATAAAGACCACTCAAATGTAGCAGCCTTCCCCACTGATGGTGAGTAGGGAGAGTACATTTTCCACATGGAGGGTTTCAGCAGGACACAGATGAGCAATGGTGATAACATCCCCGTCGACGAAAACAGTTTATGTGACTGGCCCGTCCATCTACTAGATTTATATCTAGACAAAATGCAAACTCCCAATTAAACATTCCCAGCTGCCATTACCAAGAGGTTAAGACTGAATCTTCTAAGCTTTTCACAACGTGTGAAAGAGAGGCAGACAGTGAAATCCTAATGGTTATTTCTTTGAACAGTAATCCTGATGAGAGCTGAGCTCTTTGTAGGATTTTTATAGTGTTGACGATCATGATGCTAACTACTTCTGCTTTCTTCCTCTTCTGATGACAGAGCTCCCCAGATGTTTTCATCCCAAAACATCGTAACAATGATCTCGAGGCCATTTCCAGAGTCATTAAGGAGGCACGCCATTTCATATATATCTCCATCATTGACTACCTGCCTCTCCTGAGCAGAAACGCTCAAAGGTTAGACTAAGTGTGATGCTGTCAGGGTTGCTTTCTTTGACATGATTTGACAGGCATTTATCTTCAAAAGCTTGGAAGCCTCTCTTTGATACAAATGATTCAACTGTTCATATGTTTGCTTATCCTTCTGGCTGAATGCCCACAATTTTGTGACTGTATCTGTGCCAAGGTACTGGTCTCGTATCGACAGTCTTATCCGGGAGGCTCTGATCCTGAGGAAAGTCCGGGTTCGTCTACTGATTAGTTGCTGGGAACAGACCCAGCCACTCACTTTCAACTTCATCTGGTCCCTGAGGAGTCTGTGCATGGAGCAGGGCAACTGTTCACTGGAAGCAGTAAGTACAAGGCCACTATGTGCTATTCTCAAATCTATAGACACAAGTCATCATTCAGTGTGTGTGTGTGTGTGTGTGTGTGTGTGTGTGTGTGTGTGTGTGTGTGTGTGTGTGTGTGTGTGTGTGTGTGTGTGTGTGTGTGTGTGTGTGTGCAGAAGTTTTTCAACCCCAGAGTGCAGAGGGATGGCAGTCTCCAGGGAATAAACCACAACAGGTTTATGGTGACAGAGAGAGACATTTATTTAGGTGAGTTCATCCACTATACTTGATGATTGGGGCTCATATGCTTCTTCTCACCTCCCACCAATGTCATTTTTTGACTGTCTGAAAATAAATGTTCAGCATATCTGGGAGCACGTTTACTTCTTTACCAGAAAAAGATGAGATGAGCAATACCATTCCTGTTTTGCATGACTCGGGAAACTAGAGCAAAGAGAAAATTTAAATGTTTGGCTTTCTGATGAAAACTGGGAGCATTAGACCCTTTGGTTTTAGAGAGAATTACATGCTGCAATTATTTAATGATGAACACAAATAGAGTATATTCCTCGCCCAAGTACACCAGGAATTCATGTAATACTGAATCAAACTTTTGCAAAACAGTATATTACTCAAACAATAATCAATGTATTTGGTTGTACTCCCAATTGGTAAGATTTGTTTGATTTTGAAACAATTGCACAATTAGGGAAGTTAGTTTGAACAAGTGTGTACACCACTACCTCGGCGTTGGTTCACATCAAGTTATTCCAAATGAACTGTGGTGGATGTTGATGGAAATATGGATTCAGCCCACGGTGAATCCATAATAGGATGTTCTTTTGTCATCCTATTGTTACAAAAGGCCACAAATAGGATGAGATATCCCAAGATGCAACCTTGAATTAATCAAAATCAAATATCTGACACGTTTTATAAGCTATTAGCGAGTTCTCAGCCATTGTAAATAAATCCATAGACATACAGATCCAACAAGCACACTTAGTGCATCACATAGCATTGTTTTCAGTTGGAAAGTTCTGCCAAACAGAACATCATAAATGCGTCAAAAATATGACTGTTCAATCAGGTTCTGATGTTATACAAATGTCTATTTTATTATGTTGGTTCGGTGTTAAAAAATTTTGTCAACCAAGACTTAAGATGTATTTATGGCAAGATATCTGCTTTGGCCTGAACCTCTGAGAGCTACAAGTGAATTAGTCTGTATTGAAGGTGCTGATATTCAAGTTTGTGCAGTTTGCAAAGAGTGAGACTCACTGTTTCCCCTTTGCTTCCAGTCTTTAAGCTGAGCTAAGCTAATCACCCCCTGGCTCCTGCTCTGCACTTAGTGAATTGCCATCCTCATCCTTTTTTTAATTTCCAGTTCTGGGAAAGTATTTCTAAAAGTAAATCTTTTCAAGGAGGTGAAACTTATTTTTCAGTAGATTGGTCTTTGATTCAGTACATTTATTTATCGTTTAATAAAATTCTGCTAATTTGGTCACCTGGCCATGTTGTTTTTGTCTTTTTTGATCTCGAATGTATTTCTGGCAATTGACTCTTATTATCTTCTTCATCCAATAGGCAACCTTGACTGGGTGGGAAATGAATTTACCTTTAATGCAGGAGCAGGACTGGTCATCAGTCAGGCAGAGGGCACCGAAGAAAGGAACTCTACAGTGGTGGAACAACTACGGGCTGTATTTGACAGGGACTGGTTTTCTCGCTACACCCGCTCTCTTCAGGCCAATAAGATCCCTGTCTGTAACAAGCACCAGATCACCAGGTTGGTGTCTATGAAAGGTAGCCACATAGACAGTGGACCAGTGCCTATCAAGAAAGGCCAGCATGATAACGGACCTGCGCCAATGAGAAACGGTCACAAAGATGATGGAGAGGTGGTGCTTAAAACAACACACCAGGAGGACAGACTAAATAAACTTAGTCACCCAGAAATGCCCAATGGACTGGTGCCAATTATAGACGCATACCAAGACAGGGAACGAGTCAAAATGAGTAATCTTGACAACAAAGAAGTACAACTCAAAGAAAATTACCGGGACACTCAGGTGGACAAGCAAAGTCAGTCAGCTGAAAGCAGCGGGAGCAGAGAGATCTCCAATGGGTCGCTGTGAACACAGAACACATTAAGATCCTTAATGATTTTATGATGTTTGGAGAACTGATCTCCTCCAGACTTACCTGAATGGGACTTTGGAGGCATTTTAATATCTCCATTTTGAAGGAAAACTTGAAGCTGAAGTAATAGCTGGCTTGTCGGACTTGATGCTGTTTGTGGAGGAAATCAGGAAAGCAAGAAAAAGGCTCAACTGGCACTTTCGATTAATATTCTAATGATGAAAACAAAACAGTTAGGTTCAGTAGAAACATTGATTAATACACTGTTATAAATGCTTACAACCCTGATATTTATTCAGCCCTTTTCCGGTCCTTTTTGCAAACTGTTAAAGAAGGAAACAGAACTGTTATTGGTTTCCTAATATAATATGCCATGTATGCTGTTTGTGGCAGCAATATTTTAGCACCCTTTAAAAGTGAGAGTGACACCTGCACCTTTATGCAGAGATGGGAAGCGTTGCAGCATGTGCAACTACACAGCCTACATGGAGATGTGGAAGATCTACCACAGCTTTAGACGTTGTGCATTTCTTCAATTGAATTGATTTATTTTATGATTACCTCTGTACTCCACACTTTCTTTTTAAAGAATAAGATGATGTGCCTATTCTACTGCTTTTATCACATAACTTAATGCACCATGGTCGGAATTTTCAATCAGTTGCTGCCACAGAAATACGGCATCCATTCATTTAAGCTGAAAGCTGGTATTTTTCCCTTGAGAGGCAGGGGCTATTGATCTGAAATAGTTTTCATAATAATCAGTCCTGTTCCCATATACACATCCCAGGACAAGAGGAAGAATTGAAAGGTTATATATACTATTCTTCAAAATGTAACGTTGTGACCTATTGAACAAATACTAAAGGTGCAGTTAGAAGAAGGAGCCAGAGGGTCTCTGCTGTCAGCCAAATCAATACAATGAATTTTTAACAGAGCTTGCGTGTTGCAGTTGTTGCAGTTTAACCTCAAGGACATAGCGGACTGTAATGACATGGCTGTGAGGCAAACAAGTGCGCTGCCTTTGCCATGTAGAGGTAGAGATTTTTTTTTTAAAAGTGATTGTTACAAAAAATTACTATTATTTTACTCTTCTCTGAAAACTTGTAGCAACTCTGTGTTTTAAATGATGCATTTAAGCTTAAAATGTTCTTTGCTGCTTTTGCCACTATTTGTAGCAGTGCTTGCGCGGTTGTAATTTGGAACCGTTTTCTACATTCCAAAGCCATTAATCAAAGAAACAGGACGTCTAAATCAACAATCCACAGGGTGCATTTATTGCAAAAACAACCCAGATAATATCATTGTTTTGTTTGCAGAAAAAACAGCTGAATACCCTGATTCTACTGGAAAAATTAAGCAGTTATAATCAAAATGCAAAAAAGGTCAAATGACATCACAGTCTAACAGTTGTGGACGTCTGCCATCTAGTGGTTGTAATGGGAAAGAACATTTCCTGTCATAGCTATGACATGATGATTTTTAGAAATCTGCCTTGTTCAAAAACACCTCTGTTCACGACTACTAATTTCAGACCCATTCTTAGGTAGTGACCTGGGACTACAGGTGATTTCCCAGTTAAAGTTTGAACTCGCTAATATCATGTGATAAGAAGATTATTTGCTCTCTGAAAGGACAGCATTTTGTACAAACAGTACAGTACAGAAATTGAATGTGTAATGCACAAACAAACAAACAAGAATAGTGTCAGAGGAATAACACTTCATGAAAGGAAATGTAGTCATTTAATTCACTAATATGAGATACTGTCAAACACCATTGATGACTGGTTCACTTTGAATGCTCACTGAAAGCCTTATAATATGGAATGCTATTTCCTGTAGAATGTTTTGGGCATGACGCTGCTTGCATGCTCTACTTTTATGAACTGTGCACAGAAGTTATGAACCTTTGCAGAGACCATGATGATGACATATTATATTTACCTTTAAAAAATACAAAGGAATGTATACTGTATTTATTGAATACAATTGCTAAACTATTGAAGACTTTTTGCTCTGATTTCTATTTTTATTTTTCAAGTCTTATTAAAAAAGCTCTTGTGTATGTGTTTTGTTACTGTGTTTGTGTTTGCGTGTTTAAGTAGTTCCTTATGTTTCTTCAACCCAAAGTCAGGGTTGCTATTTGAACATACTGGCAGATTGAAGACAGAAGGATTAACAATAATAGATGGATTGATGGATGGATGGATGGATGGATGGATGGATGGCTGGCTGGATGGATGGATGGATGGATGGCTGGCTGGATGGATGGATGGATGGATGGATGGATGGATGGATGGATGGATGATGGATGGATGGATGGATGGATCCATAGAGTCCAGTAAAAAAATGTTTAATTTAGCTCCCTCCGAACCAAGTACAACAGTCAAATCATAAAAACTCGATCAATAAAAACTGATATGAGACCAACCATGATTGAAATTTTTGTAATTATGTGACACTTCAAGATCACAAGATAAATATTATCAGTAATATAGTCTCAACATACGAAAAGTAATTTGCTCTTATTATCTGAAGAAAACACATGCTGCAAACCTGCGGCCAGGTTAATCCTCTCCATAAATGAAAAGAACTTAGCTTAACATTATATCTGACAGAATGATATCCTCTGTTTTTGTTTGTGTTGGACCTTTCATTTTCTTTGGAATGCATTGTAAAACATTTGAATAGTTTCCCCCCACCCCAGACCTTAAAAGAATAGCTTAGGTCATAGCCCACTGGACACTAACGTGTGTTTCACATTTCACCACTTAATGTAAGACTATTGTCACAGTCTGCGCTGACTCTTCACTTCAAAGAAGAGATGATTCAAGCATTTTCCTTTGCTTACGCTATCACGAAACTGCTTTATATGGATATTCTAGCCAGTTACAGGGAAATAAGCACCCCATAACAATACTAACGTTAGACCTATCTCTGACAGTCATTGACTGTAATGTAAAAACCAGTCCAATTCATGTTCCTACCCCCTTCCAACACACACACACATAAAATCCATAGAAAATGATGGTGAAAACCCGACAAAAGATCCCCAACCCTCATCAACATTAATCAACAAATCAATAATTTATTGGCTCATAAACCAGCCCGACACTAAACTCATTCAAACTGACTTGCGAATATTTCACGGTATTTTTAAATAAACTCACAACCAAACCAATGCAAAAGTCACATTATCGCCTCCAAATTTCTGTTATACGCTCCTCTCTACTTCTTTAGTCAGAAGTGGCTCGATGCAGGAAAGAACTAAGAAGAAATCTGGACCTAAAGCTTCCAAAATGTCAATAAGATTTCCCCCATTATTCACATTAGGTACACATTTGTATGTATTAAATGCGCTCACACAGGTATTCATCTCAAACCTTGATGAATGTAAACCAACTGTCATGATTATTTTGCTGTGGGTTGTGTAGACTTACAGAGATGTACACAGGCCGACATAAAACGGGCTATTGTGATTGGTCCGATTTCTTCATATCACAAATGATAGTAACTTTATGAATGATATGTTTTATCTTTTAAAAAGGAACAGTGTCATTTTGATCTTTCTAGAATTGTAAATGTTGATTATTAACACTTAAAAACAAAAGTTAAAGGTCCAGTGTTTTTGAGATTTGGCCGGGAAGGATCTCTCTCCCTCTCCTTCACTGCCTGAATTCTTCCCACCCGAAGCCCAACCGGTGCACACCATAGAGAATATTTGACGCCTTGTTTTAAACAGCTGTTAAAAAAAATACTTTCAGCTAAAACTACACCCAAAAAACATAGTGATGAATGTTATATTCTATTTATTCAAAGAGATAACCCTAAATACCCTCTAAACTGGAAAATGTGTTTTCTCTGTTAGATTGGTGGGCCAGCAGTCATGACACCACAACGGATGTTAAATTTAATGGGTTGTTTGATTTATAGTGCGCAACTATCAACCTTTGATACCTGTCAAGAGTATTGGGGGTGGGCTGCTCGGGGCTCCAGAGAGACCGGCCCTGTGTCTAATTTTAGCTCCTTAATTATAGCTCTACATTCATCTGACAATCAGTGGCTACTGAAGCCATTGTTTCGGCTATCATGGCCCCCCGTTATCGAAGAGCATTTGGGAGAAAAAGTATTTTGTTTTTCACTTCATCTCATTATATTTTTAAATGCTAAATTTTACCTACTTTTTATGAGCTATCCCCTGGGATCGCTGGCCGGAGCTCAAGCAGAAAGGCAATGACGTAACTGTTACTTTAGCAACCGATTAGGCGTCACTCCTCTCGCCTGCACATAAGTGGGTCGGTCTCGTCCCTTCAAGAGAAGTAGAACAGCACCATGTCGCTCCGCGGGCTCTAGTTTATAAGTGACAACAGAACACATGTCTGTTTCAGCGTGTTTGGGCTGGAGCAACGTTAGTGGAGCTGAACGCCCGAGCAACATCACGGCACTGCTTTTGTTGTTGTTACCGTTAGCCATCAGCCATCATGGCTGAGGAGGACTGCGAGTGGGTGCTGGAGAGCATCGTTGGCTACCTTGGAAGTCCCGAGTGGGTCATTCCTGTCACGGACTTCATGGAAAACAAATGCACAGGTAAAAACACGCAGTCGACCAGTCTTCTGGAACAGGAGGTTTTTTTTCCAGAGGCTGCGTACTCTCAGTGCGGCTAAGCTAATGCTGAGTTGTGACGGATATTTTTGTTGACGTATGTTTATGAACTGTGACATTTAAAGCACTACCGCTTGTTAACTCAGCATTCTGACTCTTGTTAGGAGTCAGTCAGAATTTCCAAACATGTGATGCGACATTAAGCCGCTAAGATGACATATGACAGTAAAGGTAGCGTGTCAGATGAAAGTGAAGGCAATAAGGCTAAGGTAGCTCAGACAGGGGCGATGGTACACTTTTTACATAGTTAGGGCACACATGAAATGTGATGTGCTATAGAATTAGCTATAACGGCCCAGATGGCACACAGGATTGCAGAAGCCACAACACAAAAAAGATCACAACACAATTGCAAAAGCCATAATATGAATTCAAAAGCCAGGACTGAAGTATACATCCAACTTAAAACTAATTTAACTGTGTGGGGGCATAGAGAGAGCTGGGGGTAGTTCAGGAAGTGGGTTTAGTGAAAACTCTGGTTCAGTTTAGGCTGAGATTAGGAAAATTCTGTGTTTTCCATTCTGGAAATGAGTATAAGTTAAGATCTGGGTCAATTACAGCCATAATTTACTCTGATTATCTAACCTGCTTGCTGACTGGTTTACTTCAAGGAAGCCTGACGTTTTTCCTGACTCCCAGTCCTTCTGGGCCTGAAGCAGAGCTGTCAGACGGGATGCGTCCTTCTCTCATTTGTCATGTTGATAGATTGAAATTGGGAAAGGACTGAGAGACCCAGATTGAACATGATTTGGTCCATGACTTAATGGCTTTCTCAAACTGGACATCTCAAACTTCTCATGATGGACGTCTCTCACATACGCATATCTTTGCTTTTTCTCTCCATTTCTTATCTGCCATCCATCAAGTATATTTGGGTCCGATGTTGCGGTGGCCGCTGAAGTCCCGCAGCACTTTACAGTTCTTCCAAACCGTTCTCAGATCAAATATAAAATTCCTCCAGTGAGTTCAATGTCCACCTAGGATCTGTATTTATATTTCATTTCTACTGCTGAAAAAATACGGTAAAACAAATCTCTCCCACGCCAGTTTCTCTCCTTCCCTAATGAAGGCGGTTGCCTTTCTCTTCTTTTTTTTTTATAGATATAATCTTATGAGCACATTGAAACTTACTGCTAAAATGGTGAGAAGTATGACGACTGTCTCACTGGTTGGCATGGTGAATCACAGTATTTGAGCACCATTGATTATTGCTTTTGATCGTCCTCGTAGACGGTTTTAACTCTGTATTATCAAAATCAGAATTTATTGAAACAACCCAGATCAGCAGTTCTGAAACCAAAAATCCCAAGGTTCTCATCTCATGCTTGGTCAACCCGGAGCTCAAGGATAAATTCAGGATTTGTCATGTCAAGCCCGCTGATTAAAACACAGCTTGAATGATATATCTTTAATTAACATTGCTGCTTTTTGGTCAGGTTTTTATATAGCTATTATTTATTTTTTTATTGATGCATTTATCTGCTTTTATTTTGTAGCACTTTGAGATTTGGTCCAAATGTAAAGTGCATTATAAATTGAATGTATTATTTATTATTATTATTATACCATAAATCAACCTTAATTTGCATGGCCTCCAAGCAAACAAGGTTAGTTTCCATTTCTCTGACATACTAAAGTTAGCGAAAAGACCTATAGAAAATGCTAACCTCACTACATCATTAACCACATGCTAGTCTAATGTTGGATGGGTTTTTTTTTAAATTGCTTTTTAAAGCCCTGTGTATTTGTACAGTGCTCTACTAACTATACTGCCCCTCTACTAACTATACTGGTATAGCCATCAATGGGTGCCCCCATTGATGGCTATACCATACAGCCGTGCTGTTCCTGCTTAAACTTAAACAACTACTAGTGAAGATAAAAATTTAGAGATATTAATTGTTATGAAGATGTTCATTTCATCAAATATTATCTAAATTCTCAATCTTTACATTGCGTAAATATTTGTTACAAAGAAAGCTAACTTGTTTATAATAAAATCAACGGTATTTAAAAACTTTCTTTAATCCAATTGCCATTCATGTAAACCTCATCAGATGCAAACCACACCAGACTTGTATTGAAAGGCCAGAAAATGAATATGCAAGTGCACCTCTGGGTCTCGAATTTATGTCTCCAGCATACAGCCAGAAAGCTGCACTACAGGAGGCTTTTTGTTCCTACGCAATGCATTTTTTCCCTTAAAAAATCTACTGGATTTCCACAGTGACCTCAAAATGCGAGAAATCTATAAGATTTGAGGGGATTCCGTAAGATTTGACATGTATGCATTGTCTTATCAAGGCTTATCATTGTTTTGCGCTGATTACTGAGTGAACAAAGCCAGTTAACCCAAATAAATGTGTCCACTCTGGTGTTTGGATCCAGACCTCAAGGAGAATGTCTAAGAGTTTATATTTTGCATGAAGCTACATTGATTGACATTGTGGATTAGAAAAAAACACAATATTATCCTCATTATTGTTTATCTAAATGAGTCCACTGACAAATATTGGCGCTTTTACAACCAGATATTACTCGGGTACAGGAAGTTAATTCTGTAGTATGGCCCAAGTAAAATGTGTCTGGTGACCCCCCTGTACATAGCTATGCAACGATTGTTGTGAAGGTGTTTGTGAAAAGTATTCTTTGGCTATGTTGGAAATGCCAAATTACTAACATATTCTTTTTTATTTTTGTAGTTTTTGATGACGAAGATGAAAATAAATTATCATACACAGACATCCATCTACAGTATAAGAAATTGGTGAGTGCAGCCTTTGGTACAGTTATATCAATCAATGATAACTGAAGATGTTTTAATGCTCTGCTTCATCAACATTACTCATCACTGGTTTTATATTGCAGACTCATCAGACTGGAATGATGTAAGCTGATTTGTGTTTGTAGGTGGAGAAGCTGTTAGATACTTACATGCAGGAGGTTGGCATCAATGAGCAGCAGTTTCTGGATGCATGCACCTCTCCTTTTGCCAAGTCCAAAACACTGCAGGTACGTTAAGCTCAGTGTTTGAACATAACTGTCAACATGCCAGTTAACCCAAATAGCAAATCAAAGATGGGATTAGCTTACATAACCTCAGGTACGGGGTGATCTACATGGTTCCAAACATAACAGCTCTTTGTATTCAAGGCAGATGTGTATGTTCATGCTTTATCAGCAAAATACTAATCCATTTTACTGCATAATGGAGTTTTTTGAGATCTGTTTACTTGCATGGGTTGTTGGGTTTTATCCTTACTTGTCTTGGTTGAGCGCAACTTACAAGAGGAAGACGCGTCCATTCTCACCATCCTTCTGTTAAACACTCAGAGCGCGTTAGTGTAGTTCAAGCCTTGTGTTTCAAAGATTATCAGCAAAAATCCAGGCACCTTATCTAAATAAGTGCTCCAGATGGCGACTAAAATTGGCGCCAATACGGCTAACTTAAATTTTGCGACCTTTTTTTTTTTTTTTTATGCCAGTCGCCAGGGTGACCATCCAGACACAAATATACAATACATTGGAGTGTTTCCCACTAATTCATTATACTGTCGTGGCCCGACACAGTTTCAAAATGAACTGAAAAAATAACATTTTCCAGCGTCAACATTAAAGATGGTTAACGATGTGTTTTGCACCGCTTCTCCTTCAAACTCCCTTCAGTCCGGGTCAATCAACGTCATGCTGTACAAGTGCCCCCTCTCATAAAATAATTGCTCGTGAACTCATCCAAATTAGACACAGGGAGGAGCCGAGGTTTTCTGAAGTAACGTTTATTATCCTTACAGTATCCACTGATTGTATTTATCCAATAGCTCAGACAAAATCCTATCGTTATCGGTGTAGGATGGCAATAACCAGGAGTAATCATTGAAAACTTACATAAGCTAAGTAAGCTAATGTTAGTGTTAGCTATTGAGGTCAGTGCTTCGCTATGAGTGTCGCTATAGTTAAGCTATTTTTAGCATTGCGAGGAGAAACTTGTTCCAGCATGAAATATTAGCTATTAATTTCTAATAATGAAGTCAAATTAACACTTCTGTTATATGAGAGGGACAACGGTGTAGAAATGGTGCCTTGTGGGAGGCTCCGACAGTTGGTGAGTTTTAACAACAGGGAGAATGGACTGAGAAGTTCAGTTGGGTCTATTTGGGAAATATTTATTTATGTTTTCATGCCATCGAAGTGCAGGCAAATACTGGAAGTCAGGGTGGAATCCTGAATACCGTTTTTATTTTCTAAAAACAAACCAGTTCAACAAAGGTAACTCACTTTGCTTAATTTTTTTTTACAGTTATTATTATAACTAATATTATTATTATTATTTTATTTTGTTTAATTTTTTTGTTTTTTTTACC
The DNA here is from genome assembly GCA_037951165.1 of Lophius americanus. NCBI lineage: Eukaryota > Metazoa > Chordata > Actinopteri > Lophiiformes > Lophiidae > Lophius > Lophius americanus. The sequence goes on along the minus strand of JBBDHG010000019.1, from coordinate 9,943,557 downwards.
ATTTTGAACTGCATTAAATTTTGCTTATCGAGTATTGTGAGGCTGACTTTTTGTCAAGTCACTTTCCATATCAATACAACCAATGTGTTGTTTATAAGATTTAATTGTTTACTCAAGTAAAGAAATTGTTTAAAAACCACAGAGTTCATCATAGCTTTAGGATTTAGTATTTCAGTTGCAGCTTACACTACATACAGTACCAAATACACTTCCATGTAATTAGTTTCTATAGAATGAAGGCCTACTCTGTGTGTGCATGTATTGCGTCCATGTGTATTTCTATCCTAATTTTACTGCCAGGGAGTCGGCCAGGCTTATGTGCTGCGGCTGCCAGATTGGCAGCGTTGGCCAGATTTCATTGTAATCCTCCGGTGACTCTCATTGATTAAGCCTGAGATAAATCATTTATGTGAGCAAAGTAGGTCAAATTCTCCTAAACAAAAATTATCCAGATTTTGCCGTAGCTAGTTCTGTCTACTGTTTCGGTTGAACGTATGAATTTCTTTATATGCCATTTTTTGGGGGGGTTCATCTATTGGAGAGATGGTGGAGCCATCAGACATGTGAAGCGTTGTAAAGCTGTGTAAAATGAGTGGAACATATTTGGAAATAACTCTGTCTCCACTACAAATATAGTTGATGGGGAGTTAAACTAAAGCTGCAAAATGTTTAACTTGCTCCTGTATTTGTGTGACAGTGGACAGGCAGGGATAATGGATAGCAAAGGAGTGTGTTACAGTGATTTATGGCTTTAGATTTACTGACTGTAACTGGCAGAAATCATAAAATCAATGATACAAACAGGAAGCCTATTTGACCATTCTACTTCTGACAATACTATAATGTGGTTTTGCCCCTCTCCAAGATTTGTTCAAATTTTTTTGGCACTAATGTCTTCTTCTGTCTTGTTTTTGATGAAGAGTAAATTTTGCATGTGGTCAAGAGTGATGCATTAAACCTGTATGGTACAACCACCTCCAGCTGCCACCATGGACCACTTTGCTCGGGCAGCAATTTTAAGAGGATTCCAATTTCACTGTGTTTTCTGTAATGCCAACACTGAAGTTCTGGAAAATCATATTTTTTCTTCAAGTTTTTTAAACAGTGTGTGGATTTCAGTGCTGATTGACTTATCCTCCCTCTGAAATGTAATCTGGCGATTGTGTTATATTCTCAGTTGGCTGCTGTACCTGTGCTAATAGTAAAATATCAGCCAAACATCTCCACTTTATCATCAAGTGGAGATATGTGGCTCATAGTCAACCCATTCATTTATCATTTTTGTTATCCAGAGAAAAACTAGATGTGTTATCCTATAGTAACAAAATAATTAGCCCTTGATCTTGATGTGTCAACATTAGGAACATAACTGCGAGTTTCCGCAACAACATTTGCAAAAAGTAGGTCTACTTCTCCTAAAAGCAAAGATTAATAGTTGCAGAATTTAGACTTTGCGATTTTTTGAAATTTTAATTTACCAAGTGTTTCAATTTGTAATATTTTAAATGATCAATCTCATAATAATAGATTCAGCATAATAGATTTGAATATTTTGCACATCCTTTCTGGGCTAGTTTTGTCGTGTTCAGGGTTTTAAATCTGCTCCTTTCTGAATGGCTTTTTCGATCAAGAACACAAATTTCTTTATAAGGTTTAAAGAAAAACAGATTTAAGCAACTTTATTAAGCACTTAATTATGTGTGAACACACTTAATTATGTGTGAACACACATAATTAAGTGTGAACACACATAATTAAGTACTTAAAGTGTAAATTTATGACAAAAACCTTCACATAATCAATTTAAATAACAGCATATTAATGGATAATAACTCAAAGGAAAAGAAGGAAGAATGATTTACATATGTGGTTCTGTGCAACATAGAAACATTTCTATGAGCAGAATGAGTTGAAGAACTGATCTATCTTGTCCAAATTTGGTGCATATGGATCAACTCAAAGTAATTTATCTTCCATATATGTTGTGTTTTACTCTAATAATTCATATTTTACTCAGTAATGGGAGCTTTTAAACAAAAAGTTTTTTAGAACATAACGTCCTAACCGTTGGTCTGATTTAGTCCGAGTTTGGTACATATGAATGGACTCGACGAGGTCTTTCTTGTAAATACCATATTTTACTCTTAATTCTCTTCTGTACATAAGTGAAAACTTATTTCAGGGATGATTTATGGAGAGATCGGTTGTAGATTTCAGAGACTAGGGGGAGCTTTATCACCAACATTTTTTGGGCCATCACTTCTCAATCATTGGTCAAATTTTGTCAAGATATGGTGCATATTAATCAAAGATCTCTCTAGTATACTTTGTGTTATTCTTCAATAGTTCATGTTTTACCAACTAGAGCAAGCTTTTTATGAAAAAAAACACATTTTTCAAGACATACCTCAAAAATAATTTCATAGGTCATTTATTCATCATCATAGCCCATAGTGCGAGGAAGAACTGGGTTGATTTTGGGAAAGGTCATGGACCGTTTTGCTTGGCATTTGGTGATTTTTTTTTTTTTTCTATTTCCGTCTCAGATGATTGCCTTTTAATTTCACTAACTGTCCATCTCTCTGCCCCAGGACATTTGCAGAATAACAGATTACCGTATTAATGCTCGGAAAAATCACTTAACTTCATTTAACTTCCCTTAAGATTGTCATTTTCACTACTATTGAAGATTTCTTTGTTCATATTACTGCCTTTTTACAGCATCACTTTAATTCCTTGATGTGTGCCAGAGTTTTTGCACAAAGCAAAGATATTGAAGAGATTTCTATGTTTGAACCTGATCTCATGCAATCTTTTAGAGAGCAAACACTTGCTTATTGCAAACTACTATCTATACGCCTCCAGATTTGGAGTCATCATCCAGAGAACCCGGGAGAGAGCAGATTTGGATAATGGAAAAAACATTTGATGAATCTGAAGTTGAATTTTTGTATTCTCCTAAAAGAAAATCTGAATAAAATACATAGATATGAGAATGTTGTTGCATTACGCTCGCTAATTTTAACCGACCAAAAGTTTCACATGTCGCGTTTTTTTTTGTGTTTGAAATATCCCTCTGAACTCTGTAAGCTTGGCAAAACAGGCATATAGCTATTTAATAATTTCATTTTAATCCTGTTTGATACATTTTATACCAAAATTATATACAGTATATATTTAAAGAAATTAAGTTGTAATGCTTATAGAACGATGACTGGTTTTTGTAAACACATTATGTTCAGAGCATTTCAAGTAGAGGAAACAAATTAAATTAATTAGTTTAAAAAGGAGATAATTAAATATTACATGTATCCGAACAGAGGGTGTAGTCTTCCGCGTTTAGATCCCAGAATGAAGTTGATCATTAAGGTAAACTGCCCAAAAATGAGGTGCTTTCAGTGGGAAGTAAAAATCCCCCTTGAGCCAAGACACTCATCGTGGAGGTGATGAGGAATGGAGTTTGATGTTGGAATGACCTCATTTTCTGATAATAGCTTTTAATTGGAGATGACCAAGTGTCCAAGGCTAATGAAGGAGAGGGGTGGAGATTAGTTGCAAATGGTGGTGCTGAACTGAAATGACACTAGAGAGAGAGAGCATATATAATGTTTGACAGCCAAAAAATGATTAGCTATAGGGGAAATATCATGGAATGTGATAGAATGAAAAGTGAAATGGGCCAGTGAAGCTGAACAATGGTGGGAAACAGCTTGAGATTTACAGAGCATTCGCAGGGATGACATAGCTGTAGCTAAGCTTCATAACAACACTCACACTGGGTTTGTATCTCTGTGTCTACTGATAAACTCTTCAGTTAAAGATGCCCCTCTCTACCTGCTCCTGATGCCATTCATACTTCTTATATATAAATGCCGTTGTTTCTTTCAGTCAGTGTTCCAGCCAGTTCTGGCAACAGATGACTTCCAGATGTTTCGTTCAATGATGGTCCAGAAGAACATGGAACTGCAGTTTCAAGCCCTTCGGGTCATCAAAGAAAGGAATGGTAGGCTAAACTAACATTTGTGCATAAAAACAGGTAAACACTGCTGATATTCCATGATCGTGTGTGTGTGTGTGTGTGCGTGTGTGTGTGTGTGTGTGTGTGTGTGTGTGTAGGGGCCCTCCCGGAGTGTCTGACTGATGGAGTTGATGTAATGACAGAGCTGCAGCAGCAAGAGATGAAAATCCTGCAGGAGGTTCTCAGGTAAGACATTTGTTGATCTCTCTGCGTTGGATTTTTAAATACTCACTTGATACAAGGATTGGAATTTTTTTTTAGATATGCTGACCTGGATGATTAACAGACATTTTAGCCGGTCTTGAAGTATTTTCTGTAAAGATGAAAATGGGGTTGAATGACCAAACTCAAATGTAGAATCAAATAAGCATTGTGATCCATGAATTGAGGAGCTGGGATATTTCCGGTCGAAATGATGCGTGAACTATAATCCTCATATCCTTCTGTGAAGATATGAAGAAGGTTGTCCAAATAACACATTAAAAAACAATTACATGGCATTTGCTGACAAATCGCGCTTCGTGTCCCCATACCACAGTGAGCACTGGCCAAACATGATAGATGGAGATGACAAAATGTTTCTAAAACAGTTAATTTCTTCTGTCATATAGGTCACCTGTACATGTTAGCACACACCTGCACATTGTAACGCCATACCAAGTTCAGCATGCGTGCAGGCAGAGTTGACCACGTCCAGAGCACAGATGTTGTAGAGAGCAAGTGCACACCCCTTTACCAAAACCCATTTGAATTTAACCCTTGTACATGCTTTTCAAACAGGTGTACGTGATTAATCTAAATTAATTTATTAAAAAGCCTGTAGTTAATTCGATGAATATCTTTTAATCGCCTGATAGCCCTAGAATTATATCTGTCATTTCCGTTAGGAAGTATACAATCAGCTGTGTTAGACTGTAGTCTCTTTATCTGTAAAGGCTACGTTGATCTTTCATCCTCAGTTAGTTTGTGACTCATGAATTTCTTTACATTATTGCATATGCAAAAACTTGCCACAGGGAATGTTTGGATTTCATTGGGCACATTGGCTATCTTGCCCATGTTTCCAGAATGTTTCCAGCTCCTGCCCCCGCTCTCTAATGGGATTTTGCCTGGAGCAGCCTGACCGAGTAGAGCACACTGAGTCTAATGGGGCCTGAGTTAAGCTCCTTAGCATCCAGCTAATTTAGGTTGGAGGGATTGACACATAGCAAGCAACTGAGAAAAGTAGTCTTCCTATCCACTTTGTCATACAGAATTATTGATGAATCTTCTCAACCACTGCACACTAAATGTGGATGATGTTACAGACTGCCTGTAGCTAATGGAAACATCTACTACTGTGGTTGTCAAACTTTCGTTTCAATACTGCACCGCTTTTCAATGATTTCTGGAAGTACAATGCAAAAAAAAGGGTAGCTATATTTTCAGAGTTATGAAAATAAGACTAAAAAGGTTGAATTTGACTTTAAAATCTGAATGTAAAATTTTGTATTTTAAAATGTAGAGATGTTTTGAGAATAGCTGCTGGAAAAAAATCTTAAAATCACATATCTGTTTAGAAATTTAAAACAATCATGGATCCCTAATCCTTTTCTGTAATATAAAATGTGGTTTATTGAGATTTCTTTGGTTAATTGTTCCATTTTTTAATTAGATTTATTATAATAAAATCATTTTTGGGAATTAGTGTGACTGATATTCCATTTTTTAACGTACCCCCCTTTGAGAACCAACGGTCTGCTAGAAAAACCAATGTTGGGTATTAACTGAAACGAGTTGCCACTAGTGACTTGACTGTTATACAGGCTGGTCCAGAGACTGAGCTGCTTTTTTATACAATAGCTTACTTTGTTGAACTCTTGTTAGCTGTGAAAATTATATAGACTTTTCACAATTGAATGGATGTGCATTTCTTCTTTACATTTGCGTATCTTCTTCCATAATAATAAATATACTTTATTAATCACATCATCAAACAAGTTAAAAACTGCACAATATAGTCAAACTCTGCATTTTACCCATGCCTGAGGGAGCAGTGGGCAGCTTCCGTGAAGCGCCGGGGAAGACCTTTCTTCCCATTGAGCTAAATCCTCCTGTGTATCAGTGCTACATGTATGTTTCATGCCATGTCTCAGCTTTAATACATTTTTTTGTTTTTGTTTTCAAGACATATTTTGTGTTGAATCTGAGGGCAAATTTCCACAGCTGTGGAGAGTTAAGTTTTCAGAGTTATCGGGGAAACAATCATTTCCCGCAAACAGACTTCCCTACAAGCACCTGAATGCACCATGATTATTTCGGTTTTTTTGTATTTCTGAGTTCCTTTTGGGTAACTGCATAACTGTGCAGTGATACCATTGGCTTTTTAAATGTTTACCCTGGCAACCCTTTTGGGAGTTTTCTTGAGAAGTGAAAATTCACTTAAAGATCCTTAAGTTAACTTCCTGTGCAGCACAGTTACGCAGCGGGTAGCATGTTTACCTCACAGCAAGAACAATGTTCCAGGTTCAAATGTGGTCGGAGGTGGTGCAGGTACGCCCGCTTCCTCCTTCAGTCCAAAACATGCATATTGCTTATTTGGTGACTCTAAATTGCCCGTAGGTACGAATGTGAGCGTGAATGGCTGTACATCTCAGGTTTTTTTTACCCTGTGATGAACTGGCGACTTGTAGCTCACTTCTCGTCCAGTTTCAGCTGAAATTGGCTCCAGCCCCCCTATTACCCCTTGTCCACCAAGCTGGTTCCAGGGCTAGTTCCGAGCCAGAGCCTGACATAGCACCATGGCAAAAAATTGCATGGAGATGATGAAATCCTCCATCTTTGCTGCTGTGCTTGAGTAAGGTGTGAGCGTTGCTGCGAGTTGGTTCAAGTTGGTGTTTGCTATTCCAATGAACTTTCCTAAATAGGTATTACAAAATAAGTACAATGGTTAACTGAAATGATTTTTCAAAGCTCTGTTGACACTGTTGGAGCGCAGGGATGCAGCAGCTTCAGGTCTGGTTTGATGAATTTGTATATGTTTGTTGATCCTTTGAAAAAAGATCATTCAGTAACAGTTTTGAGAGTCCGTGTATGTTCTGGTGTTTGTTTTTTTCATTTTGCCCTTCAGATTGAATTTGAAACTTATGTTGAAAAATTATTATAAATTGTTATTTACAAGCGCACCAACGAGGACGGTGGTCCTGAGAGATGGCGGCAAATAGGAAAACATTAGCAGCTCTGACATCAGGTTAATCTTGATGATACCTGCTAATACACACACCGATCAGCCATTACATTACAACCAGTCTGTGGCTCATTTTGAAACATAATAAAGCTGAATGTGACTTTTTCCGGTCTAAACAGTAAAAGACACATTCATCGTCTATCTGTCGTGTGAGAAGTCTGAACTACTCACACCATCCAATTTTATAATTGTCTATGTCACGATACAACAGCATAAGAAATGTACATCTACCGTCTGGGATTCATTCCACATGGGATCTTCATATTCCTAAACCATTGGCGCCTCATTGGATCCTGGATGGAACATGTAGTAGTTGTGTCGGTAACTAGAGATAGAACAAAAACCTGGATATCATCATCCTGATATGACGAACTGCAGCGAAATCGATCACTTATTATGGGAAACGTGCGCACATTTCTTCAAATCGTATGTAGTATGACATCAGCTTCCCGCTTTATAATGTACAATAATCAACCACAACATAAGAACCACTAACTGCTGTTAATTTTGTGGGCGATTGGTGTGTCTCAGCGGTTAGAATCAGATTACCTCGATTTCTGGTTTGCTGACGTATTTCATATTCAAGGTTATGGTTAGTCAAGCACAATTCCTAAGTCCAATAAACAAAATATTTTTTATTCGTATTTCAAATCCAAATATTAACTGACGTGAACTACAAATACCAAAGTCAGTCACTACTGTGTGAGCAGGACGTTTGCATAAATCAGTCTGAAGTGTTGATCAGGGGTTAATAAGCTGAAATTAGTCATTCAAAAGGACTGTATTTTAAAAACAAATACTGTACTGAACGGTACATGAACATGAACATCCTTTTGCGGAAGTCTCCTCTAAGGAAAATTAAGTTGGTAAATAAATCAAATTAAAGGATCTGTTTGTGGTTACCTGGCAATCCCTGTAAGCCAGCCAGGGCATAGCGTCACTATCATGAGAAAATCCCTGATGCCGGTGTCTTGTTCTAGTTTCTAGTCCATTTGCACCATTAGCCAAAGGTTAAACTGGCAATGGAACCTGATTTACTCTAGATTAATTAAGCTCTTATCACACCAGGGCCACTCAATATAGTCTGAAACAGTCCCAGTGGACAATTCTGTTGCAGCTTCTGTTGATTTGGCTGATTAATGAAAAGTACTAGTAGACGATTCATCAGATCAAGCATTTAGCAGTAGTAAAACCACACACTTTTCTTTCCCTTTTAATCCCATGCCACTTCGCTCTCAGGAAATCAAAAGAGGAGTATGATGAGGACATGTCACGGAGGCTGCATTTGGAGGAAGATTTCGGTTCCACCTCCAGCAGTTGCTCTGACAATCCAAAAACAGAGAGAAAGGAATTCCAGAAAACCACATTTGTAAACGGTCAACAAAGCAGCACTGCCAAGGTAATGAATGCACCTTGAGCTGGATAAGCCAATTAAAACCTGTGGAACCTTATATGAAATCTGTGATAGACGTGTAAACTCTGATTCAAACATTCGGTGTGATATCTGTATCAACTGCAGCATCGGTGTCTTACCTTTTATTGGACTAATATCTTCCTTCAACAACAGACGTGTTATCATGCTACCAGTTATTAGTGGTTATTTCCACAATCCTTTCCCACCATTCCTTTATAACGTGACTGTGTCTCCAATATGCTATTAATTTCATTTTTAGGCCAAAGTTGTGGGAATATTTGACAACTGTGGCAGTAATGGTCACCACGGCATCCTAGTGAACGGAAACACTGCCACTGTATTTAATCCGGTAATTGAACCATCCTTGTTGCCCCATTTTAGTGATTGATCTAAAAATAGATACACCCAGTGTTTGTGCCTGATCTGAGGATCTATTGATATCATTTCGACAGGGTTTGTAATGGCTTACAGGTTAAAACTAAATATAAATATGACCATACACTCAGCAGCTATAACTTTATTGCCTAATGTCGTGTAGGTAAGGCCCTGTGTTAACATGACAGCAGCTATGACCTGTCGAGGCATGGACTCCATAAAACCCCGGCATGTATGTTGTGGTATCATGCACCAAGAAAATTGGAGCAGAAGTCCTGGAAATTACCTGGTGGACCTTCATGGATCAGACGTGTTTGTCTAACACATCCAACAGACACTCAATAGTATTGAGATCTAGGGAATGTGGAATGGAATCAAAATCTTCAAGTCATTGTTGTGTTCTTCAAACAATTTCTGAAGCACTTCTGCCAGGTTGTGCATTATTCTGCTGAAAGAGGCCAGCACCATTAGGGAATACTGTGAAGGAGTGTACATGGTTGCTAGCAATTTTTAGGTTAAGGTTATAAAAGTAATATCCATATGAATTTCATTACCCAAGATTTCCTAGCAGATCACAACCCACAGCCTCACACCACCTTCTTCTCATAGTGCACCCTGGTGCCGTTTCTACCAAAGGTAAGTGACATATGACAATCAACATGATCTAACAAAAACGTGATTCCTCCATTGCTCTGTGGTCCAATTCTGATGGTTGTGTGACCATTGTATTTTCTTTCTGCAGTGGACGGGTATGCAAGGCCGCTCTGTCTTGTTTGGGGGTTATACAGCACCATAAGAAGCAACCAATGATGAACTGTGTGTTGGGACACCTTTTTATAAGAACCAATGATAAAAAAAAGTAATGTCACCCAAACATCTAGCAAACACAATTTGGCCCTGGACAAAGTCGTTCAGATATTTATGCTTGCCCTTTTTTCCTGCTTCCAACACATCAACTGTGAAGACAAAATGTTGCCTTGCTTTTGAGCTGATGTTTATCTTTAATTTCCCCTGTGGCCCTTGGCCATATGTCACCTCACAATCTCTTTCTCCCTGTCTCCTTTACTCTTCAGCCTGTGGGTCAAAATAAATCTTTAAAAAAGTTGTTCTGCTGCCTAATATGTCCCACCCACTTACAAGTGACATTATAAAGACAAAATGCACCTGTCAGTGGCTTTAATGTTATGGCTGTTCGGTGTATGTGAACTATTAATATGGCAAGGTTGCTCTTATGAACAAGTAAATATAATGGATTATCTCTGCGTGAAATTCTCCTGTGTGATACACTGGCATCATGTTGAAGCCCTTGGTATCGGTACATCCTGAGAGCAGATAGGAGCTTCTGTTTCCTGTGTAGTGGGCTGATCATGTGGTAGCTCTGTAGTTTCAAAGCCTGTATATCACATGACATGTAGTGTTAATATATTATAGATGCACCTTACCTCTCATTGGTTTCTTTAAAGTTTGATCATGTACATTTTTCTATGAATTACCTCCATTTCTGGCTATGTTTAACTGTGTTCCTTTCTTGCACAACACCGAGGAGACCACCTGTGTAAATAAGGGACATAAACATAAAACACAATCATAAAAGCTGTTATACGTGCTTTACAGTGATGTGAACGTTTTCTATGCGTGTTTGGATGAATCTTAATGTTTGCATCATCTGTACAACAGTTATTAGATTCTCTCTGTACCTCCGTTAAGGTTAATAGAGAAGAGGGCAGAACAGCTACACCAACAGGTGGAGATGAGAAAAGAGCATTACAGAGCAACTCCACGTCTAAACCCGCACCAGGTAATAGACAGGAACTTCCAGCTCTTCTCCATAAAGTCTAAACCTCTTTGTTTTATCTTTTCAGACTTCATTTTTATACAAATCTTTTTTATGGCTTTCCTTTAACGAGTTAATCAGAATAATACATTTCAAAAACCTTACTAACCTTGAAAGACCGTGGCTTACAGATATGAAGTGATGAATTCAATGCTTGATTCGTGTCATCAACTGTGGTGTAATAAGTGTCAATAAATGTTATTCTCAGTGCAGCCCACAGTAAAAACGTCTGTGAAACCTTAAAAACCGCTGATTTTAACTTATGTGTGCAGGATCGGACTTTAATGTTGTGCAGTCCAGAGTCCTTCCAGTAGTGAGGGCTCCAGTAGTATCCCATGAGCCCTGCATCAGCCACAGCCCTGATGCCGTGGAGCAGAACAGAAGCAGCCAGACTGCAACTGAGAAATGGCTTGAGGAGGCCCACAGGGAGGCTGGCTTCTCCAAACCCTATACAGTAAGTATGGCTAGATGTCACCCATCATGCCATAGGATTTCATCTGCTGAGTGATGTGCACACGCTAAATCTCACTGGCCTGCTGACATGTTTGTCGTCAAAGAGAAAGTCGTGGAGTCGACCGAACAATCTTCTTTATAGTTGTCTGGCCTCTTTTGTCGCAGGTTTTTCTGCCTTCCTCTGGTTGAACAGCACTGTTGTCTGAGAAACCTGTTCCGTTTTTGTTAAACATTAGGGTATCGGCTTCTCTTCCTTGAATGTCTTTGGTCGTTTCATATTTTCTATTTTATGTAAACTCACCAAAGCAGAAACCAGAGAGCACTCACAGAGAACGTACCTCCACCAACGCCATGGTTATCGCCTGGTTATCACATGACCAAGGCCGATGAGAGTTTGACTGTAGAATGTAAAAAAGACTTATTTGGGATGGTATATGAATCTTTAACAGCTGTGTAGTTTTTCTTCTGCAGATACAGTGATCAGCCATAACATTAAAAGCAGCTGTCTAAAATTGTGCAGGTCCCCTTTATGAAACCAAAGATCTGCTCTACGATGCACTGTATGTTCTGACGCCTTTCTATCAGTGCATTAACTTTTTTTGTAAGATTCTACAGTAGTTCTTATGTGGGATTGGACAACACAGGCAAGACCTTTCTTCCTATGCACTAAAGGGAGCATTTGACATCCATGACACTGGTGGCTTTTCACTAGTTGTCCTTTCTTAGGCAACTTTTTGATAGGTACCAAACACTGCAGTCCAATAACACCTTACAAGACCTGCAGTCGTTGAGATGCTCTGACCCAGTCAGCTAGTCATCACCATTTGGCATGTGGGAACTTTGCTCTGCTTCTTACAATTGTCCACTTGTCCGGTGCCAACACATCAACTTTGAAAACAAAACATTTACTTGCTGCCTCATACATCCCACCCACCCACTGACCGGTATCATTGTAAGGAGATACTCAATGTTAAAGTAACTTCACCTGGTTGTATGTAAGTTAATAAAACTTCACCAGCACATGCTTTAGCATTGAAAATAGTTGTTAAAGCGCTTATTTGGGAATAATTATGTTTATTCCTCCTCCTGTCACCTCTGCTTCCCTCCCAGGAGTTGTCAGTATCTCAGCAGGAAAAGCTCCAGCAGAGGGCAGCGTATCTCCGTCAGCAGCGAGACAAACTGCACGCACTGAAAAAAGAGCAGCAGAAAACCAAGAAGACACCAACACCAGAGGAGGTGCCCACCACCAACACCACTGCCCCACCAGTAAGTACAACCTCCATTCACAAAGAGGTCAGAGGTCAGGCTCAACTACCTAACTCTTGGCGACTAGACTTATGTGTAGAGCTCTTTTTTTTTTTTTCAGGCCTGTTCACTCTTTTATCCGTTCAAATGTATCACTTTAGCATCATCAGTTTCATATTGTTTATTTTACCCATATTTTACCTCCAGAAGTTTTTGTTTTCCTTCACTTCATCCTTCTGACTTTGTTTTTGTTGATTGGCCTTGCCTGTATCTGACCCTTCAGAAGGCAGCGGGGCAGTCCCAGAGCAATGGGGCCTGCACCCCCCCTCCTTCTCATCCTCTTGCACAGCACGCATCGAACTCTTCCAAACAGAAGGTGATCCATCAATTGCTGTGTGAACACACATAGTCGTTGGTAGGGTTTTGTACGCTTAGTGAAAGTCTTTGCTCTCCATCTCTCAAGCTTAGAATCAGAATAGACTGATGGTCATTTCCCCTTTGAACTCACACTCCTCCACTCCGTTTCTCAAACCACTGGTAAATATCACCTGTTTTGCCATTAACTCTGTCTGGTCTGTTTACGCAGGAGGTGACTGCTGAAGAGAAGAAGAAGCTACAGAAGAGAAAACATCTGGCTGACAAGCTGAAAGAGGAAGTGATTAAGAAATGACCTCCTCTTTACCTGAAATATTCTCATTTGTCGGATACTTGTTCACTCTGGTTACGCGTCCGTCATTTATGCTACCTCCCTCATCCAGAAACATTCTCCTTATGTAACGCACGTTAAGTTTATCCAAAGAGAATAATACTAGAGAGTTAATGTCATTGCGGCCTAAGAAAGCAAATCTTTTATTTTTGGGATGTACAAGATGAAGAGAGCGCTTGAGTATTCTGTCAGGCAGTCTCATCTATTTCATGAAAACTAAAATAACACTGGGTTCTCTACATTATGACATTATAGACTCTACAATGTAGAGCACCCAAAGTGCAAGAAAAACAAACGTGATCAAAGTATGTCCCCTACCTTTTTAAAACTCTAAGTGCTTCTTCAGACATGTGCTCATGTTAATTATGCACACCACACCGGTCATTAATGATGCAAACCCATGATTAAAAACTTCTTAATGTTTCCTGTTCAGTAGAGGTTGGCGACAGTGACATCCCGGCTTTCGTTTCTCTGTAGACAACAGAAGATGGCACAGATGGAGTGGAGTTGTATCAGTGAGCTGAGGACAGTTTGTTTTTGGATGTCATTGTAAACTTAAGTGTAATTGTACAGTTTATTTTTTTCACTTGGGTTAGTATTACACCTGATACCTAGTAACACTGTAGCAGCTCTTACAGCAAGTGCCGTGAAGGACGTCAGGATATATAAACACACGCTGCATATTTGTCTATTAATGAGCCAAGACAGTCTGTCGCTTTCTACAAGAAATTCAATATTTCTTGTAAGCCGTCTAATAAATTACATTTTACAGATACAACCTGGATTTTTGTTGTTTTGTTTAAAAAATCTAGAGCTGAATTAATAATAATAAATTTAATTTATAATGCACTTTACATTTGGATCAAATCTCAAAGTGCTAAAATTAGGATTAGAATTAGGTTGGTAAGAAGTTTATCTGACACTTTCCTCGGTATAGTAAACTTGTCAGAACTGACAATGTGAAACCAGCCATACCAGAACATAATTTGTAAGAAGAACAACATGTCATGTGTCTTTTTTTTTTATCGAATACAATTATCTCGCTCAATGGAATAGGACTGTATAACAATTTTGTAGTACTAATTGAAAATTTGTCAAATATCGAACACCCAGCAATAATGGAGGGTTTGTGATTTTTCTGTAGATATTTATTCAATGAGACCCTATCGTTCTTAAGCATTAACATTTATAGTGCTGCATACGGGCTCATTCATTCAAGTCTTCATTTTTGGGCGTCCTAGTGGTGGATTGTTTGCGCTTTTTATAGGCCAAGCCCCTTTATGCAAGGGACATTCTCGTCACCACTTTAAAGGATAGCGTCAAGCCTTCATCAGGTGGTTGAATACAAAATGCATTATCACCACAAAACCATATTATCTGTTGTAAAGGCCCTTCCGCGCAGACAGCCCACCATAGTGTACTCCTTAAATACACTTGCGCAGACAGGATGAGATGCTTTGTTACTTATGCCAATGGGTGAACCTCGTGTACCAAAAATCAAAATATTCAGCACAGGTGTGTAACCAGTCTAAATTAACAATGGATAGTGTTTGTTTGGTGTGGAGGCCAATAAATAATGCACCAAAATACGAAACTCCAGGCTTTATCAATTTTGGCTGCAAAAATTACTTTACTGCAGTTTTAATATTTTTAAAACCATCATTTTCAACTTCTTCGCACTTTACATGGAATCAAATTAACTGGAGAGAAAGGGTTTACAGTGATCCCACCTTTTGTGCAACAACAAAAAAAATACACAGGTAGGTAGGAATCTCCTGCCCTTTTAAAATCAAATCGGGGGCAAATGATTAAAAAGGGAAAAAAACATCTGTACAGTACTTCTTAATTAGGTCATGAAATACAGGATTTCTGGCTGATGCAGTCCTGTGTGTGAGATGTATGTGCGCCCGGCTACACTGACGCCATGGCTTCTGAGGGTCCCAGTCCTGCTCCTCTGGATCTAGGCCTTATAAAAGCCGAGCTTTGATTCTAGTATGTTTTTGTCATCTGTTGCCTCCCCCGTCTCAACATGATTGATACTTCGATGTAGCTAGATCCTGCTATCCCTGACGGCGATAACAGTTCTATGGCAGGGCGACGCACTACAGCCAGTCAAGCTTTCTACAACTATGGCGGCTAGTCCTGCTAGCCTGACTGGCCTGCTGAACTGTTCACACGCTGGCTGGTTGTGTTCGGGTCTCCTCTGCACCTCATTGGTTCAGGTCTGACAGTGATGGAAGGGCACGTTTGATTGAGGACAAGTGAGTGGTTCCTGTGGGGTTGCAGTGGAATCTCAGCTTTCCTCCTGCTGTTGCCATAGCAACAGGGCACGAATGAGAAACGCCCTGCAAATGTTAGTTCCACTGAGGCTCTGGTCAGCGCACAGGATGGTGGATGCAGGTGAGAAAGTTGTTCAGAAGGAGGTCAGAACGAGGAGGAGAAGTTCTGGATGGCACGGGCAGGCCAAGGACCAATGAGACAACCAGAGGATGGGAGGGACTCTGTTACCATCCACCACGACCAAACAGAGGACATTCAACCTTAGGAGCTCAAACGGGGCCGCTTCCTTGGTGACTGCTCTTCCTCATCATCGCCGTACTCTTCATCCTCATCATATTCTTCATCTTCATCATCAGGGTAGTCCACCAAACCAACCAGCGGTGTCTGAGAGGATCAGGAGGAGAAAAAGATGAACAAACATGCTGACATAGCAAGAACAAGCAAAGGCAAAAAGTCCTGTGCTGGCGGTCATCAGTTAATTACTATATACTGTTAAGCAATAAAATCAGTTTGTATGATAATGAATAAAACTGTAAATGTTCTAACATATTTCATCCGTTTTAATTTCTACATGAAGAGAAAGCACGTTTTCCGCTCACAGGAGTATCTAAGTGTCTCTGAAAAATATTGGTTGAGCCAAAAAATACCTGGGAAACTAACAATTGCTCCGGTCTTACTTTTCAACCCACTATGATTCATATAATGTTGCAAAATAAGGCTTAACTCAAATTTTAGACTCAGTGCCAAGCATGATGAATGTTACATGGGATAAGTTTCATTATTGTTGCTACTGAAGCCTCTGTTCGAGCACTTCTTCCTGTAGGATTGAGAAGCAGCTTTTCCAAAACATGGGCTGTTGAACGGGTAGTAAACATGTTTCTTATCTTTTGTCTTAAATTATCTAACCTGGTTGTGATGAGTCCATATAGGTGCACACAATTTTAAAATATGTAGTATGTCATTCAAGGCTATGTTTTAACTTTGGACTAACGTAGGAAGGACAGTTAATGATTTGGGCTGTATAATACAGCAGAAGACATTCAGTGGTCAGCGCCATTATAGTGCCAATAAATTTCAGGTGGGGCTCTATATTAACCACCCTTACATCCAATTCTGAGGGAAACATT
Source organism: Lophius americanus (assembly GCA_037951165.1). Lineage (NCBI taxonomy): Eukaryota > Metazoa > Chordata > Actinopteri > Lophiiformes > Lophiidae > Lophius > Lophius americanus. Next base: position 9,926,879 of record JBBDHG010000019.1, on the reverse strand, counting down.
GGGCCACAAATAGGGAACATCTGACCGTTTGACAGTGATGTTGACTTAAAAGAGAAACTGCGAGGAAGGTGAGTTAAGTAAGAACTCCAATTAGATCTCATCTTTCCATCATTATTTGTAATGCAGAATTACCCTGACAACTGGTGAGGCAGGAAGAGCAACTGTTTTGGCAGGGGAGGTTGAGCTGCTGTTTGGAGTGATCGCTGGTGACACTGATGGGATAACAGCAGCTTTTCCATTGTTGTTGGCACCATTAGTTCCATTGGCAGCTCCTAAAGCAACAGAGACTGTAAAAATCAGAATAATGTCAGAGGGCACAAAGTTTTAAGGAAAAAAAGTAATACCTGAGCAACGTACCTTTTTTGGCTTCCATGTACTTGCCATAGCTGTCAGAGAAGTCATCCTCAATTCGGCTCTTCTCCACAGTCTCTCCATCGTCATCATCGTCATCATTGAACCACAACTCCTCGTCCTCATCCAACGACCGCGCATCTCTGCGATATCTGCGAGGGAAAAAAGCTTGATCGAGTGAGTCACTAGTGGGAGTATAAAGGAAATAACCTTTCAAATGAATGCACTGTGTGTCCAGTCGGTCTACTAACCTGTTGAGTCTCTGACTCTGTCGGTCTTTTTCCTGCTCGTATCGGCACTTCAGGCCCTTGAAAGTCTGGACATACTCAATGGATTCAAGTGCTTTATAGAAGTTATCCACAATGTGAGCAATGAGAGACTTTATGTCCTCCTGGAAAGAGTAAAATGGAAGGAAATCACCATGTGTCTATGTGCACATTGTCTACTTCAGTTTTCCATCTAAGTCTATTCCGTGTGCCCACCCACCACTTTAATGAACTCGAAGAGCTCTATGATGGCTGAGTTGAGAAGGTTGTATCGCGTGCCATTGTCAAGCAGGGCGTTAATGACCGGCTCAAAGAGGTTTCCTTTGATGATGTAGCGGTTGTAATACTCATCCTTCAGACCAATGATCCTGCGCATGAAACGAAGGGCACCTTGAACAAAGGCAGACACCTTAGTTAACAAGAGTTACTTGAAGAAAACATATGCTCCAATCAAAAAATGTATCTAAACAGGACATATCGTCCATTGATGTAGTGAGCCTAAGGTAGTGTATATTTTGTAAGTAATAAATATTAAAAGAAATAGCTATTTATCGTGATTCATTTATGAGTAATGGTTGGCAATGCTAGAATGCATAACAGGGCCAGGCTATTCATCGTAATAAGATTGTGATCTCGATTCAGACGCTTATTCCATCTTATTTCTGAAGTGCGGCGATTCTGCAGTATTTCATTCATTAATAAATACGCTGCAGCTAAACTCGCTAACTTAGCTGTAGTCTATGTTACAGGAGGCGAAGCCTGACCCTTTGGGGGCGTGGACTTATGGGTATTATATATTTATGCAATTGGTCATTATGGGAGTTGGTAAGTGCCAATTTAGCTAAATTAAGCGCTAAGCTAAGTGCTAACTTGGCGGTAACTAGGTGGTCTACCGAAGTCCAATGTTTCCCGGCCGGTTACAGACATAAAAACCATAAGGATTAGCGAGCTCAGTCCAGCCTCATTTACTAGTTTGTCTGACTCGTGCCAGGTTTGGACAAATCTTGAGAAATTATTAAAGTCAGGTTTCGGTCAGAGTGGCCAATTTGACATGATGCTTTCAAGATAGCTTAGTGAAACCTCAGTGTAACAAATAAAAACCATTGACCCACCTACTGTCTGTGTCTCTGTGTTGGCCAATGTCATTTTTTAGTATTGAAGGCATTTTTTAAACATTCTCATATAGTATCTAAATGTAAACATTGAGACGTCAAGTAAAATTAGAGTTGAGTGAGGTATAAAACTACCAAAAACCATGGAGGGAATACAATAGTTTTGAGGGGTTTTGATTTAGTTCTGGATGTACAGTACGACGAAGCAGTTCCTAAATGTTAAGACTCCCATTTCAGTATATTTATAAATGCCGATGATGGTGTGTACTGTTTGTGTTTGATGTGTTAAAAACACCAGAGTTAAGGGTGTAGAGTCCAAAACAGTTAAGAGTTAACAGATGAGCAGTAATCATGATAACAACTTAAACACAGCTTGAAAACTCAGTGCTTCAGCTAATTTTAACTGTTAGACATGGGTCGGGTTCGTACTAAAACACAGAAGGTTTACTGGGTTCAGACAGATATATGTGGATGGGCTGCGCTCTAGTGACGCTGTGTGTTATCCCTTTAGTGCATGCATACATATCTTCAACTTACACACAGACAGTGCAAGGTACTGTTTAATTTCTCATGTCCATAACAAAGTACAATACGATGCAAACTGAATAGTAAGTAAATTGAAAAATTCTCATTCTAGCCAGAATTGCCCAGCCCTTATGTGTAAACAAGATGTGTTCCGGACAAAATGACCACCATTCAGACTTGCATAGAAAATAAAACTTTCACTTCTAGTATTCTATTAGTACAGTCCAGCATCTGAAAACCATATGGTTCCTTATATCCAATATTAAATTTTTCCGGATCCTCAAACAAAATCTAAATATCTGAAAAAGGTTATAATATAGTATTAGAAACCAAATACAAAAAACTACCAATCCTAAAATCAAACATGGAGATGGTATAGTTATGTTGTGGGGAGTTATATGAGTTCTGCTCACTACCTGAAAATTCGGAAAGAGGATGTCAGGTTATTAGTCTGAGATGAAACAAATAACCTCTGAATGCCTCTAAAGGACTACAATTAAAGTTTGATTGAACATATCAAGCTACAGACCGAAGCCACATCAATTTCCAACACCGACGTTGGAGGCTGATCTCCACTTATTTTAAAGAGCTTGTTTGCAGTTGGTAAAGTAGCAAAACTAGCTATTAAATTCAGAGGCATAAATCTTTTTTTTAATCCTGGCTAGTTATATAAAATTATCATTTAAAACTTCCATTTTGTGTTTAATCAGGTTGCCTTTGTTTCACATTTAATTTAAGATTTTACACAGTTTAGTATGAGATACACAAAGAAGATAATAGAGGTATCAAATGTATATCCATGAAAGTGTGAAATATTTGGATATTTAGGGACTTACAAAGAGCAAGAAAGGTGTGCTTTGAATTCATGAGCACAAGCACTCTCCTCAGAAGGTCTTTGTTCATGATGTAGGTCTTGATGTGATAGGTATGATGCTCCACACAGAAGGTCAGTAGCTCCAGGATCAGTGCAAGAAGCTGAGCTGTCTGGAAGTTGTCTGCACAAAATAAAGAGGAAATTGCTTCACACCAGAAGATTACAATATGCATATTAACGTCTCAAAAAAGTTATAAATTGCAGACCACACTTCACAGTCCTTCTATTGTTCCAAACACAATCCAGAAAACGTCAGCTTTAAAACAATAGGAAATTTCAACAGTCAATGCAAAACCTTCAAAACCCCTCTGCTGCCTTGCATCACTACACTACACCTCTACATACATACAAACATGCACGTGCATTTGGCTGGGCTTGAAGCCGAATTTCAAGGTTGTCATATGTTGTTAACTGTAATTTTTTTTCCTTTACTCTTGACTCAGTGGCATGAAACAACGGTGAAATTGCCAAAGCACACTGGTAAGTGTAACAGAGAGGAAAGGAGGCAATCAAGGCACATGACACAAAATGTTGGCAGTTCCCATTATATGTTGATTCTCACAGGTCCTGATTGAAAGGTATATCTGCAATATCTAGAAATATCAAGTGGGAACTAAAAAGTTGCATGTATCATGGGGCTTTGCAGTGTTTAGTGGAAGGGGACCGGTTAGAGCAATGGATCCAAGTAACTGATACCTTGCACAACCAGACACACACCTTGAAAATTCAGCTGTTTTGCTCTGGGAAATGAAGCGGGACAGACATAGGGACTGGACCCACTCCTTTCATGGCCCGGTATAAAAACATTACATACTGCAGATTTGAAGCAAATTTTGCATTCAAAAAAACAAACTGCATTGGTTCAAATTAGGGTTGTTATAAATAACAATTTTTTATTATTTGTAGAAAAATGAATGCTACCTAAAGACGCCCTGTGACCTCACTGAATGTCAAGTCCAGAGTAGCTTAAACACGATAGACGCAGGTTACTAAGTCTTTCCAAAGTGGAGAGTTTGTGCCCTTAAATATATGTCCTCTGTGCGCTGGCAAGCACCTGCGCATTGAAACACCACACCCTGTGGTGCACATGTGCAGGCAGAGATGAGTGGGGGAGAGAGATTGCTCTTGGTGCGTGTCATACCACAGAGAAGGCAACTCAGAGAATAATTCAATAATAATAATGTGAGGGACATTATGTGTGTATGCTGATTAAAGAAAACACACACGCTAATCTTTTGTTGTAACAAGTTTTCTTTGCCCAAGGATTCTAACGCGTCAAAAGAGAATTTAAGTTCTGGCAAAAAAATATTTTCTCGACACAAAGACTCACTGGATGGTAAAAAATGAGGTATAAATAAATATACATATAAATAACACCATAGTCCTTAGATCTATTTTTTATTGACAGAAGTACATACTAACAGTGAAATAAATGTTCTAAATGTATGGCCAATACAGAAATATGTTGACCTCTCTTTTTAACAACCTAAATTGACATATAAGATTAATTCCGATGAATTAATTATAAAGCACGGAACTAGATTATTTCTATGTTCATTACATGTTTTGGTTGAACACAACAAACTAACACACAAGGGAACATGCATCCACTTCTACTATCCTACATTCTAGAATCTAACAGCTCTTGAAAAGTTAGATAACAGCTCTGGGACTGTTCTTGATATAAATTTAGAAAATACGTTTTTTTCTGATGGGTTTAACATAATTTATAAATTATGTAGGTGTATACTCCAAAAATAACAATTCCCAGCTAACTCTGGGGGTTACACCCACCTGGACAGACGGGGTTGATCTTGGGCGAACTCTCCTCCATATCTGAAAGATCATGACACAGAACGATCGGTCAAATTCTCCTTTTATCTCATGGTTCAAAGACAGCAGTTTATGCGAGGCTACTATCCTAAGCTCACCTTTTGAGATTTTGTCATGTGCAGTGTTGGCCAACAAAGGAGCAGTTAGGACATGCATGCAGTACTTGTAGAAGAAACTCAGAAATTCTGTCTTCTCAGTTTTCTAATGGGAAAAAATGGAAAGTTCTGATATGTACAACAGATAATTATATAAAGGTTTGACAGTAATTCAGGTATTCTTGCGTGGATACAGGTTTTACTTATGTCAGAAAAAATCGATACCGGCCAACCAAACATTTTTTCATAGTGGGTCCTTATCTAAATTCTTGCGTCAGTTGGTTTTACTCACATTGGTGGAAGCCAGCATGTTCTCAGGGTCAATTAGTGTCCTGAGGAGACCCATAAGTTGGACAGCTCCTCCCAACTCTGGGTCGGAGTCACAAATCATCTGCTTGATCACAACATTTATGAGCAGAACATCCTGTGAACAAAACACAGGCAATGTGGTAACTGTCAAAATGGTGTTGTTTGGGGCTGGTTGTCGACCTACTTTGCCAGTTGTAAAATGTGTCCATCCATGGTGTATCTAAAAAACTGGTGCACAGCAAAGTTCATACAAATACACAGGACCAACAGATGATACTTAAATTTCACCTCATTCAGCAATTGCCAGCAATTTGGAAAGCACTTTGGCAATATGCAGCTATTTGTGCACGTTAAAGAATTTAAAACTACTATTGAATGTTAAACTACAATTTATGCGTGTAAAAATGAAGCACAATAAAATATACAGTATTTTTGGGAGAAATAATGTATTTGTATATATGTATGACAAATTCCACATGAGCATCAACATACTGTAGATCAATAAATGAAGTAATTAACATTATGTTTCTTAGCAGGGCCTAAAGTACACGTGAAAAAAGAAGCCATTTTTCACTATCAATTAGGGAGGGAAAAGATATCTGGAAAAAAAAACATGTAAAGTTTAGCCTATAATTGTGCCAAAGCAATTCGGTCCAAGATTAGACACAGAGTGCAGACCGCACCTAAAAGCAACAGTTATATGCATGTTGCCGGAAAGGTATAGATTTGGCATAGATATAGCTACTATAAAACATAGGAACCTAAATTACCTGTGAATCAATGTAACTACTGGCCCTTTGTTCTCTATTTTTCCATTTGTAAGTCCACATTAAGTTTTTCTGTTGGTTTTATTTTTCTGATTGGTAAATTTTCCTGATTTATAATATATAAATCTTTTATCTAAAGTGCAGTTTAAAACTAGTACACAATTAAAATCTGTTCAACTATTTTCTTTATCAAAGAAATATGGTGCTATGGAAAGTTTAAAAGTTTAAAAGAAAAAAAGTAAAAATAGTAAAAAAAAATGTAAATAGTAAATACATATTTATAAATGAAAGTATATGCAGAACCAAATAAAACGTGCATTCAGGCTCCTTTACGTGATGTTATGGTGCTTACGTCATCCGTCTGTTGTGGTTCCTGCATAACAAACTCTCTGACCATGGAGGGGCTGAATTCCACCAAGTACGAGAAGATGTCTGTAGCAGCTGCCCTCACCTGCAGATCATCCATTCCCTAACAAGGGAGAAATGGAAGTTGAAAACAGGGACAGAAAATTCTACACAAAAATGTATTAGCCATTAATAGGTATTAAACAAAAGTAAGCCAAATATTTTTGATCGAAAAGAGCTGTTTATTGACACCGGGGAAAAATGTTCACATTAGTCCCATACCATGACTATTTCAAGAGCAGGTAAAATGCCCAGATTTGCCAGAGTTTTGAAGAAAGCATCCCTGTTTTGTGGCTGCAATGTTTGTGAGAATGCACAGAATTCCTTGACAAAGTTAACCTGAGAAATAGAGGAAAACATAAGTGCTGTCACATAAATGCAATCATTTCGAGGTTATTGACAAATTCATTATCCAAGTGTTGTAATTTGTGCGATTATGAAGCATTTGGAAAAATTCATAATACGAACAGTTTCCATATTTGTATCAATGACAAATGCATGGATAAATAGAATGAGTTATGAGTTATCCTATTCATCATCCATGATAGCCTACATTGTATAATAACTTTGAAAAAGTAACATGGCAATTGACAAGGAGGTAATGCAAATTAATATCATTCTGTAAAACTACAGAAATGTCAGTGAATATTTAATCATTGCAGTTAAAATTCCATTACACAAAGCAGGAAAATCTACACAGCACCTGGTTTGGACTTGGTGTATGTTCAACTTACAAGTTCTCTCCTTTTACTGTTGTCTGTTGCTTCATCTGTGAGCTGTGCAAAGACCTCTGTTAAGAACTTCTCATCCTCCTGTGACAATACAAACAGGATGAAATAAAAACACACTTTAATTATGCAATACACGGAAAAACAAGGAATATTTTAAAATGTATTACAGATAGTCTATACTACAGGAAGAAGAGTCAAAATTCAAAAGCGTGACATGTTCCACTGACTCGTGTTTATTAGAGAAAGCCTCCTCTAAATAATCCCGAGGAACAACGGATTCCAAACACTTGGATATGAACTCAATCGGACTGTCTTAACAATGGGTGTTTTTATCATTAAAACAGTAGGCTAGTATAAATCATTTTCTATTAAGATGAGCCTAAAATAATAACAATACTGAAAGCTATGTCATGAACAATTTCTTCACCAAATGATGCTTCACAAATATATCTTTATGATTAATAAATTAATGTATAGACATTTCTTTACTAGAGGACAAACAGTAATAAATTCAGGTGCCCTGTGTGGCCACATGCATTGTTCGATAACATGTACAATGTCATGACCATCATCCATTTTCAGTCAGGACTTGAATTACCCCATAGGAAATAATAAATAAAATCTCATTTACATTCTCAGTTTAATTTGACATTTCAGTCCTCGAATAAGAAATCAATACATTAACTGATGGCAATCAAGGAAATAATTTATCATCAATTAAAAACTATATCATACAATCTCTGATGTATTCAAACGTTGTCTATAACGACAGACTTGACAGGTTTTCTTGTAATCATCAACAAAGTTCGGTCAGTAGTAATGCACTAGAAAATGAGACACTACTAAAAAAACACTGTACATTTAGGAAAATATTCTAAAATCAGAAAGGTTGTCCTGAAACCTGCAAATTTCACCTGCAGTGAAATTTTGGTATGAGAAACCTCATGTGACCAGGTTTGTGTCTAAAATATTTTAAGTCACCTGAATTGGTTCCTCACCTGCAACATACTGACTATCTCCACCTTGTTGAAGAAGATGAAGGAGGTGAGTGTGGACAGGAAGTTTTCCTCAAACACAGACGGTGTGGGCAGTATGATGTCCTGGATGTATTGCACCCGGTAGGTTTGGTGGATCTTCTGTCGTAGCTCAGAGTCCGTAATAGGGATCACCTCTTTAAACTTTGCCGTCTTGGTCAAGAATTCCCGATGTCGTTTTGGCTGAACCAGTGCTGGGTCGTACTCAAGGCAGCCCACCACATCCATAATACAGTCATCAGAGAACATTACCTCAAAGAGGGCTGCTTTATTGAGGAACAAAACACCTCGGACAATCTCATAGAGGTGATGTAGACCTTCCCTGTTATCCAGGTCCTCACACACTCTGAAGAGACCCAGGAGTTTCTTGATGAAGCCCTCGCTCACGAGAGCCAGAGCAAGCTTTTCCCTCCGGATGGGCGAAGACAGGACAGAGGTAACCAAATCAGCTATCTCCTCCAGTCTGCTTAGCTCACAAGGAGGGAGCTCGACCAGGTGGCTCGTCTCTTGAATCTCCTCAAAACGCTCTTCTTCCGACTCATCAATGGGGTCCTGGGTGATATCCAGGGCAGGGTCTTTGCCTTGAACCTGGACAAGAAACATTTTATGGATGAGAAATAAAGCATGAATATACTGTCTATTGCTGCTTATGGTTGTGTTAATATAAATTCTAGGAGGTCCAAAAATATACCTTTAAGTAAAAAAGAAGATGCACAAAACTTTGTTAAAACAGCAAAAACTTCACCTGACAGATCTTCTCCCAGATCTCATCACAACCAGCCTTTTCCTGGAAACTAAGGGCAAGGTCATAATTATCTGCTTCTGACCAGACAATCAGTGTGTCCTGGAAAGAGGAGCGAGAAACATCAACTTAACACAGAGTTTTTTTGGTTTTGCTAGTGAACAGACTGGACACAACACATTTACAGTGATGAATGTCTATTATATGCATGGAAAGATTTGGCTTTAATCTATATTTTCAACCCATGTGTTTTATTTGAGTACTAACTATATGTAAAATAAATAATTTTATAAATATTGCACTAATAATGCGACCTTACTATGATTATAAGCTAACGGGTTATCAGTGAAATTAAGGCATTAGCTGTCCAGCAACAAGTTAACAATGGTTTAGAAAGTAGTGAAGTGAAGAGGCTGTGACTGTTCCGTACACATATAATCTATTCCCTTACCTGTTGTTTCTGATATGCAGTATTTGGACTTATCTTCGACTCCAATAGCAATGACCCTAAAAAAAAACAATGGGGTAAAATTTCACTTTCGAGCCAGATCATCACAGCAAAGACGAACAAATGATTTAGCTTCTTGTTTAGATTCTCTAATTTTAAGGACAGTTAAGCTGATTGGCAGGAAGCATTTCTCGCTGAGTGACCAGGGAGAAACACAAATACATCAGATATACATAGAATAAAAAACAAATGTAAAGTGGTTTGTTTACAACCACCATACTTATTTGATGTCATCTGCGTTAATGCTGGTCTGTGTTAAAATACAGTTTGGACCTCTAGGAATGGGGATAGTATTTGCGGGCCCCCATGCTAAGATCACGTCGCATGCTAAACTAGCGGGCTTGATAACCCCAACAGACTATATCAAAAGACAGTAATTATGCTTGTTGCTCGAGGAACCTCGGAACATTGATTTCAAAAAATCTTCAATTCAAATAATTGAGCCATCTTACGTAGAGGAAGTGTACGAAGTGGGGAAATTAACCGTTCTGGGCGAACAAGCAGTGGTCATCATGCTAACGCTAGCTTGGGGAACGTCAACGCGGCTATGCTAACGGGGAACTTACCGTCTGATTCAGCCCGAACTAATAACGATATTCCTTTCAGACGCTCAACAAAGGTGGACGAAACGTGTCCGGTACCCCGATCGTCCCACTGCCTATCTTCATTCAGCGTATATACTTTCACTCGCCGCCTAGTGTCCGACATAGTTAACCGAGTCGGAGCTAGCTGCTTGCTAACAAGCTATCACCTCACTCCGTGCCTTTTCCTAGCCTCGAACAGTTAACTTTGTTTCCACCCGCATGTTATTAAACATGCATGCCGAAGTAAAGTTCAACGATATTGATGAAATTAAAAGTATTTACGTCATTAATTAATTACGTTCACAATGTGAAACAACTTAAATTGACGCCTAATGTTAACTGTTAAATTCACAGAGCACAAAACAACTCCAATGGCCTTCTTGCTAGCGTTTACAGAGCGCCATCTTGTAATCCGATCTTGTGTTCCTTTTCTTCTTCGATGTCAATCAAGCGCTATCTGCCGCGGGGTATCCTCCCCCGAGAAACCACAGCCAATGGGAAAACAGGAGCGTCTGGCTTTTCAGTGCGCTATCTATCGGCAAGAAAGGTAATAGCAGAAGAACTCACCTGCAAGTGACCGACAGATGTTGACATAACAATAACTGACATTTCATTTAGAGGCATTTTAACGAAGGGCATTTATCATAACGTTTATTAAAACAAACACAACATTACGCTATCGTAACAATTAAATGTATTATTATTATTATTATTAATTCATGCTGTTAAATTATTAATCCACAAGAATCCAGACCTATTTCTCCATTATCGGTGATACAAAAAACACTAAATGGAGCAAATCTCTGAAATGAATTTAGAAATACTGCCTCTCGTAAGAGATCTGTAATATTAAATATATAGAATGTTACGTTAGACTTTCTGATTTTTTATTAATTTTTAAATAACGGTTCTCGGATAGGAAACATAGATTTTATTTTTCTTTATCTGCAATCGTAAAATATTTATCGAAGAATGCTGATAAGTTTTTAAAACACAAAAATATTATCACAAATTGTTTTATATCAAATTGTTCAAAATATGTTGTCAGTACTGGTTAAATGTAGTGCAGGACATGAGGTTAGGGCATTAGAATTCTTAAGTGGTTTGAAACCTACCTTTTGTTGAAAACTTCAGTTAAGGACACCGTGACGTAAATATATTTGATAAAGCTGTAGAAGGAGATAGAAAAGATAGAAAAATTCTTACTTCTTATTCTCCTTTTTCATCTCCTATTCGGCTGTTCCCTTTAGGTGTCATCACAGTGGAACATCTGTTTCTATCTTGCCCTGTCTTCTGCAACATCATCTGTCACATCAACCAACTAACTGCATGTCCTGCCCTTTCACTCCCGGCCTGTCTTTAGCATCCTTCTATCAATATATCTACTATCCCTCCTTTCCGCATGTACAAACCACCACCAATCTGGCCTTTCTTAATTTGTCTCCAAAATGGACTGTCTCGCTTTTTTCTAATCCTGTCCATCCTCGTCACTCTTAAAGGAAATCTTAACATCTTCAGCTCTGCTCCCCCCAGCTCTGAATCCTCTCTTTTGGCCAGTGCCACCATTTTTAAACCATACAGCAGAGCTGCTCTCACTACCATCTTGTAAATCTTTCCCTTTACTCTTGCTGCTACTCTTATGTCAAAGATAACTCCTGACACATTTCTCCTCCAACCCTGCCTACACTCGCTTCTTCACCTCTTTTCCATATGAAAGAAATGCTATAGATTGATCATCTATCCACTTTAACTTCATATCTTTCTTGAGTTCTTGCTCAAGGATATGGGTGCACTCCACAAATTCCCTGTTACTATGAACACTTGACCCAAAGTACTTAAGCCCCTGGACCTTCTCCACCTCTACTCCTTGCATCCTCACCGTTCCACTTGCCTGCTTTTCCTTTACACACATTCATCCATCTCTCCAGGTTTTCTTACACCTTTTCCATGCTCCCTTTTCAGATCGCAATGTCATTCAAAAACATCATTGTCCACAGAGACTCTTGTACACTTCATCTACATCTTCAGTCTGTGCATCGCCATACTAAAGAACAAGGGGTTCAGAGCCAATCCCTGTTCCAGTCCCGACTCCACCTTTAACACATCTGTTACTCCTACTGCACAACTAACTATTGATATATTGCTCTCACACATATGATATAATAATAATAATAACAATACATTTAATTTATAATATACCACTCTGACGTACTTCTCTGTCCCTTCAGGTATCCTCAACAAATAGTAAAGTGCCTCCCTGTGGTTTCTCTAAATCTACGAAGACAAACTAGTACATAGACGGCCAGAAAGACCGTCTGTGTACTTCTCAATCAGCACTCACAATGCAAACATTGCATATGTAGTGCTCTTTCTTGGCATGAAACTATACCACTGCCCACAAATTCTCAACTCTTTTCTTAACCTAAATTCCTCTAATCTTTCCCAGATCTTCATTGTCTGGCTCCAAAGCTTTATACTTTGTAGCTGTTACAGCTTTGATCATCGCCCTTGTTTTTGATAATCTGCACCAGAACAGTTATCCTCCATTCCTCAGTAATCCTCTCATTTCCAAGATAGTGTTGAACAATCTCATTAAATACTCCAGTTTCCCTTTCAAAGACACCTCCACACCACCATCGGTATGTCATTAGAACAAACCGCCTTTCCATTCTTCATTCTTACTAATCCTTTGAACACATAGTAACAGATATCTCACACGTAGTAACAGACTACGTGTGAGATTCCTGTTTCCTCTTTCTTAAATGTGTCCAGCCTCAAATACAACAGGCCTTTTGTTTAGCCTTTTCCACCTCACTTTTCGTCTTATGCCACGTCTCTACATATCCCTGCCTTTTCTTCATCAGTGTTGCTTCACCAATTCTTCTTCGCCTATGTCTTTCTGCAAAAACTCTCAATGCCTTTTTTATTCTGTCTTGGCTACACACCAAGTACCTTCATACCCATCTTCTTAACCACTTTTCTGTTATTGCACAGTCATCTCACAGTACTTAACTACCACCCGAGCCCATTTCAACTCCTCCCTGAAGTCCTCACAGAAAGTTTCTTTCCTCAGCTTCTACCATTTGATCCTATACTCTACCTTTGTCTTTTTCCTTTTTTGTAGGACCAGTCATGTTTCATTCTACCATTCTATGCCGTCTAATACTGTATATATTCAACACAGCAATTACCACCCTTTTCACAAGATCTACCTCTTTCTGTACCCTGTGCCATTATCTTGTCCTTAACATCATACCTTCCTTCACCTCCTCTGTTCAATGGCACCAACATGACCGTTTGCTCCAACCACTACTGTCTTATCCCTGGGAAGGCTCTCTATCACCTCATCCAACTGAATTCAGAAATTCTCTCTTCCATATCACAATAAACACATGGGGCATAAGCTCTGACAACTGGTGGTTAACCCAGCCCCAACCGACAGTGTTTGTTGGTTGTATTGACCACTTTCGCTCAAAGTGCACATTGCAACACTTATCTTTAATTCTTTGATGTTGCTTTTCATATTTTTTAGTAATATTTGGCATCTGAATGTTGGTCTGGATTAAAGTTTGGTTCTTTATGCATGCACATATTTTTTTGATTGATATCGTTCTGAATTTTCATTTTAAGTGAGAAAAGTCTTCTACTTTATTGATTTTTATTTACCTGTCTCAAATAAACTGTAAATACAATAAAATATAGGAAAGAAATTACAAAAACATGCATCCTCTTTGTTTTCTCTTTCCATTGCCTTGATCCGATACATCCTATAAAATGGAAGTATTTAAACAAAAAGCAGTATTATCTTAATTTGTTTGAATAAAACATATTATTAATCATTGTTAGCTTGATGTGTGTGTTGGATGAAAGCCCTAGATGACTTGTTGGTGGATCGAAGACAGTCAGTGTTTGAAAATAAGGTAACATAATAGGGAACACTTCAAACTAAAGCAGATGAATAAAACGTATGAAAATTTGATTTTTTTTTCAATATACATCAATCGCTCAATACCAATGCCTGTTTGGTTTTAAAAGTGGGTGGTAACATGGCCCTATAGCCACTTAACACTTCATTGGACTAAAACATGTGACTTAACAGTGGGGGGTAACCTACCCAAATTACTCACTCAGAGCAAGATGTACTGGATCTCCAAACTCAACACTCTGACCTCCAGCCACCTGCTGGACTGAATGATTACTTTACCTTCGAATGTTTGCTCTGAAAGGACTTCAAGTTACAACAAACCAAACATTCTGAATCGTGTCCATACCTACACGCCAGGGATGTTGGGGACGTCAGGACACACCTACTGGGATGAACCACACAGCACATCCTGGTTATCTATTGCTTTCATCTTAACATACTGTCTCTTTGATCATCTCATCTTCACCTTGTGATATCATGAGCAAACTTTGAAGTTCCGAATATAAATTGTGGTAACTGAAATGATATCCTCCTCCTAAACTCTTTTATTCTTCAGAAGAAGGCTCCAGAAGCCGAAATGTTAGAGTTAAAGTACCTTTAACACTGGACCTATTGAGATCTGTCTACTTGTAAGGTTTGTTTTGTTAGTTCCACCTTTTTTCCCCCACTCTTTCAATCCATACATGTTTTGGTAGAACACAACATACGAGAGGAAAACGCGTCCACTCCCACCACCCTATTGCTGCCCTGTGATTTTCTCAGCTTGTTTCTATCCGTTGAAGTAAAAAACAAAAAACGACACCGTATTTGACGAGACAAGGTTTACTCCAGCAAGGTTTCATCAAGTCCAGAACTATATCAAAATGGCATACTTGTGTATATAACACCCACTCTGTTCGTGAAACAATCTGATACTCAGTCCGCTTTGTAGAATTGAAAAGTCAAAAGTTAGTCCGTGGTGTTGCTGTCACAAATCAGTGGAATTCAAGTCGTTGTTGCTTGATCCCATGGAGATGCTCTGTTTCTCATTCAGTGTCTTTATGACAGATGCAGCAGGCGATTGGAGGACCTTCCTTGATAGTCTCATCCTGCCGTCTGTGGGGTCCCGTCCAAAGTACTTGACCTGTTGGTAGAAGTCCAGTCAGGGGATGAGAGCCCAGAATGTAAACTAGAGAATGTACTTTTGAGAATACAGTGTGTTGTTATTGACACATACCTGTATCTGTTGTCCAACCTCTAATCCCAAAGCACTTGGATGCTTGATCTGAAAGACAGAAATACAAATTAAATTATGTTTAACAAGCCATTTGAAATCCTTGAAACACTGGTAAACATTAGGTACAGGCAAACTTTTCTGACCCGTTTGTGGTCCAGTTGTGAGTTGTGCAGTAGGACGGCACTCATGTTAGGATAAAGTTTCACCATGACGCCAATGTCCCTGTAAGAGAGCCGGACATTTCTCAGAAGTTATTTAAACACTAAGGATTTGTATCTCTTTACTCCAGAGAACAAGGAAAAAAGCAATCTAGACGGGTTCAATAGACCAAGTTCTCATCAAATACTGCCTGATGAGTATTACTGAGTATTTACCTTATCTCAGTGATGGTTGCAGTGTAGACAGCACCAAACTCAAGCTGCAGTTCTTGCTAAAACACAAAACAGATAAAGAATATACTTGTGCTCATGGACAAAGTTTGCAAACATGTACACATACATGTTAATAGCCTCCTCTCCAGATCAATGTCGGATTTACTTTCAGTGCCATGAGATGATATAGTAAGCAACATTTGTGACTTCATTTTTAGTTTAAACATATTGTCATAAATATGCTTTGTAACCTAGAAGTGGCGGGGACTCACATCATCCTTGCAGATGTCACTGATGAAGTCTTGGGCTTCATTCATTGCTCCCGGTGTTGGAGCGAACACAGAGAATGTCTCTTCGTCCACTTGACTTATTGTCACACCTAAAAATTGAAAAAGAATTCCACTTTTAAAAATAATTAAAATGTGCTGTCATGTCATGTTTGCAGTGATTTTGTCACTTAGTAAAAATTTGAATTTAAGATCAAATGTTACCTGTTTGAGCTTGTAGCCTGTGAAGATTATAGCCCCCTGGACCAACAAAGCGTGCCCGTTTAGAAATAGGCACCCGGACATTTTCTGAGGACAAAATTTAACCTCTGTTTAACATGGATTATCACCTTGATGTCAGGGCCTGCTCACTACTATTACCTAGTTCTAGCATGCACCAAAACACACTCTTATACATTATGTAACATGATACCGCTTTCATGCCAACAATGATTGGCTAACTGAGATTAAGTATTGAGCCAAGAAACAACATGTGTTAGCCATTATGCACATAGAATTTAAGAACAGAACATCTTCAACATGTTCCAAACATTTCTTAAAATTACACAATTTTATTTTCACGTTCAAATACAAAACTTACCAACGACAGGCCCATTCTCCTTTCTAGTCCCTCTGGGTTTTGCTATACATTTGTTCATGATGCCCAGGATTTCCCTTTTTGCCACTGGGATACAAAAATAATAAAAAAATAAGGTAAATAAACTACTCAATGGGTTGGGTTTTTTTCAGCGAAAAAATCTGCTCAATTTCAGTGCAATTTGGGTTTACCAGTTGCCTGCTGAATTGCTTCCATGACGACCTTCAGAGGCAAACCAGGGATCTTCACATCAGCCTGGAAGTAAAAGGAAAAAGAAGGCATATTTATTATGTTTTCCTACAATTTTCAGATACCGCGTGAGCCAAAAAGTTAATATCACATATTTGCTCTGAGTTGTCAGACACAGTACCTGTAATGCAGTGATGCCCTTGTTTGTTCCAGCTAATTTGAAATCCATGTCTCCCAGGTAATCCTCTATTCCCTGTTTTAAAATATGGCCTTATTCAACACCTCAAAATTTAGATTGATTCTAAATTCTAAATGTGTACTGAGAGAAATAAATAGTTGGTACCAGAATATCTGTTAATAATCTGTAGTCCTGGATCTCGGTAGGCTTCTCCGGATTGGCCTTAGAGAATAGGCCGATTGCTACACCTGCCACAGCAGAGGAGATGGGCACACCTACGAAGCACAGAGTTGAGTTTGTTAGTTGAATATATACTTATTTATTATGCATAAATACACTTTAGTAAATGTGAATAGAAATAGCAAATTTAGCTATTTATCTTATCTATCCATGTTTAAATGCTGTATATTTGCCTTGGGTAGCGTAAGAGTAAAACATAAGAAAAAGACTTGGGGGGAGAGTATATGAATATAGTTTGAATAGTGTTACGGTGTGTTGAGCATTTGCAAACTCGATCCTAGCTTCATTATTGGAATGCATTTATATCAACAAAGTAAAATAATAGGTTTCTAAAAAAACTTGAAAGCTTGAAAAATATTGAATTTCAACTGTCGATGTAGGAATCATATCTTTGTTGAAAACAAATTGTAGAATTCTTATGTCTTATGGTCATTAATGGATGACCATAATGACCACCATAATGACCATGGATGATATATATATTACAAGCCGGAGCAAAAAATAAATAACATTAAAATAATATTTTTTCTTTTTACAGTTCGTGGAATTATATACCATAAAATCATATCAAAAAAATGAAAAAGCTATTTAAGTATTTTTTTAAGAATGTTTGGAGTGTTTAAATAGAGTATGAAAAGCTTCCAAGTTTTAAGTAAAAAAATAATAAATCTAATGATTATTTTCAGACGTTATCAACAGTGAAAGTTTAATAAAATCATTATTATTTCAAGCAGTCTCAATGTAGTACCTGCATCCATCAGAGCCAGGCTTCCCCCACATGCTGAAGCCATTGAGGAGGATCCTAGAGGGAGATGAACAGGAGGAAATAGATAAAGAAAAATGAAAAGGATTCAGATACTGTAAATCCATGTTCGTGTGTTTGGCTTCCTGCCAAATAATGAGCAGATTTACATTAGTGATGATGATGTTTTTGCCCTTATTAAACAGTTTCACCACACTCACCATTTGACTCCAGCACCTCAGAGGTGACCCTTATAGTAAAAGGGAAGTCTTTAGGGATGACTGGTCTTAGAGCTTTCTCTGCTAAGGCCCCTTTGGATACACACAAGAATCAACAATTATATCAAAATACTCAAATACCTTGTCCGCAAGACTCTTGGCGTGGAGTGGCTGGCTGACGACAAATACAAGTGGAGTTTTTTTTTTAACACAAACCATGGCCAATCTGTCTTCTGTTGACGCCACCCACCCTCCCAACTTCATTGGTTGCATATGGTGGGAACTGAAAAATTAAAGAAAAGGTTGAATTGAAAGATCTCCTTGAAAATTAAAGTATAAAATAAATCATACAATTCTAATATATGTGACTTTACTCACTTCATAATGAAGCATGAAGTTCTTGTCTTTGACGCCACTGCAGGAAAAAAATGAAGGAGAGACCTCATTTAAATAGTCTTTTGAAAAGGTTTAATGGTTTCTGTTCATCTATTTGCAGCTGTCTGAATACAATGTGTTTCATGTTTTCAGACAGGAGAGTAATAAACTATTTGATTTCCCAGAGGATTGAATCTGAATCTGTAAACGGTGTGAATGTGTGGAATCATGTGTGGGCCTGTTTTACCTTAATGCTGCAGTGATAACATCTGCTTTGATACTGGATTCCAGAGAATCAAATGTGACACTGCTCAGCACCTAGGGTTAAAAAAAGAGGACACCTACTGAATTATTTGTACTTAAATACTAAAAAGTCTTTTTCACTGTAAAAATAAAAAAGATTTCAAAACAAAGAACCTTATTGTTCATCCTCTTGCTGTTTCAATTTTTTCAATAACAGACATCAGAATATTCTTTATTTCATCAAATCTGGTCACAAAGATATTTCAATAGTAAAAAGTATATATCTTAAATTAAGGTTCTATCGCTCTCCAGCTCTTTACCTGTGTTTGTCCTCTCTGGAAAAGAGCAGAGCCATGCAGCGGTTTGAAGAGGTCCACCTCACAGGAAATGTTCCTTAAGGATATCAACTCCCTTCCGTCACATCTGAAACATTGTGGATACAAAAAGAAAACCTTTTTTGCTAAAATCACAAAGGTACTACACGTTATGAAAATAAACATCCCTGCCACCACTTACCTCTTATACTCATTAAGCACTAAACTTCGGAAGACTTCTTTGCTGACAGTATTGAAGGATTCAACAACTTCATACGGTTCAGCATGAGGAAATTTTTCTGCACATCAAAGATATAAATTGATACTGTTCAGTTAACAGATTGGACCAGAAGTTTAGAACAAAAAACCCAGTTGACTTGAAATGTAATAAATACGAAATCATGTTTTTGTGGAGGGGGCTGCAACGGGATTTAAAACATGAGACATAAGATGGAATACCTTTTAGGTTCTCTTCAGTTTCAAGTCGAATTTTGTTGATAGCTTCATCTCTTGAAATCTAAGATTTAAAAAAATATTTTAATATCTGAACCAAAGGTTTTCATATCAAAGGGGAGCAAAAATAATATGCTGCTTTAAAATATTGGGAACCACAGCAACAGAGAAGTGAATACTAAATCAAAATGGGATAAAGATGGTAACATGAAATTGGCCAGAGAAGGTTAAGACTCAGATATAATTCTTAGACTACTTTACCTTATCGTGAGTATGGTCATTGAAAACAGCATTGATCCTCTCAGAGGCTAAGCTGCAAGGAAGTAAGGAAAAACATTATTTTTGAGTTATCATCATTTATATGACATTATGTAATAAAATTAAATGTTAGTTGTAGAAAAATAAAACAAAACATAAACAGTCCTATTTTTGTCACTCAATTTTGAGGAATTCAGTTCAGCTACTGTTTCATCATGGTTTCTGTCATCACTCTGAAACTTAAGGAAGAAAAAAATGTTTTATTAGAGGTCTTACTGCCGAACATGGTCCACCATGTAAGTCGGGGCTAAGAAGATCTTCATTGGGGTGCGTTTAGTGACCTTCTGTTCTCGCTGCAACTGCTGGATAGCATGTATGATCTGCTGGGTATGTTTGACCCCCACCTTAACTGCATGGCAAAAGTCCTGCTGCAGCACGTTCTCAGCTGACGCCTCTATCATCACTGGCAGACAGAGAACCACAATAAAGTAATTGCTACATAACGCTATCATGAAATCTCATTTGATTCATTAGAAAATGTGATAAATCATGGGAAATGAGCATCAAATTTAATGATTGATGACAAGGATTAATTCCCTCAAGGAGCCAAAACGTCATAGAAACATGTTATTGAAACAGACGCACCTTCAATTCATTCAAGCGTATTAATGCCTACTTCCAAAAACTTTCAATGAATTGATATCTTTACCGTCTAATTTTCAAACTTCATAAGGATTTCAAGGACCCATGGGAACCCTATAAGACCCTGACTGAAATTAAGGCGTGAAACATTTTCATTTGATGGTGTTATTCTGAAGTCAGAGAATGCATGTATATTGATCTATTCTGTAATCATCTACACAATGATTATTATTAGTCTGACTGTGGCTTTTCCCACTTTTTTATTAGATTTTAAGTGATTTACATTTGAAGAAATAAGGTTTGACATGTTGTGACATATTCAACTACATCAATGACTGATGCAAAGTTAAGCTTCTTGGTTTGCAATCTACACCATGTAACTTATTTAGAAACAGCTTTAGCTAAATATTATTTATATAGTATCATCATTTGTCTAAGCATGAATACTAATATAAAATGGTTATTAATGTTATTGCTAGTCTTAAATTTTTTTTTTTACAGTAAACAAACATCTAAGCTTTGATTGGAGTTTCTCAACGTACCCACTTGACTAGCAGGAGCTCCAGCCAAAACTAAATTAAGACTGCTGGAAGTCATCTCTGTCCTAGTGGGGTTGACCAGCAATTGTCCATCTACCAAGCCCACACGCACAGCACCTGTAACATTTAAACACAAAAGTATTCTGAAGCTATAATGAAAATGATTTCACAATAGCATCTAGGGTGATCCTGGATTTAAGGTGAAGAAACATGAATCTGTGAATAGGTCCAAGACATTCCCATGTTTCTCACCTATGGGTCCATCCCAGGGGATATCAGACAGGGCCAGAGCGGCTGAGGCTTTAATGGAAGAAAAAAATATATTAGCTAAGGATACAAAAAAAACGACAGTGTGTGGAAACCTTGTATGCCTTAGATTAAACTCACCTGCATTAATAGCCAGCACATCTGGATCATTGGCACCGTCAACCGCCATCAAGTTACATTGGATCTTGAAAGGACGTGAGAAAATATAAGCTTGAAACATTTTAGCCAGACACATATTAATATAATCTTTGTTCAAAAAGCAAAGGGGGGTGTAAATAATACCACATCATGGTGAAAACAATTTCAAACTGAACTGACCTGAGTATCATAAAAGTACCCCGGAGGAAACAGTGGTCTAATTGATCTGTCTGCGAGACGAAAACACAAGAAACTGTCAATCAAAGAACTTGGATCAATATTAGTACAAAGAATTGCTACATCAAGGTTATACATAGATGAGAATGCATTCTTATCAACTTACCTATAAGTCTGCTGATGAGGATCTCATTGTCAGTGGTGCCAAGCTCTCGCCTCAAGTAGTTAGTGGGGATTCGACCTGCAGCGGCTGCCTTCTGTCTGTAGTCCACCTGTCCGTGAAAGGGGACATTAATTCACAAGACTATCAAAAAAGCCTCTTACGATTTGTGTAATATACAGATGTAGTCACACATTTGTAGTCAATAAAGAAAGGCAGGATGGGAATTTCCTTGTAACATTATATGACCTACCACAAGAGGCATGAACTGAGAAGGAGAAGGTTTGGTTTTGCTCACAGCAGTCACCATCACAGAGGTCTCTCCCAGCTATCAAAAGAAAATAAAGCGGGTCATCTATATATATGAGGAGTGAATGATGACGTTGGAAAACTGAACAACTGGGCAGTGTGATAAGGGGCAAACTGCCCATTTAACATGTCAACTGATAAATTGTCTTGTGATTACCTCAAATAATTCAGGTAATCTACACCCCAAAGACCAAAATGCAACTGAAATTGTAACAGATTCGTTAAGCTATTACCCTTTAAAGAACATGATTTTAGAGGAGACCAAACGTTGCATTAGTCATATTTAGAAGTGTATATGCACCATGAAAATTCAAGTAGACTTAACTACAACAATAATGGGTCAAATGGCAAGTTTACCGGAGGTTTACCTGTCTATAAATCTATTCATTTTTACACAGGCCTTATGAATTTTATGCATAAACTACAACAAAACCACCTTCATCTGAAAAGGAGTCATTGTAAAGTTACATCAGATACTAAGAGTGAATACTTTCCTTCATTTGTGAGATTTAACAAATAACTTTAAATAGTATTTCCATTGTTGAAAGAAGTTCAAGACAAAACAAGTCCAACAAAATATATATAATGAATATAGTATATAATATAGTGTACAACAGACATAATTCATAAGGGAAAAGAAGTGAACTTCAAACCGCTGCCATGCACCTGCTTATTGTAACTGCTGTTTTTTGTACCTGTACGACAGCAGATCCATCAGCAAATCGAGCAAACCTCCCTGAAGAAATCTCAAGTTTCCTACAAAAACAACAAGACAACAAGACAATAAAAAGTCTCAGATATTAAACCACTCTCACATTGTCGAGTCACATACATATTTCTATCTAGACAGCAACACATGTTCTGGATTTGGGAATGAAGCTACACGGATAACGGAGCACGGAATACACTTATAACAAATATCAGAAAAGGATAGAATGCAGTAAATGTTATCATAATAATAATAATAATAATAATAATAATAATAAGGGTTAAGAAACTGACTGTGAGCCTGGAAAGTCAACTTACTTCTCCCCAAGGTCTACTCCCACTCTCAATGGATTAGCATGACTACCGTAAACGCTGTGGTGACATGACCGAACATGGAGGCATGCAAACGAATGCCCCAGTCGGAGCAAATACCTCATGTCTAATGACCCCGACAAAACAAAATGATAATTAAATGAGTATGATCGGTCTCTTCACAATTAAGGTACAAGCGTGAGGGCATCCATGTCCGACAGTCATGTGTACGGAATTACGTCATCGTGTCAGCTCCTCTGATTGGACAAACTAAAGCGAGTGTGCAACCTTAAAATTGTCCGTACACAACAGTTCCGCTTTAATCTTCCAGACATTGTCCACACATGGGCATAGTTTAAATTACATGGTCAGAACTATCTTGAATTAACAGCCACGTTGTTGTGTCATACGAAATATATATATAAGAAAGAAGGAAGGAAGGAAGGAAGGAAGGAAGGAAGGAAGGAAGGAAGGGAGGAAGGAAGGAAGGAAGGAAGGAAGGAAGGAAGGAAGGAAGGAAGGAAGGAAGGAAGGAAGGAAGATAGAAAGGAAGGAAGGAAGGAAGGAAGGAAGGAACTTATTTCCCCCCACTCCCCATTGCTCTGAACACTTGACCCAGAGTACTCCCTTTCATTTCCAAAAGTATTCTGACCTGCTGCTTCTGATTTTCATTCCTCTTCTCCCCAATATAAATCTCCAACTCTGCAGGTATTTTTCCACCTGTTCCCTATTCTCACTACAGATCACAATATCATCAGCAAACATATAGATTGCATTACATAGTCTCCTTATCTTCTTACCTACACACCAAGTACTTTCCTGTCTCCTTTCTCACTCCGTAGTTGCCCAGTAATCTCTCAGTTCTTCCACCTCCAGCAAATCTTCACTCCTCCCTGAAGTTCACACAGCAGCCTTCCTTCCATAGCTTCCACCATTCGATCCTCTGCCCTAACACCAGGGTCATTCTTCTTATGACCATTTTGTGCTGTCATGTGAAATTGTCTTTGGTCGGTTCCTTGCAGTCTCGAATATCTTCTATTAAATCTTCTGTATAAGATGATGTCCATCTGCATGCACCTGCCTCTGCTCTTATATGTCACTCTGTGCTCCTCCCCCTTCTTGAAATACGTATGCACCCCATCCATTTCCATCCTTTTCTCAATATCGGCGACCATTTGTCCTCTCATGTTCCAACCCATCACCTCCCCATCTCCTCTGTTCCTTTCAAAAGCATGACCATTGAAGTCCGCGCCAACCAACTCTCTCTCGCCATTGGAAATACTCTCCATCATTTCATCCAATTCACTCTAGAAGTTCTCTTTCTCTTTACAATCCAACCAACTC
The DNA here is from genome assembly GCA_037951165.1 of Lophius americanus. NCBI lineage: Eukaryota > Metazoa > Chordata > Actinopteri > Lophiiformes > Lophiidae > Lophius > Lophius americanus. The sequence continues at coordinate 9,902,561 of JBBDHG010000019.1, read as the reverse complement.
TCTCTCGCCATTGGAAATACTCTCCATCATTTCATCCAATTCACTCTAGAAGTTCTCTTTCTCTTTACAATCCAACCAACTTGTGAGACATAAGCGCCTACTACAGTCACCATCACATATCTAATTTCAATCTTCATTCTCATCAATCTGACAACCTCTTCAGATTTTTTTCACTCTTCATATACTCCTCCTTTGGCGCACCCCATCTCATTTCTCCTCCTAGCCATATCATGATAAAACAGTCCAAACCCTCCTCTGATGCTTCTAGACTTGCTGCTTCTCCACCCAAACTCATGGACACACAATATATCTACATTCCTCCTCTCCATGATATCCACTAGCTCTTTACCTTTAACTTTACATCGCGCACACACCCATCCACTGCTGGCTTTCCTCATCTCTCACTGTCTCTGGGCATGTTTCCCCGATTCTCAATCTTGTTTTTCTTTGACCAGCAGTAGCATAATTGTGACCGATTATCTGTGTTAATGTGTTTTTTGCCAATAATGTCATACTGGAGATTGTAAAGTTAAGCCTCAAAGATGCAATTACAGATATTTGCCACTAGATGTGAGTATTGCCTCGGCATCCACAATTATTTATTTAATATACTAGGAAATAAATCAATAACTTGTATTTCATAATTGTTCACATTTCCGATGTGCGATATACATCAGGTTACCTTTGGAATGATTTGTGCTTCTAGTTCAGTTGCTTTTCGCACCTACCGTCCGCTTTTCATGTAAGCATCATTCACAGATCAAGAGCTATTTACGTCAGAAAGAGGCTCCTCAGGCTCAAGTCAACTGATAAACATTAACCTCCTGAAAAAGTGCATGCTGTACTTCAGAGGGTCGGTTCATTCAACTGTACAAAACATCCGTCAGTATATCAGTGATCTTACTTACTGATCAGTCCAGATATTAGTCATTTTTCCAACTCTAAACCATGGGGCTGCTTGGGTTGTTATGGTAACAGATGAGAGTTATTATCTTAAACAACACTCTCAGGGATGCACACCTTTCAGCAGATTACAGGGAGGCAGATTGGGCATTCACAGACACCAAGAATTACCACACATTCTTAGTTTTTACTGGTTTCTACTAGTATTATGTTGTTTCCATGGCTCTGGGACTCATTTAGAGTTCTTTATAACCATGCAGAGCCATGGGCTATCAGTGTGTGATAGCCCAGCCATTTTCCACTGTAGAGAACAAGGATCCTGAACAGCTCAGTGGAGGATTATATATTGCTTTGTGTGGAAGGGGCTTTCCATTTCAGGGAATTTTCTCATGAAGGTGTTCATGGACAGATGTTGACATTTTGTCATCTGTCTATCAATCTATCTATCAAGTAGTTAGCTTTGACCTTTGTAATTATTTGTATCTTGCTATTAGAGAACAACAAACTGCAGAACACAAAATTAATGTAAACTAGTACACCTTATATGAATCTGAAATGTGACAGATTTATGATACCATGGAAATGCAAACAGACATTTTGGCCCTTGTTGCCATTTTCTTAACTTAGGTTTTGTGCTGATGTGAAATGGAAAATAAGCTTGGTGTCTACTTGTGTGTGTGTTTGTGTGCGTGTACATCTGTGTGTATACCTTGGTCACCACAGGACTCCAGAGCTTAAAATACTTTTCTGATTTTCCATGCTGCTGTGTTTCAGGAAGTGACAACTGACCAGCCTGCGAGTTGCCTGCATCTTTGCTATAACACAAATCTAGGTTTTTGAGAGTTTTCTGAAAGGGGCATTCTGAACTGAGTCTCTAAGAGGAGATTGTTGATCCAAAAATCCAGTCAGAGCGTCACAGAATAGATGTTCTTATTTTGAAACCTCTGTCATATTTTTTTATAAGTCCTTTTGCAATCTTTTGGGTTACAGACTTGGATTGTTTAAAATTTTCCACCAAAAGTTACTGTAGAATAGTATTCGTCCTTTACTGTGGTAAAAAGATACTTCTCTTGTCGTTCACCGAAAAGAAATTGGATCCTCCCTCCCTAATATTGACATGCATAAGCCGATTAGACAGCAAGGAACTTGAAATGCTAATGCACAATTTCCTTTGTCACAAGTGTGGTAATTAGATTAGGGCCTTGGTGAGGCATCATAAGGTTCTACTGTCACACAGTGAGGAAGAGCAACTCACTCTGCTCATAGAAATATTTCCCTTTTATACAGAGCCACATATGCAAAACATTATTCCTTCTTTTCCTTTTGAGTTATTATCCATTAATATCCTGTTATTTCAATTGATTATGTGAAGGTTTTTGCCACAAATGTACACATTGAGTACTAAATTATCTGTGTTCACACATGTCCCTTTTTCTTTCAGCTTATACCGACCGAGATTGTCTCCACAGAGATCCCCTTTCCTGAGGTCCCTCATATTCCACACTAACAAAATGCAGAAATCTACCAGATTTTCATACACACACAGCTCACCCACAATACATTAACATCACAGGATCAGTCTAATGATTGGATGCAGATTATGAAAAAGGATTTTGATTTTGTGTGTGTGAATGGTTTATAGTGAATGTCTGTGCCCATGTGAAAACACTCACAGTAAACTACATGCTGGTGTTCCACTAATCAATGAAATCTGGCTAATATATCATCTTCAGTGAAGAATGCAAACAAAATTTGAGACAAATACATAGTTAACAATTTTTAATAAACAGTTAGAAAGTGAAAATAGTAGATACTGAAGAGTATCAGAGAATGAACAACTCTTATGTATTAAACATGATGGGAGAATTATCTTCATAACATCAATAAACAACCCAAATGGTAAACAAATTCAGTGTTTTAAGCGTTTATCTCACAACAAAAATTGTGTGGCTTACATCTATTTTTTGTTAAACCTTATGCAGTATGAATTTTGGCGTCTAGCTGTGTTCTTGATCTAAAAGCCATTCAGAAAGGAGCAGATTTAAAACCCTGAACACGGCAAGACTAGCCCAGAAAGGATGTGCAAAATATTCAAATCTATTATGAGCAAATATGGGACAAATCAAATATGAGGATTACTTTGCTATTATGTTAATCATTTTCAAATAGAACTGTATTTTTGTGTTTGTATGCGAGAAAAATGTTTATTTAATCTCTAATAGTTAAGGAATGCTTCAGAACTTTATAACATATCTGGAAAATGCAAACCTGCTGACACATATTTAACCTCCTGTAATGTTATGCAATAAGGATTTTATTATGCCACAGGATCTGAGTGATTGAAGAAGAGGTTTTAATGACTTGATTGATTTCCTATGACAGCACTACAGGACAAGAAGAGACAGAGGGAATGGTTGGAGTGACCTTCAGTCTATAGGTAGAGGTCAGACCTTTAAATCATTTTGTCAGTATAGAGAAGCAGGAAGAAAGTTTAATGATACTTATTTACTTACTTAATACTTTATTGTCAGGCAAGTCTGAAATTCTTCTTACATCTCAGCTGCTTCATTTGCAACATTACAAAACAAACCTTCTACAGAGGAAAGAAGAGTACAGAAAAAGAAAGACTAGAGTCACATCCTTTTCATCGGATATTTGATGTCGGATGAACAAAAGAGTTATTCAGTGCAATCATCTTAGATCGTGGAACTCTGTGTCTCCGGTTGGACGGCAACAAACTAGGCCTAGATTGTTGTCCACAACAGCAAGCATATGTCCCTGCCAAAAAAGTCCCCAATCCCCTGCATGGTACAAAAACCTCCCTGATTGAACCCCTCAAAGTAAATGTGAAGTCATGTCCAAAAGGTCCGACTAGTTAAGTAAAATATGAACTATTAAAGTAAAACACGATATATATACACAAGATAGATTTCTTGGAGGACAAAATATATCAGTTTTTCTTTGCACTAAGGTTAACGGTTTATAAAGTATGAAAATAATCCATGAAATAGTTTTTGAGTTCTGTCTGGGAAACAATGTTTTCCATAAAAAGATTTGCCCATAGTGAGTAAAATATGAACTACTAGAGTAAAACATATTATTTTTTTTTATTTTCTAGACAGATCTCCTGGGGTAATATTCAAAGGCAAATTTGGACGTAATCAGACCAAAGATTTAGGAAGTTATGTCCAGAAATCAGTGTTTTTCTTAAAACGCGCCCTCTTATGATTAAAATATCAACTACCAAATGGAAACACGCCACAAAACATGATAGATTTTTTTGAGTTGATCCATATGCACCAAATTTGGTTAATGTATCTTTGCTTAGATTTTAATCTGGTGGAACAATTTGAACTTCAGAGTAGGGAGTAAAATATGAACTAATGAGTAAAATATGAACTACTAGCTTAAAATATATTGCTTTTTTTATTTTCTAGATAGATCTCCTTGGGTAAAATTCAAAGGCACCAAATTTGGCCTTAACGGTCCAAGGATTGGGAAGTTATGTCCAGAAAGCAGTGTTTTTCTTAATACTCTTGTAATTAAAATATCAACTACTAAAGTGAAACACAACACAAAACATGATAGATTTCTTTGAGTTGATCCATATGCATCAGATTTGGACTAAATCGGACTGCTGGTTGAGAAATTATGGCGTGAACACTTTTGGAGCTAAAGCTCCCCATTGTGTCAGAAATATACATCCCACATTTCCCAAAATAAATCCAGTTCTTTCTGGCACACAGGTTTATGGGGGGATAAAATTTGAAATTGATCCATGGAAAAGGATCTGCAGCAGCTACAGATGCGACAGACCCGGTTGCCGTGGCTCAGATATGATATTTCTCAATGCCTATTATTCAGGGATATCATTTTATTCAAAGTTCCGAACATGAACGGGTTCAGAGATAATGTTATTGGCCAGTCTTAGCATTTATTATGATAGGTTGATTTATAAAGTTTAAGTAATGGTGGACCTACAATCCTTGCTCAGATTTGAATCTGGTGGAACCATTTTAACTTCAGAGTAGGGGACACACTTTTGTACCCTGTAGAATTGCTCGATAGACGGTGTATTTTTATATTCTATTGTAGAGTTTCAGATATGTGTATTATTAGTAAAATGAACTTAAAGTCTCAAAGGAAAAGTACTCATTGCATAGTAGAATTGTAGCATTTTACAATGTTATAGGATTCATGTTACTGCTTTCAGACAAATGTTGTGGAATAGAAAGTCCAATATCTGTCTCTGAAATGTAGTACAGTCACAAGTATAAAGTAGTATAAAATGGTATAATGGTAATGGAAGTACAAGTACCCCAAGTGCCCTAAGTGTACTTAGTTGCTATCCACCACTGAATATCATGTTTTTCATCTTGTAGGTTTAGTTATGGTAAAGAGAATTTTGTCAAACTTAATAGAAATGTACTAATCCTTAGAGCACGCTGTTGAGTTTTGACCATGAACTCCCCTTATTATAAAGACCGCATTGTCCATCTACGTATTAGTCATATAAACTCAGCAGGGGCAGGTAAAACAGGCTATGTTAATTGAAGAAAGAGGAAATGGTGACTGCTCAAAACAATTCTTTCCAGAATTAGTCAGCCCACCTTGCTTTCATGCCAACATGAGATCAGCATAGCTCTAACACAGAATGTTTGTGGTGACATGAAAATTCCAGTGAAATAACTAACAGGAAACTGGAGTGAACAAAAGAAAATTCTATCTCTGAGAGGTGCTTGAAGGCCATTTGCTGAATTCTTTGTCTTTTTTTTTTTTAGGAGAAGGAGAGAGCATTTATTTTCCCTTCTCTGTTGATTTAGAGTAAGCAGATTTTTTTTTTTACATTAATAACCCAAGGGTTTTATTTTGCTGCGGTGCAGAATTTTACTAAGAAAGTCCGCTTGGAAGGTTTGCACTGGCTTGTCTGCTTTTATAGTTTAGTGTGTTTGTGTGCCTATGTTGGTGAGGAATTATGCTGTTGCTCTGAAAACTGTGTCATTAGGTGGAGATGGGTGATTTTTGAGGCAAAACTTGTTTAAAGCATGATGAAAAATGGATGCTGAAGAAATAGACAGGAGCTCTCTGTTTAGATAAATGAATCCCACTGTAAAACAGACAAATGCTAATATGCATAATAACACCACAAATAGATCAAGCTATACAAAATACCCATCGCTTCACAGAAATTGAGCAAAACCAAATTCCATTCAGGCTGCAGGCATTTCACAGGCCATGAAATGTTTTCATTTTCTACATCAATGTTTAATTGTCTGTTGGGGTGAAGGGGTTCATAGAAATCCAATCCGAAGGTCTATATCTGATTTGAGTAGATTCTGTGGTAACCTCATTGATTCCAGGGACAAAATGTAATCACTGTAGGGAGCCACGGGCAGAGGTGTGGGGGAGGCCCTGAAAACCTATTTCCTGAATTAGCATGTTACTCTGAGCAGCGAGATCCCATGTTAAAAAAAAGAAGAAAATTTCAGGACAGTTTTTCTATATTAGACCTTATGATATATGTAAATATGTTTTTATGGACACATGCATGACATGCATATAAAGACGTATACAACACTTATGTAGGGATGTACATGTATGTATGTATGTGTGGTTGTTGTTATTGTTGAGCTTTACTCTATCTCTCTCTTATTAGTTATGTCTGTGGGTATGTGGGTGGGTTGGTGGGGGCAAGGGGATGGGGTAGGATTGGTTTGAGGTGTTGGTGCTGTTAATGTGTGTTGTTTCATTTATTGCAGAGCTAGTTGCCTACCCAGAAAGTGATTATTGGCTTCAGCCTGTTATCATCTTGATGATAATTATTCCAATTGGTATTATGTATTATTTGAGCACTCCAAAACCCAAAGAGTCTTCAATACTTAAGATTAGTGACAAAGAAAAGCCACAAAACCTTCCTTGCTTTTAGAAATTGGAGGCAACAAATGTCTGGGAGATTTGTATGAAGAATTTTATACAATGACAAACAAGGATTGTCAAAATAGTTAATAAGCAACTTCCTTTTGATACGTAATCCATTAATCCAATCATCTTTGCAGCTTTATTTAGAAAAATATGCAAATTATTCCATATGATCAACAATGAGTAAGACATTTGCAAACAATAATGATATCGATTGAAATAAATGAAACTTATTTCAAGTTCTGTATATCATTCAAATAGTTAATTTGAAATGAGAACCATAGCAGCAACAAGTTGATTAAAGAACACAACATTTCCTTTGTCAGTATAAGCAGCATGATAATGATTGAATTGATAAGTCCACATGCAAAGTTATTCATTCGAGTGGTAGCAACTAATCAACAATGATGAATGGCTCTGTGGGTGTGACCAGGCAACAGACACTGTGTCACCTAGAAGTCAATTAAAACACAGTCATGACTTGGGAAACTGAAACCTGGGCTACCTTGAAAGGTTGGCTAGATTCGGACTAAAATGATCTGATTAGGTTTCCCTTTATTTGTTAATAAACTCGTTTTAGCTGCAGATCTGTTGGATCTGCAGGGGTTCTCATTTACATTTAAAACAATGGTTGCTCCAGTTGGTGCTTCAGCTTGAGGCCATACCGTAAAGAGATCTTCATTAGGCCTGTTGTGTCTTGCTTTCTGCGAAACATGTTTGTCGCGAGGGATGTTAACTCAGTCATTAAACATCAGGAGATTACAACACACGGTTCATTTATGCTGAAGTCCATAGATGCACAAAAACAGAATATATCCGGCTTTTGACAGACTGTCAGATGGAAGACGGATTTGGAGGTTATGTTTGTGCTGTAAAAGTGACATTTGAAGAAATTCTTTGTAACCAAATGTGTAACAAGTATTCAAAGGTTCAAAGGTTATTCTTCAATACATGCCTCTGATAGACAAATCTTTTTTTCCTCTAATTATTAGTATTAAGAAATTTGTTGGCACAACATTAGCAACTAAGACAACTGCTCATACCAAACCATGTGATATTAATGGAGGAAAAAAAAAATTAAGCAGAGCAAGAAAGTATTTTATATTTCACAAATTAAATTTTATATTACTTGATTGCATTGACATATTTCTAAATGTTCAGCAATCTAATCAAAAGGTTTTTGGAAAAATTGTTTCCTTACCTGAGACAGGTGATTGACAACATAGTTAAATATTTCATCTGTCATCAATGCATCTTAATTTAAAGTTCTGCCTTGAAGACAACCGTTACTGAAACCATGAATCACTGAAAACCTCACAAATAAACAACACAACAAAACTCACCAAAATTTGCCAGAAAAGTCATGCGGGACAAATTTAGAAAATGGGTTTTAATGGCTTTAAAAAAAAGAAGCTTTTTACTCTTTGTTCCTCAATCATTCTTCTGCCCATTATTGTACTGTGATTAAATCATTGATGCTTGTCTATATTCCCATTGATCATATCAATATATTTAAATATAGCCAGTTGTTTGCTCCATTCATTGTTTGATCCATAAAATGATGGAAAAGTTGAAAGAAATTATAAAATGGACCAAAACCAAATGTGGCCAATGTCAAGTGATGTATAACATTAAATAATTGTTCGTCAAAATAATTTGCTATTGTCAGCACAACACGTTCACACCCCTCCTTACCCTAGCGATGATCACAAAACCACTTCTACAGCTTATTTTCTTTAGGCTTTGCATGGTATCTCTCTCTTTTTCTGATTTTTAATTTCATCTACTCAAAAGAAATGCATAATGTGAGTTTGATTAGAGTTATTTTTTTCTCTTCGGAAAGAAATTACCCCCATTCTATTCTCCAATTGGACCAATAAAGCTCACAGATATATTTACTGTACTTTGACAGCAGTGTCTGTGGACATTGCCCAGTAGGTTTCAGTAGCCCCATAATCTGCTCTGATGTGTTGTATGTCTTGGATACAGACAAATGATATGAATCAATACCGAGAATTGTTTTAATGAATAAAATGAAAATAAATGCTACAGGAAAATCAAACAGTCTGGATTTGCAACCAGATTAGTCCTATGCTATTTATACCTGCATCACTCATTTAAAAACATCTTTCCATCATAGCTCTTCAAATAATTTACAGACGTGAGCCATGACTCAATGCCAATGCACGCCCTTACACATGAATGGAAATGGATGCTTTGAGGTTGACCAGTGCCCTATTTTTTCCTGCAGGGCGCAGGAGGCGGAGGGAGACGCGCAGTAGCGAGGGGGGAGGCGGTACCAGGTCTCCTCCACTCATCTCAACTCCCTCTTCATTATTTTACTGCATTTGAACCAAGGCGACAAGGGAGAGACCGACAACCGCTCGGAAATGACTTAAATTAATTTACAAGGGCTTAAACGAGCGATTTTGAACACCGGGACTGCCGAACTCTACTTCTCCCCTCAGTGGATATTTTATTTAATTGTCGGATGAATATTTGCCTTTATCGTTGTTTGATCTTGTGCCAGTAACGGTAATTTTCCCTGAGTAAGTTGGCAGAAAACTAGATTTTCTCATTCAATCTGTTTTTACACTCTACTAACGCCAGGAAAGCCAGTGTTTAAGGATTTTTTTTTTCCAGAAAAAAATGTGATTTATTGTCCTTGCCGAGAGGTAGGTGAAACAGCTGTGGAGAACATCGTGGATTAAACCCGGACATCATTCAGCTGCCACCATGAGTGCCGCTTTAATTCAATCAAACACATGAGTGGAGCCTAAAAAAACGCCTCTGTCTCTCAAGGAGTCTATTTTATTTTTCCATACCTCCTGAAAACGGCGCCTCTGCAACTGGAAAATATGGAAAGCGAGGTTTTCACCCCTCTGCTGGAGCAATTCATGATCACGCCCCTGGTCTGCTGGGTAAGCCCCTCATTAATGTTTAAATCTCACTAATTAAACACATCTGGCTTGTGAAAGCATTCACTTCAAGTGTTTATTGGTCGTCTTAACCGCATCGTCTCATTTTTTCCAGGTAAAGACAGTCGGGCAGCCCAAAGTGACCGATGGCTCCAAATTATCGGAATATATTGAATTAGTGGATGGGATTTACCTGAACGAGGTCATGATTGAAATGTAAGTGATGAAGATTCAAAGTTATTTTTCTCTCAAACTCATCCTTTAGGATTAGCTTAATGAGGCTATGTAGATCGTAGAGGGGGATTAATGTGATTAAAAATGTATATCACTCTCAAAACATTAAGACATGTTTGCAATATGATTTCCAGCCCTTGAAATTGTCTGCTGGAGTAAATATAGGCCAAGCACAAAGGGATCTCATATTGAGGGCAATGATGGGTCATACTGTTGGGATATCAGTTTTGTTGGGATTCCTTGAAACAAGGAGGCAGCTCCATACCATCCAGTGACTCTGCTTTTTAGTCCCAGGGGAATGTCATTTGTGGAAGACATCCCACCCTTGGAAGCTCCTGCCCTCCTATCTCCTACTGTGCTGGAGATTAATCCAGAAATAGTAGCCTTAAGCGCACTGGTAGCAGCGCAGAATGTGGATGTGCAGATCCTTCTTTAATTACAGGCCAGCCTAGCATGGGATGCCTAAATGCTTGTTTTTATTATTTACAAAGGGAATAGATGATTTGGCAGATCTATGAATGACAGGAGATGGGGCTTGTTGGAATAGATGAAGCACAGATGTCAAGCCTGTCCATCTTTCCAGTCACCTAATGTATAGCATGAGACTCCAGAGTTTCCCATTCCTTTGTCTGGCTCAAGGCGGCTGATTCCTGCTGGCAAGGCAATTTTTGAAATTTTATCCGCTAATGCCACACTCCATTCTGTCAGCATTTACACTTCATGTTTGCATGTTAAAGGAGTGTACAGCCAATCCCCCTCCCAGTGGAATGGATTTTCGTTTCACTAGAGATTAAATGTTGCAGTATTATAGAGCAGTTTCTTGAGTCACCACACATCAGCATCTTATATTCAATAGTTAGTTAGCTTAGCAAGGTTAAGGGGAAAATCGTAATCTGTACAAGTCTCTCTTTGTATTTTTATATATGTATAGAGTACCCCAGTCCTCTATGGGAGCGTTATGGAGGGTTCAGCTGTAGCTATCAGTATAAGGCCCTGAGTAACCCTGACTGGAATGGCCTGTGTTCACTTCCTCTTCCTCTGGCTTCTTCCTGTGTCCTCCACCTCCTGCTGCTTCACTGCATCACTCCACTATACTGGAGAATCATCTCTTATGAACGCATGTCAGTCCTCCCCCACTGGTTAATATTATCACATACAATTCAATTAACATTAGTGTTGCTTCGGGTTTGTGCAGTCAGCTACTCAAAGGGAATTCAGTCCTGCTGCCTGATTGATCACTATTTGAAATTTTTCCTTTTTCAAGGCCTGTTGTCATTCCGCCAGATAGCCAGGCCACGTCCAATAGACTTAAAGGTTTTTCACCAGTCAGTTTGCCCGAAGGGAGCCGGCGCCTACCTCCTCCTCCTCCTCCTCCTCCTGTCTGTCTGTCCCGCCTCCTGTGTTTCTGTCCTCCATCCACACACAGAAGAATCCTTAAAAATAGATGAGTGGGATAGAGGGGTATTTGGACAAGATAGTATTTCCTCTTTCACCCAAAACTAAAATGAGCTCAATGGGAATTTTCTGTAGTTTGAATGCTCCTATAGGGAAAACCCTAGTGAACAGCCGAAATGAGCACTGATTGACTTAGTTATTGTCTGACAGGATGTCAGTGAGTGCCAGTCACAACTAGCTCCTTGTGTTTATGTAGGTCTGTCTGTGTGTGTGCTCTTCTGCAAGGTTTCTGTTTTTGCCTGAGTAGCTTTGCCATTTTTTTTCCCTTTTTGGTGAAATTTGTTTTGGACTGAGGCAGCTGTTGCTAGTTGTCTTGCCCAGCCTCCCTCCCATACAGAAGGCCTTTAGTCTTGGTCAGATTTTATGTTCAAGAGACTTCTGTTTGCCTGCTTTCTCTCAATTTAATGGCACTATGTGGCCTCCTCCAATGGGGCTCAGCTAACTGATATAGTCTGCATTATAACCTGAAATGTGTTTTTCAGCTATTTCAAGGAGTGTAAAGGGATAAATTGCACCAAACAAAGACTTAACCTGAGATAATTAACAATTAAAAGAGAAAAATTGATTTAAAATGTGCCACATAATACAACATTAATTCATTTTTTAAGCTCTGTTGATCCTCTAGAATTATTGTTGTTTAGCAATGGCTCCTTCCATATCTTCCTATAACTTGCACTGGCACTCATTAAAATTTGAAATCCTGTAGATGATTAATAAGGATTGTATTTGTTCCCGTTGTTGGTAACATATAAATATGCTGTCACGTCAATAATTTCTCATCACGTCTGTTCTGACAGCTGGGATATTTTGTGGTGAGTGTTTTTGGCACAGCGTTACTTGGGTTACAACGCCTCCACCCAGTCACTGTTGTTAGTCCACATCGCCCAGAGGAGATCATAAAACACACATATAGATCCAGTAAGAATACGCTAATGAGTGCACAAATGTTGTTTAAAACTGTTTAGTTGCTCAAAAAGTATTCTCTTACTCTCGTCTTATCTCAGACTTGCAGTTCTTTGGTTGTAGAAACCTTAGCTGTTAACATTTATACCGGAGATGTCAGCTGTTGTCGTCTAAGCTCTGGTGTTTCTTTGTAAATGTGTCTGTGTATTGCCTCAGTGCAGACATGGCACACGGCCTGTCAGCAGTTGTCATCAGAGTCAGCATGGGAGCGAGAGAGAGGAGGGGACCCCAGGATTATAACGGTTTGCTGACACCCAGATGGCACCACGTCCCAACCCCCCTGCCCTCTCGTACCTGACATTACCGAGCCAATTAGATTGCCTCTTATGTACCGTCAACCCTATTGGTTTTCCCATGCACAGAGAGGGGGGCATTTGTATTTTGTCAGTCACAACTGTCCATTTAAATTGTTTTTATTTTTCCTGCTCATCCTGTAGACCATCAACTGGTTCACTGGTATGCTCAGCAAAGTAGTCATTCTGCTCTCTATGGGCCATTGAGACAGAGTTATGTGCCTGAGAACTATTTGATAAGAAAAGATTTAAAAAGATTACATGAGCCCTACTTATTTTTTTTTCTTTTTTATTAACTATCATTTGTTATTTTGACTGGTATAAAGAGCTATTGTGTCTTTTTCAGATATTCCCCTTTCTGGAGCTGCATAGTTTAGTCGTACAGTTTTTTCCCTAAATATGACTTTAAAAAGTGGTTGTTTGCATTAAAATGTGTTTTACTTTTAGATCAATGGTTCGGTTCTCATGAGACAGATATACGTCTGAACGACAGCCTATCTTAATGGGTATAAATGAGGTATAAGGTACCTATTGACTTCGAGTTTTCATCTTCTTATTCTTTTCTCTAGAACACATAACGAACAATAACAGGTAGATAATGGTGTCTGTCAATTTATTAGGAGGAACTAAGATAATTAGTTGGTGAATACTGACTTTTAAGTCTGAATCCAGAATTAAAATACTGTTTTCCTGCCATGGCCGTATTACAGGATGTAGTTCCTAGTACGCCTCTCATCACTTCCTGTCATGACACAGTTGGCTTTTCAACACATTGTACACACTGACCAGCACGCTCAGACTCTCACCAATTTTTCTTTTGAAGGAACATCGATGACGTATGTTGTTTTAGCTCTGGGCCTGATATTTTATTGAAATGTAATTTTTTTTATTATAGGCTGACAGATCCACATTTGAGTTTCTTTAAACTAACATATGGAGGCAACATCATGCTCATACAACACATTTAGGAAGTTTCCCTATGACCCTCCTACTATAAAGTATTTTACTTTTCAGGCATAATCTAGAAAAATGCCACAGATAAATATCAATCAAGGCTTATTCACTTGTTTTCTATTTCAACATTGCATGAATCTTTTAACACTTGTTTTGACCCGTTTACAAATTGAATAAAAATAAAATTGCACTTCCAATGACCATTCACAAATTCAAGTTTACTCAAGGGCTTAATGGGATATGAACATCACTGAAACGATGCATAAATATCCTTATAAAGTTTAGTTTCTTCATTGGATTTGCTGAGTGACAGTGAATGTTCCACTATTTTGTTCATTGATCAATTGTTAATCTTATCGTTGGTTTTTGGGCTGCTGTTTTACCTAATAATTATAATAATGTATCCTTTATTGATCACATACAGTACAACATAGTGAAATTTTTTTTCTGCATTTGGCCCACTGATCCCTGAGGGAGTTTTTTTAAACGTTTTTTTAATTAAAAAAACACAATGATTAATTGGTTAAACTAGTAAATAATGGACTTGAATTGTTAAAACAATGTTGAAGTCAACAGTATTGCTAGATTCTATCTCATATTCCCTGTTAGACAATATTTCCACCTCATTCTACTTTCCATGTTTTTGTCATATCGCAACACCAACTGCAACTGTACCCCTTGCTCTGCCCCTCTGTCTCTCATCCTACCAGTTCCTTGAAGGCATTTTGTTCGTCTGTCTTATTTCCAAATCTCCGCTCTCATTCCCTTCTGTTTTCTTTGAGAAGCATGTTGAAGCCTTTGTTGGATTTCTCCTGGGATGGTTACAACAAATATAGTTGGCATTGCAGCCGAACTAAAGGCAGGCAGTTGGAGCAGTTGATGTGGTGTCTAGTCAATGCTGTTGCTTAGACTGTGTGGCTCCACACACTTCTTTATCATAAGCTTACAATCTGACCTTTACTGTAGCTGGCATGTCATGTTCATCTTTGTATCATATCATGCTCTGTGTGTCTGTATATCAGGAGGATGTTTAACAAGTCGGACAGGAAATGGCAGCTGTCACCTCGAGACGACAAAACTTTAACAAGGCTGTTTTAGTGTGAGGCATTCAAAATCCCACAAACATGTACTTGTTAAACCTCACTGGGAGAAGTTTAGGATTTCTTTCACAGACTTGTTCTTTATCTCAGAATTTGAAAGACTGAGAGGCTAAGTTTACAGATGGCTTTCATTTTAAGTAGGGTATTCTCAGGATTATTTGGAATTCCTGTTTGAAAATGACAGGTATTATGTGTTTAATTGTACTGCATTTCATTCATTCACTACCTGTGACAATTTGGTTTTGTGTTTTTTAATTAAGTTGCCTTCAGTAGGGTTGAGTTAAGCTGCAGTCCCTACCAATATAACAGCCTCGTTCACACAGCCCATTCAAGGCGGGACTGATGCGCCTTCATTGTGATTCACATTCTGAAAAGAGGTTGCAAAGTTTTAGTTTCTTCATTGGATTTGCTGCAAATGAAAGTGAATGTTCCACTATTTTGTTAATTAAAATAATGGAACATTTTAATTAACAAAAAAAAAAAAAGTGTGTGTGTGTATATCTAAATATCTCTATATATATATTTACTGTTTATTGGGTCTGAATCGGGGACCACCGACTTGCTACCCTGGGCCAAATCTGGACTAGACAGGCTTCTGTCTACAACAAAAAAAGAAAAAAGATTGGTCTAATGTTTGGGCCATAATTGAAATCTGTCATCTTCGGAGTTGGCAAGATTGCACTTTGCGAGACAAACTGAAGGGTCTATGTAAAACATGTTTTTGTTTTTAAGTGAACTTACGGTAAATGCCATAGCAGTCCATTCTCACACAGACGGCCTGAGTTTGGATCTTTGGGGGTTTTATCAATCAATTTTTATCGGTGCAGGAGGGTAAGAAAATAGGATGCTGTCATCTTTGGCATTAGGTTTTCATGATGAAAAGTATTGACTTACCTACCTACCATTCGGTTGAATGATGTTTTAAAGAGTCAGTAATGTTAAATTATTATTACTATCGCAGACTAATTGTTTTTGTTAATGTGCGTGCGTATAGCTGATCTCCAGGCCGCCAGTATGAGACGCATCACTTTGGATGACATTATTTGTTTACATTCTTGTGGTCTGAATGTGGTCTGCCGTCACTAGCACCTCTAGGTGGGCTCACTGGATTACATATTCCACTTTAATAGCTGTGGGCTTTCTGTGCGTTGTGTGTGTGCGTCAAGCCCAAACACAGAATGTGCTGCGTTTGGACTGTAGAGCTCATACGCTCCATGCCGAACACGTGGCCAATTGCCGCCTGCGTTTTTCCTTTGTGTGTGTGCATTTAGCCTACTTTGTGTGTCTATATGAGCGTGTGCCTGGCTGCCCATGCTGACTGTAATTTAGCCTGTCATATATAGGTTACTTTACTCCTCAGCTTACCCGCTCCACCAAAGCCTGGCACTGAGAGGAAAAAGCCCAGTGGCCCCAGATTCGACACAAGGCTGCAGTGTCTATCGATAACACCGATGTGCAAGCTTATTGACTGCCGTCTGGCTTACTGGCTCTCCATTTGTGCCTTTCTGCCTGTTTTGCAAGCTCTCTTCCTGTTTGTCCCTAATCTATTTGTCTGTTTAAGATCTTTGGATTACTGCATCAGCAGGGATGCCATAAGTGGAATATTTGATTGCCATTTTAAGCTAATTTATCTGTCTGCTGTAGGATAGGGTGTCTGTGTGTGGCATCCGTAGCGGAGTGAAAGAAATGAGGGCTAGAATGTGTGGTGCTGTCAGGCTATGTTTTTTTTGCTGCCATATTCTTGGCTATCTCTGGCGGTGATGGAATGTGTGAATGGGCAAGCCTTTTGTTGCTGTTGACTCTTTCAGTCTCCTTTTCTCTCTATACACACCCCATTTACCCCCATCAACCTCCTCGCCCTGACAGGATTACGGACGCCTCTGTGCTCTTTAATTAATGGGTTAAATAGACCCCCTACTATGGATTCCCAAAAAAGGGCAGCATTAAAAGCGTGTTTGTTTCCTCAAGTGTGGTGGGGATGCAGGTTGTTTATCAGGGTTAAGGCTTATCAAAAAAATTAACACATATACACTCATGTGATATTAAGAGACCGACATTCTGCCAATTTTCTTGATGTAACTTCAGTATTTAAATTTATTAAAATATAAGTTTGGAGTTAAGTGGCAAAAATATACTTCACATCTAATAAACTATAAATTAAAATCCTAATTTATCCTATAGAATCTTGCCAGCTCTGTCGTAGCGTTGTCTTGTTCTCCTCATCACTGGTTAAAGTTCCAGCTCCTTGATAAGCCTGATCAGCAATTTCACAACTTAAAAATATATTTTCTTGAATTGTATTGTGGTGGAATGGTTATGAAGGGCAGCTCTCACGTAGATGATCAGAGTTACAAGCTTGCTTTCCTTCTCGTTTTTTAATGTGACTTTTATTTCTGCGTTCAGGATTAATGTTTTAAATTATCGTTTTAGGGTATTATCATTAAGTAATTTACTGGACCTAGTTTTTCTCTTGGCATCACTCTGGAATGCAAGGTTTCTCCCCAGCCCGATCCCTTACTTTCAGCTGTACATTTAATTAAATGCATATTTGGGGACTGGGCATTTTTATACTACTGGCTAATCTAAGCTTTCATTTTATTTGAAGTAGGTGCATTTTGATAGCGAAACAGGCAAGCACTGCAGTTCAAGAAGTCTTAGACTGATGTAATTGAGAAGAATACATTCTGAGACCTTTTTCCTCAAGCAGAACAAAAAAGACCATATAAAATAATCAACAATATATGACATCATTCACTAATAATGAGGGGCGTTGGCTCAGTTGGTTTTCCACTTATCTGAAGGTTGGTGGTTCAAACCCTGTCCACGTGTCGAAATGTCCTTGAGCAAGATACTGAACCCCAGGTTGCTCCCAATGGCTGTTCCATTGGTGTGTGAATGACGTGAATGGTTACTGATCCTGATGAGCATGTTGAACCTTGTATAGCAGCATCTATCATCACTGTATGAATGTTTGTGTGAATGGGTGAATGCTGACTTGTGTTGTAAAAGCGCTTTGAGTAGTCAATCAGACTAGAAAAGCGCTGTATAAGTAGAGTCCATTTACCATTTTATTACAGACACAAGCTTTCATTTTCTATTCTGGAATGCATGAGCACAGATGCGGACACATGCATGAGTACACATGCATGCCACACTGCCTGCATGCATGCATACATTCACAATCAGCCACAACCCTCCTCCCCTATGCTTAAGGTGTGTTGGCCCTAATATATAGGTCATGCAATGTCCATGCTTTGAAGTCTAAAGAGCATATAATGAAAACAAGGTAATCTCTAACTGTTATGTTGTGATGGAACACTCTTTATTTGTCCAACAGCCTCAAGGCAAATCAAGTCAATTATCAAATTAAAAATAGGGTAATTTTTTATGGTGGGTGAACTTAACGTTTTTTTCGACTCTTGGGCTTGACTGAAGAGGGACATCATAAGAATGTTCTTTTTCCCATGTAGCCAGAACAAATTACATTGCTGATTACTTGTGGTACATTTTAGTACATTTTGTAAAGTACATAATCAATTCTTTAAAAGGACTTGATTGTATCCGTCCATCTGACTTAAGTTTACAAAAACTGCGATTTTAACAATTGTTTAATGAATACTTCTCATGTTGTCAAGTGCAGCATTTAAGAATTCTACATTGTGCCAATCATGTGCAAGATAGTTAACATGTCAAGTATTCCAAAGAGACACACAAACTGACACACAAATTGTCTTGAAACTCATTGTGCATCATGTTGTTAAACTGTTAACCTCTTGAGTAAGTATTTAAGATATACAGTATATACTAAATACTGCTAAAAAAAACAATCAAACAACAGGAAATTTCATCACAACAACTCATACTGTGACCCAGGAGTGTGTTTGACCCCCACATGCCAATGGGACCTCCTGAAAACATCTGGGCATGCTCCCGATGAGATGGAAGATGGTGGCCGGGGGATCTCCTCCTAGACCTGGATCAGGGCTCCTGGACAGCCTGTGGTCAGTGCTGGTGGTGTCTGATGCAGTAATTCATAACATCTCAGAGGTTATCCAGTGGATTCAGGTTTGGGGAACATGAGGACCAATCAATGGCATCAATACGTTCATCCTCCTGAACTGCCTAAACACTCTGATCACATGAGGCTGGGCATTTTCCTAGACCAGAAGGAACCCAGTGTCCACTGAACCAGTGTAAGGTTGTATAGTGGGTCTGAGTTTCATACTGTTACCTAACAGCAGACAGGGTTCTGTCAGCTTGCCAGTGGAGATCTGTAAGAGCATCCAAAGATCTGTCTCCCCAGCACATCACTGACCTATTAACAAACTGGTCCTGCTGGATGTTGATGCAGCAGCATTAAGTTCTGTTAAGATGAGAGCAGTTAGAACCTGCTCTAATCTGTGAAGAGAAGGGGCACCAATGGAGAACCTGCCAATTCTGCTGTTCTCTGGTGAACACCAATTGAGCTCCGCAATGCTGAGCTGTGGGGAAAGGTCTCAGTAGAGGACGTAGGGTCCTCATGCCACCCTCATGCAGTCTTTTGCTGACAGTTTTGTGAGAAACATCACACCATTAGTCCACATTAGGGATCTGACAGAGCTCCTCGGGTTCCTCCTCACACTGAGGAGCAGAAAACAGTCTGACTGCTGGGTTGTTGTCCTTCTAAGTACCAGTCCAGCTCTCCTCCTTGTAACGGCCTGTCTCCTGGCATCTCCTCCATTGTCTTGAGACTGCGCTGGGAGACACAGCAAACCTTCTTACAACTGCACCTAGGGGTAAGTCATCTTGGAGGAGCTGGACTACCTGTGAAGCATCAGTGGACTGTAGGTACTGCCTCATGTCGCAAGTAGTGACAAAGACAACAACAAAACAAAAAACTAGAGCGAAGCAGTCAGGAAAGATGAGTAGAGAGAAATGTATTGTGGCCAATACTTGCAGAACCATTACCTTTTGGGGGTTGTCATGCTTTTGCCTCTCTTATGCACCTGTTGTCACTTTCATTTGCACCAAAACAGGTGAAACTGATTCACAATCACTTGTTCTTCCAAGCGATTGGCTTGGTGTCACACTGCAAAGATTAAGCGTCCCCTTTATTTTTTGTGCGAAATCTATCTATCTGTCTCTCTGTCTTATCTAGTGTTAGATTCAGGGACTGAGAAGGTGGTAGTGTGTGAATTTGTGGAATGCATAGATCAATAAAACATATTGACACCCGTGATAACATCAGTCAAGATAAAGGCTCTTTTATTTCCCCTTATGCAACGTGCATATGAGCTTTTTTTTGACTGTAGGGAGTAAGAAAATGTTTCTCTATTTGATTCAGGCAGATTATGTAAAACAAACGGATGTCATTAGGGTTTTCCCAGAAAGGTTTGGTCTGGTGACCTGTATTTTTGATCTGGGCTGATGGTGGCTGGATGCAATCAATAATCACAAGCCTTAGATGCAGATTTTATTCAGAATATGAATTCAGATTCGATATTCTACTCTGTAGAAACACAGAAACGGTCTGAGAGCACCATAGTTCCTTTACGTCGATAACTGCTGCAATATGTAAATATTAGCCAGTCTTGGTTGTTACATTTAAATACCAAGACAAAGTTAGAGTGTGTGTTTCTATATATGTATGCATATATGTGTTTATATATATGTATGTACATCTCTGTAAGATAACTATTGGAACCTCAAATGAAAATTTGCTCACAACCGCTTGCCAGCATCCTGGCATAACTGGCAGCCGATTGGCTGCCAGTTACACGCATGCGCAGTACCCGCACAGCAAGCATGAGCTACCGTTGCTGCAAACATCTCACAAGTAAACCCCAAAACACAAAGCCAGCAAGTTGTAACACCATTGGGCAAACAATAAGCTGTGGAGGAAAAAAACGTTTGGCGTAACAAACTTAATCACTCATTTCAAATTTAATCACCCCGAAACACATCACTTTTAAATAAGATAACATTAGCAGAGCAGCTAAAGTCAGCCTCAGCTCCGAGCCAGCCGTGAGACCATTGTATGTATGCATTTTAATCCTTCAAAATAGGAACACTTAAAATACATTACTCATTATAATTTTAAAATCGTTGGTCGGTGATCAACCAAACAAACTGCAATCAATTCACCTCTATTTAAAAACACCTGTCTAAGTACCATAATAAAAAACTTCTCAATAGTTTGAAGTACTGTCTACAGAGGGTCTTTCATTGAACAGAATAAACACCATTGTGTTGCCAGAACAGTCTGTGACGTACAGTGTGTTCTGACACCTTTCTATTGGAATCAGTATTAACTTCTTCAGCAGTTTGTGCTACAGTAGATGATCTGTGGAATCAGACAACATCCGTTAGGCTTCTTTTCCCATGCACACCAATGAGCCTCGGGTGCTCATGACTGTGTCGCAGGTTCACCAGTTGTCCTTAGATTTTGTGAGATACTCACCACCACAGAGCAGCAGCGCCCAAAAAACCTGCAGTTCTTGAGATGCTCCAACCTTGTCATCTAGCTATCATGCTCCCAACATGCTTAACAATAATTTTGCCAGTATTCATGATTTTTAGGCCAGGAGGGCTGCTGGACCAAGAAGTTTAATTTTGGAACCGTTTGGGGATGGTTAGATGTCAAAGACGGCTGAAATACGCCTCCTTATATTTTACCTCAGATTGATATGTACTCTTTTTCTCATGAAAATAAAATGCTTCTCAATAGTTTGAAGTACTGCCTAAAGAGAGTCTGTAGCATTCAAATGTCTAAATTTGGATTAAATTTACCGAATATTCATAGATTTGAGACAACACGGTCTGAAACACCAGTGTAGATTCCTCAGATTTACGGGGCAGCATTTCTATTGGGGTGCTTCTCTTAGCGCTCCTCTTTTTTCTGAGGATATGCCACAGCGCCTTCTTGTTCTTCCAACAATGTTCCATTGTCACTTTACTGCTTATGTTAATAGTCAAACACACTCCCATTCAGTCACAGATTAACACAGGTTCAGATTAGAACACAGACATCTCAAAGAATTTAGAAATCTAAGAGACATTATTACCTCTGCCGGAAAGAATATTGTGATTTGCTTCCTTAGATTGTTTTTTCTGTGGGTTTATCACGACTATTACAAAAAACATATCAACGGATTTCCACAAAGAAGGATGGGCACGGGCTTGGAACAATCCAAGATCCAGATAAAGGCATAGATAAATAATGCAGCATTTTTCTTTCGCTGCAAACATAGAATAATTAATAGGACCTAAAACATGTTTTGTCTCCACAGAAATCCTAAGGCCACGGTGCAAAGAACCAACAAAAAAGTGAACAATGACCCTACACTGCGCATCCAGAACCTTTCTATACTTATCAGACAGATAAAAGACTACTATCAGGTAAGATTTCCCTTCTGATGTCACTTCTCCTTTTGCCCCAAAATTCCTTGGGTGTGTTTTTTTTGCGGTGACTGTTGAAAGATGTTACAGGATTTTATCCATTTGGAAATATAAGGAATGATATGGCTCACACATCAAGACGTTTACAAACACATTCTTCTGTGTGGCTTTGATTAAATAATAGGTATACCTGGTTCCTGTGCTCCGTTATACCTGAGGTAGGATGATTTGCATAGAAGCGTATTTTTGTTGTCACCTGGAGCCTCTCTGGAGTAAGGCTGTCTATTTTTTTCTGGTTATTAAAGATAAATTCCCCGTTCTCTATTTCAGACTTTGTCTGGACTCTGTTTTGTAAACAACCATGAGCCAGAGCTAATGTAAGGGCTAACGTAATATACCAGAGGTCTCGTTTCTACAGTTCGGGGGCTCAGAAGCCGATGCGTTATATCGCGTGGCACAGTTGAGTGCACAAACAACGGGATTTCGACACAAATGAAATGTCAAGTTTGTTGTATAGATCGCTGAAATGGTTAGTTTATTTGAGTTTTCATTCATTTTGTATAACTATGGTTTCAGCTCTTAACTTCTTTGCAAATGTTAAAACCCCTGTGTTTAGAATGATTCACTACTTTGCTGCACCTGTGTCTTCAACTGTGTTTATGATAACCAGGACTTGAGCATGACCCAGCATGTTGTTTTGACGGTACATTGAGTTTAGGAATGCTTTTGTTGACGAGCACTTGCACTGACAATAAATCACATTCTGAAGATTTGGGACTGAAGATATGGGCTTGACCCATATCTTCAGGGGGTTACGGCTTTGAAACAGCTATATTGAGACTTGTATTTCAATTTGTATTCAACAGAAAAACAGAAATAATATTGAGCACTTCTTAAGGTTTAATGTTTTAATAATTAATATTAACTAGGAAATAATTGAAGAGGAAGTAGACCTCTGTGATAGTTGGTGACTATCGGTGGATCTGGGTTTTCAGAATAAAAGTGTCTGATGAGGAGTCTCTGCTTTTAACTTTGCATCGGTTGATGTCAATGTATCATTTCTGGTGAGTTTACCACACAACACAGCCTCTTCCTCCTTCGTGTCTCAAGTAGGGTATAGAAGATTTCATTTTGAAATGAGAAAAGTATCCATGTAAACCCACCAGCTGATTGGTTAATTGCTCTGCTGTATTTGATTTTCCTTTTCTCTAAACACCCTGTCAACTTTTTTTTCTGTCTTATTTAAACAATCAGCCTATTGTATTATTTTGACATTAAAGACCTACAAAAGCCCCACCAGCCTCAAATGAGAGTAAATTCATCTTTCTCAGCGTCAGTGGTTGGGTCACTGGCTTCTGGGGTTAAGTAGTGGTCAGCAGTCAATGGATGATTACAAGACAGGAAGGGTTAAGGACATTAATAAATACTGTCCACTAGGGCTGATTGCAATTGTGGAGTAGCAGTCAGAGCCACTTTTGAGTGGAAAGATGATTTTTAAGGTGACTAAAGATTGGTCATCTTCTCTATAACATATCTAAAACAATATGCACTCATGCAGACTCACCAATGGAATGGAGGGTAGGTCATATACTTATACAACTGCTGCTGATTTGTATTTACGTTGGTCTTTGGTTACCTTTTTGTCAACAGACTGTTATGAAGTTATTTAAGAAGGATGAATATGTTTGATCTACATGGTGATGCTATCCAATTAAATCATTTGTTGTATTTGATGCAGTGACATTAATATGTTTAAGAATTTGGTAAAGACAATTTTTGATCTGGTATATTTTCAGTCTATTTGCAGGACCCATAGCTGTACCAAAATGTCAATATTCTATTCGGTGTCTTGGATACAGATGAATGGGAAGCCTTTATTTAATTAGAGCTCTTGCTGACATGCCAAAGGAGCCCGTGTGTCGATGGCCAATTCATTAACCCTTTTCAACCGTCAGAGGAATGCAGTCGAGGACCCTCCTCCTCCCCAACCCTAGCCTTGACTACTTTTCCACTCTTCCAACTCGGCCCATAGCTATGTGTGTGTGAGAAATCTGTGAGACCTCAATTTGCACATGGGAGGAATTCGAATAATGATGATTTTCACCTCACGGGCTTAGCTTTTATAGTTATGTGGTGTCTTGTGTTGGTATAAATGGTTGTGTATGGGACTGTTATTGTTCTGATGCATTGAATAATGCAGAACAGATTGTGGCTGAGCAGCTGTACATGCATGGTGGTTGAACTCATGTTGCTAGTCTTAATCAATTACTTTCCCTTTTTAATGTTGCCTTGAATCAGATCTGATTGTTGCAGTAACAGGTTTCCCAAGTGTTAATGAGCGTAAACTGTCATGGTAGCAAGTATTACATTTGTTTTTCCTGAGTGTGATATAATATTATATATGCCCTGGTTTGGCATTCTCAAGCAGTTGTAATATCAAACTCCAACCACTGCAATGTTTTCTTTGTGCTTTCCCTGTTATATATGCTATATAAATATATAAGTTATACATATATATATGTGCAATTATACTGTATATATGTTTTTTTTTCCCTTTTTTTTTTTTTTTTAATACAGGTTTCCATCTTTAGGTGGCAAACATGCTAGCTTGCCTCTCCTAATTTGGTTATGATTTAGTGAGAGACCTATGTTATCGGAATTAACAGGCTTGTCCTTAAATCAACGTCGCAGATGTTACCTCGGGGCAATGAAATAAAAGTAGTTCTGTCCTCTTGTTGCCACTGCATTCATTTTGGGTGTGCCGTTAACGACTGGGAGCTCTGTGCAGATCATTTAACAGAGGCCAACATTCATGCTTAGGGGGTTTGATTCAAGGCTTTGGTAAGGCTCTGAGAATACGTAATGCAGGACAGTCCGTCAAGCATCCTTTACATGTCAGCTTAATCTGTAAACTACATTGAGGCTAGCCTGGGAATATTTTGATGCTCCTAGTGATAGTGAAATGATATTTTGGCAATCCTTCTTGAAAACTGTTTTTGGAGGACTTCATCACACATGTCCAACTTCTTCTGCTCACTTATAGTCTAACTGATTAGTTGATGAGCATTCAATATTGGAATTTTAAATCCAGGCGTCAAGTATGTTAAGTTTATCACCATCGCAGTCCGTGTCCACTCTGTTGGTGAGCCGACATGACTGACCTAGACTGACCTAGTATTTGGTATGTTATATATAGGCAGATTTTTAACTTCTATAAAAATATGATTCATCATGTTTTAGAATAATTTTGCCTGGATCAGACATAGAAGGCTAGCTTTCTCCCTCGTTGCCCTAGAGCCTTACAAAGATGCTCTTTTTATGAGTCAGAGTGACGTTAACCAGACACACACATACAGAACACACTCTCATGCTGACTCACACGCATTTATGCACACATGCATTTACAGTGACCTCTTGCCTTGGATGGTTGTTGTTTAGTTTTCTTTATTTTTGCCCTCGAGTAGAACTTGGACAAAATATGAGTAAACAGGGTTGTTTTTGTGTCATTTAACCAAGAATTTCCCTTTGACTCCTCATGTTGTTGCTGCTTTTAGCCTCGGTTATGAAAAGAATCAGCTTTTTCTTGCTTCATGCAAAATGTGTGATGTATGCAGACTCACATGCTACATGAATCTATATATCCTGTTTATCAAGTAGTTGATAACAAACTAGCAAAAAAACACAGTCGACAATATGAAATATTTAAAAAAATTATTACAGTATTAATTTCAGATATGTCTGACTCAAGACATAATGTAAGCTTTTGGGCCATATTTATATCTTTTTAGTCCTTAATACCATTCTAGTACTCAGTAAATAGTAACTGTTCGACATCAAAGCCAAAACATTGCAGGACAGCTCGACCAATCCAAGCGTATTACATTGTGAGCCAGCATTCTCCCATCCCATTCACACAAACATTCATACAGTGATGATAGTCTACCATGCGAGGCGCCATATGCTCAACAGGAGCAGTAACCATTCACGCCATCTTTCACATGTAACAGCCATTGGGTGCATCTTGGGACTCAGTTTCATTCTCAAGGACGCTTCGATATATGGACTGCGGTGGCCGGGGATTGAGCCACCGACCATCAGATAAGTGGACAACTGCACTACCAACTGAGCCACCGTCGCCCCTATTACTACTAAAAGCCGTTCGTGAATATCCCATAAAAAAATTTATTTTTTATTTTTTATTTACCAGCATTTAGTCAGATGCTACGCAGGTTTGCTGAAAGTTAACGTCTACACTTATCAGCGACAACATTAGTACCTTTTAGTGGCTCTAACGTTGTAGGTGATTGATGCTTATCACGTCTCCCATCGTCTATGGCACTGTTATATTATGATATCTCTTTATGTGGTTGTGGTCGTGTCCTCTATCTCAGGCCAATAAGTAATTGTGACGTACACCAATCAGTCACAAACATCGGGATCGGTAAATGTTATTAATGTTGGTCCTGATCATTGTATATTTATGTCCCAGAAAAGTCTGAGCTATTACGGCGATATGTAAATTTAAGTTATTAATATTATTATGGAATCGTCATTGTTGCATCCACCATAGAGCTTTTGTGTTAACGCAATAACTCAAACTATTTCATGGAGCATTTTAAATTTTTATTCCCCCTTAGACGGTTTTGCCAGGAAGAACTTCATTGATTTTGAGGAAGATTGGTTGCATATTTTCGCCACCAATGGGTGGGGTCAAGATGGAAACAATCGATCTGCTGTGAAGACCCGTAAGGGAAACAGCCAAAAAAGTAGTCCAAATCTAGTCAAAATTTTACAAAATTGTTTACATGTTGGTCCGTTTTAGTCCAAATTGGGTGGGTGCCTATGAATCAGCTTAAGAAAAGCTCTTATAAATCATATTTTACTCTAATAGATGATATTTTACTCACTAGGAGGAGCTTTTTTTTTTCTTCTTTTTTTAATGAAAATCCTATTTATTGATTCAAATCTAGTGCATGTAAATTTAATCGACATCTATCTTGTATATGTCATATTTTACTCTATTATTTCATACTTTACTTTCAATGAGGAGCTCTTTTTATGGAAAACACTGTTGTTTTGACATAACTTCCTAACTGTTGGTCTGATTTAGTCCAAATGTACCTCATATGAACTACCTCAAGGATTTTTGTTTGTATTTTGAATGGTCAAATGTGTTTATTTTCATTATTAAGTCACCATTGGATCTTGGAGTATATTAACTTCATAGAAGGGTTGAGTCAATATGGGCTGCTCAAGATTATTAATGAGTCGCTTTTAACTAAAGAATAGATTTGGCTGCTGTCTCATTCCTGTCATTAGTATGATTTCTACACATTCATATATTGGGCTTTTAATTACCATTAACATCAGTATTACTTCTAATAATAGTCATTAAAATGTATTTATTTCCAATGAGCTTACCAGTCACACCTTTTAATTCTGACTGAGTCATATTTGCACACAGACATCCCTGTGCAGTATTGTTTCCACACAGAATTACAATAAATCATTGCTTCCTGTTGGAATTGAACATTTGCATTCCAACCTGAACTGAACTGGCTCGAGCATCAACCCTTAATCAGCATCGGGTTAAAGTTTGTCAAGACACATTAGTGTGTTAATATGTTTGCATACGTGTCTGCAAGAATTTACTTTATGTTTCTAGTAAGGAAGGGTCAATGTGATGGGGAATTAATCACAGTTACAAGGTAAAGTAGGTTCCCATATGAGAATGCAGAACTATTATAAGGCTGTATCAAAGTAGCTGTAGGGGAAGCTAAAATCTGGGTTCTTCTTTTTCACCATAAAGCTAAAGCTCATTTACTGTGCCTGCAGAAGTAGCCTCTCTGCTAAAAAAAAAAAAAAAGGAAATCCAACCTGTTGATTGAAGGTGATTATCCTGTCTTCATGAAGCTTGCTAGAACTTTCCAGTACTAAATGAAAACATCTGGAAAAAAAAAAAAAGAAGCAAATCAAAAATCCTGGCAATTAAAACGACCACTTTTTGTTATGTTGCAACATTTAAAATATCCAGAGCATTACAATTAAGGCTATTTATTCAAAACAGTATAACAAGTCTATAAGTTGGTTACAATTGGTTGGCTAGCTAATCACATCAAGTAAATACTTTTCTTTTCCACTTGAATTCCAGATCAAGTGCAAGATACAAACGATCAACCTCATCAGAATGATATCTTAAGAGAACAGTAACTCACCTGAATTTAATTGCGTATAATTTAATGTGTCTGTTTTCAAACCAGTGTGAATCCGAGCCCCAGGGCGATGTGGTGGATGGTTCACCTGCCTCCACCTTTTGAGACAATCAGCTTGTCCGCTCGCTCAGCCTCAGGGCTCTGTTGTTCAAAGCACTCTAGCTGATAGATAACAGCAGCGGACAAAATAAATGGTACTAATGGCTCGTTCTCTCCTCCTTCTAATGTAAGGGATGATCTGGCCATCTGGCCAGCAGTAGACCCCAACTGCTGTTCTTTTCTGAGGGCTCCTGTTTTAAGACAAGGGCAAATATCGAGTTTCTTTAACTAAAGTTAAATCTAATCAGATCCCCCCCGCATTTATTTAAATTCAGGTTGGACATAAACCAGGAGCTAGGTAATGAATGGAAGAAGTGTTTGTGGCCTGCATTGGTAATTCATTTAGAAAACTGTATAAAAAATGACCACATTTTAACATCTGCTAGTATTCCACTCGGTAAAAGCTGCTGGAGGGGTGTTGCTCTGCTGCTTGAACATCAGTGCACACACCTCCAATGTATTCTTTAGACCGGAGCATCTTTCTTGCATTGATTTCCTTCATGGGGAATTATGGAGAGTGTATGTGAGAGAAGCGGTAAATGTGTTCCTTCCCATTGTTGGTGGTAATAACCTCATGATCTCAGCAATTTTTCAGCAGGAGAGAAGTCTGCATTACCATACCCTGGAGAGGGCTAGTGTGTGTGTGCATTGGTGTGTATATGAGATAAGTGTGCGCATGTGTATTTGTGCGTACAGTACTACAGTAATGTGTGTCAGACTCACAAGCATTGGGGAGAATAAACCCCCTTCCTCGTTTCTATGGTAACACTCCATGTCTGTAGAATTGGTGTGAATCAGCCTTTCAGGTTTCAGGCTGCGTTTGTACACGTACTAGCAGTACAATTAGTCTCCTGTTGAAGCTGTGCTCGTTGCGGAACTTGTGCTTGGGTGTATGGATGTGGAAGGAGCTATGTGTTTGCTTGGGAGTGTTACTTTAACAGACAGGGCTCCTGTGAGACGGAAACACAGAAGCCTTATGTCCCTCTAATGATGTGCCTGAATGCAAACTTGTGCCCATACATGCAAACCAACCGTAAGAGCAATTGTGCTGCTTATCTAGGCGTGGCCCTTGTCATGAATTGTATTTGCAACTTGGAGTGTGTAACTCTTGTGAGCATCAGCTACCTGACTAGTGACTGATAAATAGATGTTATCTATGCTGTGAGCAGACATGAGTAGGACATGGAACTCAGAATCATTCCATTTTTCTGTCTGTCTCCATAATTTTCTGTATAGTTTAACTTCTGCATAGGTTCAAATAAAATCTTCCACAGATTAACATTCCAGAAGAAATGTTGGTGAAGTAGATCGATATGATTGATAAAGTTTCTGAGAACAGATGGACTTAATGGACCTGCAGAACTAAGTTGAATTATTTATTGCACTGCTTGCCTACACATGAATGCACATGCCCGGTGCCATCTCTCTGCGCACTGTACGCATGCAGACAAAATATATTTCATCATGTGTTATTTGTAAGTTCCATGGGTTTTGACCAACTCCTCTGTACTGAGACCTTATTCTTTTAGTCGGTCTGAATATTTCTGTGGGATGGAAGAGGAGCTTGTGTTGAGGAGCTGTGGATAGTGCTGGGATCAATAATACAGCAATATAGTGTCAGGAGGAGTTGGGGGGTTTGCTGGTGTTGAGAAGAGGAGGAGGAGTCAGGTCCAAAATGCGTGCCTGGAGTGAGAAGTGATGAAATCAAAGCTGAATCTCCCCTCTGTATTCTTTCGCCACTCTCCATTTATCACCACCATCACTAACTTCCTCTCTCTGTGAATATTGGCTTTTTTGATCATTTGATCATTTTCCCTTCTCTGTGTGAGCTGGATATGATTAGATTGTGAATATTCAACAGTGAAATAGGGACTTAGCCAAAGACGTTTCTGCTGTCACAGCTACAGTGAGGCAGTGAGAGCTTTCTTTTTGAAAAATATGTGAATGTGTGCATGCATGCATATCGAGGTGTTTGCTGCACATCGCCATGACCTGATCAGTGTGCGGACTGTTCTCCCCCTGTGGTGTCCATTGTGAGAGCTAAGCCTTCATTCGCTAATCCAAGATGCATATCGGTCTACATATTTTAACTTAATTAGCCTGCAGGAAATTTTCAAGGAAAACTACAACGTCTTTACAAACATATCCAAATACCTGGACTGTTTGACTACGAACATACGCCAATCATCCACAACATTCACGACATTCATCTGTCTTTTTCATTAACATGGTAATAACATTTTGGTTGTACTTGGATGCTTAAATTTGCAGTTGATTGGTCCCATCAGTGACCTCCTGTTTTGGTTGTTTCCCTCCTCCCCTTTTAAACAGCTAGAAGCCTGTGGTTTAGCTATTGATTTCATTTCCCAAATTGTTTAACATAGAATACAAAAATGCTTCACATTATTATTTCACATAAGGATAGTTAATAGTTAATTAACTGCACAGCACCATGCGCTGCAAGGAGGACTCATGTGTGGGAACATCATCTTGTCTGTGCTATTCCTATATTGTCATCTGTCTTCTATAGTTAAAGGATGTAGAATTTGACACAACTGGGTTAAGTTGTGTCTAATTCCCTGTCCTTTTGAATCATTAAAATCTAGTTATACTTAGTATTTGGAAGAGTATTTAAAAGATGCCCGAAAAAAAAAATTCACAACCTTGTGTAAGTGGACAAGAAATTTAGGGCTAATTCTTTTTATCTGGATCCTCTCTCAACGTAAATGGTGTATTCTTGGCGAATTCACCACCATGCCACTTTCACAGTAATCGGTCAAGTAGTTAATTAGATACTGACGAAAAGTTAAAAAAAAAAAACAACAAACCTATCTTGTTGAATGTTCAAAAAATGGATCATGAATTTATTTAAAAAAAGAGGGCAAATAACTTCTTAATCTGTTGTAACGAGTAACTTCAGTGCTGTAGTGTGTTTTGCGTAAAAGTTAATGAATGCACTCCAACAAAGCCTTAACCACCATTTGCCTTTCACCTCTGAAACAGGTAAATCCCTAAATCCTGAGCAGATTAGCAATACATTTAGCTCTCATCACATTCTGTTTGGGTGGCCTGAAAAGAGATGTATGTTGACTGGAAAAAGCATAGCCAGAAATGTTTTGCTTTCACAGCAAACACATGCTGCCATTGAAGGCGACAGGTGTGGGCAGTGCTGATTGGAAACAGTGGACAGAAGTGAGACAGATGGTTGTGGCTATTAAGAAGTGTGTCTAGTTACCAAACCAAAGATCCAATTTGAGTTCTCCTCTCTGGGATGACTCATTATTTTCTACAAAGCTTAAAGTGAAATTAGCCTCTTGCACAAGCTTTCATGACTGAAGAAAAACCACCCTTTTCTTCAGTCATTTTCCAGCCTTGAAGTATTGTAAAATTAATCGACAATTGACAGCCCGCAGGCCACATTTGGCCTACTAAAGCCTCCCTTTGAGCCTACAGAAACATAACAAATACAGAAAACCCAGTACTCTCCACTGAGAGCTACAGTGTGCCCACAGGGTGATCATTAATCAGCTCACCCATCCCTGCTAAAATGCTAAATAGTCCATTTCTCATCAATTCTTTGAAATCTGATTATTCTCCAACATTCTTATTCCCTTGTTCGCCCGACTTCAAACTATTTGACTTTATGGCTGACCATTCCCTTGAGCTGACAGCAGTGCAATGGCTTGACTTAAGAAAAATTAAATGCTGTTCATTAAATGCTGTGCATGTCTAACTGGAATTAGGCTGTCCATGTAAACCCACCTATTGTTGTACAATATGAAGGGGACCGGGGAGCTGACACATCCCTTTGGGTCTACTGGTGCTGGTGGACCGTGGTTTTGAGGGGATGCTGTTGAACCTGACCTGCTGGATTAGGGTCTGTTATTCAGGAAAGAATCCCAATATATACGTATTTACATTGAACTGTTTCAATTTGCTTATAAGCAGGTATGACTGCATTGTAATGAACGCTGGGCTGCAATGATCAAACGAAACATGTGCGTAGGCTTTGGGGTCTTCAAGGTGTTTGACATTAAATGTGTGATGCCATTCATTCTATGCATCATCTGTGTCCTGCCGCTGCATATAGGCAAACTGAAAGGGGTCTAAAAGTGAATCTTCCTCCTTCCTTAGCAACGACAAGATCATCCTCTCAAAACACTTTATGATAATACATGTCATCGCCACGGGCCTGAAGTCATTGTTGACCTTTTGGCATGTTTTTTTGGGAATAGTTGTGATTGATTGTTTTTCCATAGGTAGGGAATGATGTGGGAGAGTCAATGATTTCTGGATTATTATATTTTCATTATACCAGTCATATATCAAAACCACATACTTCCTGTGGTGAAGAGGAAGCATTTGTTGAGCAGTTCTTGATTATAGAAACTGTAGATTTTATATCAGGCGCTTACTGCCATCTACATGGAAGTAGGACAGCATTTGTAATTAAGTATCCAATCATTATGTAGTTCCCTTGCTTTTAGCTTACATCCTAGTAAAAAGTACCCTAGTTTTCCCCAAACTAAGAGTATATAACAGTAATATGCTTATTATGCCAAAACATTTCTTTCATTTATTTAGTCTGCATAGAAAAATTCTTGACCTAAATGTAGTTGCAGCCCTCCATAGTTTCCTTTAATGCTCTGTTCACACCGAATGAACGTAAAATAAGTTTTGCGGCGCTGTTACATACAAAGTCAGTCCAATGCCGCTATGAGAAGCAGGTAGTTACAAATTCCCATCGTGCAACTCCAATTAAACGTTACATATGACAGTGATAAAAGCTATCCGAAGTGACATTTGTGCAAGCGGTGCCAATAGTTTGAGTAAAGGCACACAAAAATTAGTTTTGCACTTGTTATGAATGCGGTCTAGGTAACGTCATTCTCAAACTTAAATTCACCACTGGCTGCAGGAGCCTCGCTGTGTGTTTTATAGGTTGAAACATGGCTCTCTTTCCAGGATTTTGTCTTCCTCATGAATACATCCATCCTGCAATTGTTTTAAATGTAAACATTTATACCTGTTTGCTCAACTGAAAACCTGTACGGGTAGTTTTCTGCATAATGCATATGTTATGCTACCCGGCATCTTACTGCAGCTCCCTGTTGGTCTCAGAGTCTGTGCTATGATGTTTTGATCAAATCATTAGAAAACTTCCACTCCATTCTTCACATCTTTTAACCAAACCAAAAGGTTAACCCTTTGGGTTTCTGTCTGCATCAACTCAAACAGACAGCAAAAGGTTTATACAATCACAGGTGTCAGTTGCAGCTGATGCAGCCTCTGATAATGAGGTTATATGCTGAATTTGTTTGGCAACTGCAATGAATACATTTCCCTTGACGTAGAGATACAATGATGTGTATGTACTTCCAACAACGAGCAATTGTTTTTTGGAGAACATGGAAATGTAATGAATCATGGTGGACGAGAAAACCTTGGAATAGAGAATGCAAATTTGACATATTAAAACGGCAGCTCAGCATCTACTCAAGCACTTCTGCTGTTGTAAATACATACATAAGGATGTGAATATTTACGTTTATAATTTACATTTATAGGCCAGCTCTTAATTTTTCTGCAGATTAGAGTGACAGATTGCATTTATAGATGTCTAAGTCTACGTTACATAAAGAATATCTTGGTAAGCACAATGTCCTTCTGACTTTGTACTAGCCAGAGCATGTCTCTTTATGGAAAGAAGTCAAATGACCGGAGGATTAGGTATTAAAATTTAGGTCTTTAGCCCTCAGCCAAAACTAAGTTGATTATTAAACTGGTTGATTATTTTTAGAATGCTTGACAGTAGCAGAGTTGTGGCTTTATTTCAAACCTATCAAAACCAACAGACGACGCCATATTTTAGCCACCCTTTGCCTCATTGATGAGGTAATGCAATATGTATAGGGCAGATGGTTAGGTTGAGAATGCATAGGAGGATTGTCTCGTTGCTTGCAAGATTGATAAGCCTCTTTGTCGTAACCTGCATGGAGTAGTTGAACCGTTTTGAGATTTGTGTTCACACTGCTATTATCCATCAGGTAGAATCAACTTTTCAAGATAGCTGACCTTTATGCCCAAGGATGTTATGTTTTCACTCCAGTGCGTTTGTCGGTTTGTTTTTTGTATAATTGTATGTCTATTTGTCTCTGAGCAAGATTACGGAAAAACTAAGGGACAAATTTGCATGAAATTTTATCCAGCGGTAGATTTTGGTATATCTTATCTTATGATTAAAGATTGGTGACGCTATGTGTTGTGCAGCATTTAAGATGAAATAAAATAATAGACATACATACAATATGGATATTGCTGGCTTTGACGCTGTGATTCATCTGATCTTCTATCCGGTGGAGCTGTGGCCAACTTTCAAGAGTTCCTTTGATTCTTTTGATGTTTCTTTAGGAATGGAGTTTGGGGTCTCAGTTTCAAGAGTTCCTTTGAGGTCCCTTTTAGGTGGAGGCGGGGGCTCATTGGGCTGAACAGGGATCCTGAAGTGGAAGTTGCAGAAGACTATTGGCTCCAGAGCATTTGAGAGATACTTGTTGGAGTTGTCGGTAGATTTAGAGACTGGCAATAAATGAGACATTAATGGATAACTTAATTTGTTCTTAATCTAGGGTAAAGTTGTGCCGTGGCGTACGTTTGTTCTCTTGAGTGATTTTTTATTTATTTGTTAGGCAATATTCGCAATGCGGTTAAAAGTAATAATATTCTAATTATTTCTAAAAATGTTCTAATCTTTTTCCTTGACTGACATTTTTCACGTGACACATTTTATATCAGCGTAAAAAAGGTCTGTTTTGTGATGTCAAATTTACAATAAGCCCATATTAATGCAACCATACATTTTGATTGTGGAGTGATGGTCCATCAGGTCATGAGGATGATTGCAAGAAAGTTTAAAAAAAAAAAAATCATTTTATTGAAGCATCTTTCCCTGTATCTCCTAATTTCTGATCTGAACTAGAAGAGTTTTCAGGTGTATCTCTTTATTTTACATTCACAAATGTTTTAATAGCTTAATATGTTTTTTTGTCTTTTGTGAACAGGAGATTCTCCAGCAATTGGTAATGATGCCGATGCCAAACGTCTTGGTACTGGGTCGGGACCCTCTCTCCGGTAGGTTTCAGTGTTCCTCACCATTTAAAAAACAGCATTATACTCACATTCTTTTAACATTGTGGTGACTGTTAATGCTGTTAAATGACTGTTAATGCTTTTATATATAAACCCAATGGACTTTGTTGTGGTCACTTAGATTTTCAAAGTAACCTTTCGTTGAAGGAACATATGGAATGTTTAATGAGAGATTCTTGCAGTGGCTCCATGTGTTTCTTTGAGACATTAAAGGGCTTCACATCTCTGGCTACAATCTGTTCATGACAGACAGGGCGAGGGCAGAGGGGATCCATTGTTGTTTTATGTTTAAGACTATTCTACTCTCATTCTCTCATATTACATCTTTTATGGCATGAAAATGTACTCCATAGATCAAATAAGCATTACCTATTTATGGGTAACCTATGATATTTATTACTAGTCGTATAATGGACCGTAGATGATCGGTAGTTACTGTTTAAATCACACCAAACATTGTTATTTTGCTATAAATGCA
Organism: Lophius americanus; assembly: GCA_037951165.1. Taxonomy (NCBI): domain Eukaryota; kingdom Metazoa; phylum Chordata; class Actinopteri; order Lophiiformes; family Lophiidae; genus Lophius; species Lophius americanus. The sequence goes on along the minus strand of JBBDHG010000019.1, from coordinate 9,866,510 downwards.
ATATTAATGCAGACACAATTAAATGGTGTCTATTTAGGTGTCTTGTGCTTCAAGATGTCCAGATTAAAGTGACAATGTTAAGTATATAAAAGTAGTCATAAGGTGCAATAATGGTACATTATGCGTTTATTTTTTATTATGCTGGAGCTGCTGTTACCACTAAATTTCCCTTTCTCGGGATAAATAAAGTTTTTCTATTCAATATTGCTGATCAGCTGTTCAACATTCGAACAGCCAACATTTGTACGGGGGAGTAATTATGAAGTTTAACGTTCAGAGTTTAAATATCGTTTTCCTGAAGCTTTTAACTTTTTATAGTAGCACTCTTCTCTGTGTCGTTGCAGAGTAGCATGGAAAAGACAAAAAAACAGTAGTGTTGTCACGTGAGTGGGGCACAGTTGTTAGGTCACATGAAGAGGGCACATTAGAAAGTAGTCCATACGCTGACGGTTGTGGCTTCCGGAGCAGCTGAACAACCCGGAAAGCCCCTCATGCCATTTAAGACTTAAGCATACTAGCATTTTGGCTTCCCTGTAAAATGGGTGACGATGACGTCACAAGGGTTGTTAACGAAACAGTCACTGTACATTGGCATTATGCCACAAGAAAGCCATACAGCAATGGCGATACATCAAGTATGAGCACACATTTGAATCTCTCATTGTAAAGAGTTTAATTTTAACCATCCATCAACTGCCTTTATCACAATTTAACTACCACCATGCTGTTTTCTTTCCTATCTAAAAAGGTGGGCATACACACAGCTGAAGTGAATACTAGAGTTGATCCAGAGCAGACAGGGGTGCAGTGGAACTCCTAAGCAAATGGAACAGACCAGGCAAAAAGCAATAGACAGTATTCCTCAGGGTTCTTTTGCCCTTTACCCTCTGGCCTGTCAGATAATCAGTCAGTTAGTCAGGGCAGCAGAGGCTGTGGTGTCTGGCTTTGTTGCTCGGCGGCTGCCAGCTGAAAGTCATTCGCCACGAGGCTTCTTTTTTTCCCGCTTACATTGGTGTTGTTGGGGATAACAGGGCATATGTGTTAGTGCACACACATGTGTGCATTTAGATCATTTGGATGGGGGGGGAGTGTTTTCCAAACAGTGAAAGGTGGGAATACACTTTGGTGTCCTCAGTCCCCTACCCACACCAGACTTGAATGAGCTTATTCTGCCTAGTATACATGCATAGTATGTTTTACCGATGAATGTTGCGTGAAGGTTTTGTTTAGGAAGTGTTTATATGTTCACACACACACACACACACACACACACACACACACACACACACACACACACACACACACACACACAGTACCTCCATTGTTTTGTCTGTTCTACAGCCTGTGAACTTTCAGAGGAAATCTGGTCTGATCTTCTGATTACTTATCGGTTCTAGCTTCAACCCAGAAGTCTGATGTGATTGTTGACCTTTTAGCTTCTAGACCTTATTCTCGTAGTAATTTAGTTAATAGATATAAATCTTTTATAGATATAATTTTTTGTTTATAAATTAACATGACCAAAGATTCTGGTTTTTACTCAAAAATAAACATTCACAGCTGACAGAAAGAAAAAACTGGGGAGTATGACGCCACACAGCTCCAGATGGCACAAAAGAAAAGACTGGTTTTAGTATCTGGTCATAATGTTGTGTTGTCCCCATTGAAAAGAAATAGAAGAGACAGAATTATGAGTCTAGAAGTAAGTTAAGTCTTGATTTACTATGAAAGTAATTTTAATTAAACAAATAAAAATGGTAGAATCTGGCCATGATTTTATTTATAAATGTTTTTCTGGATCAACTTTAGCTATAAAGGCAACACAATGCACACAATGCAGCCTGCATAAAGGCAGACTCATAAGACTGATCTTGGTGCCAGGCTCTCTTTCCTGTCATTTAAGCATTAATCAATTGCGGGGTACAAAAAACAACTGCACAAAAAAAGGTTCATCCAACTCTGTCCCCCAGTCCGTTTGGTTGAATGCACCGTGGCATGCCATCATAACATTTTCAGGTTGCTTGTATGAAATTGACAAACAAGGTGTGGGGTCCTGATGACACACTTGATTGTCAGCTCTTTTCACTCAGACTCTTCAAGCTTGGGCTGTAGCCCTAAACTGTGTTTCCCTTCTGTATTAAAGTTGCAAAGGCATTTTGGGGCATCGGAGCATGCTGCAGATGAAGTAACAGTCCTGAATCGACATCTTCACTGAGTCGCAAGGTAGCAGGGCAGGACGGGATTGTTCTGTTTAATCACATGTTGCATGTGACACCCATGACCTGGAGGAAGTTATTTCATTGCTTACCAAAGCTCCGTATAACACATGTGACAATGCAGTGTTATAAGTCATGTTTTTTTAAATTTTGCTTATGGAAGGCCAGCATATTGTCAAAAATCACCAGACTGCTAGGAGAAGGTTTTTTTTTGTTAAATAGTCATTTCTCAATCCTTTGTTTAAAAAATCAGCCATGAAGGGCTGTGAGTAAAGGATAACTTATGCACCCAAACACACCTTTTTCTCCTTACCAACTCATATCCCTACACACAGAATAATAATGGGATTGCAGGAAGAAGGGTTTGTCACTGTCCATCTGACCTCATGTTTCCTGCCAAGAGGATAAAACAAGTAGGTAAAAAGGAAGTCTATAAGAAGTGCAGATGATTTTGTAACAATGGTGAAGAAGGAAGGAAGGAAGGAAGGATGTTGCATGAAATAAGTGGATGAATTGAGTGTGTTTAAGAAGAGAGGGATGTAGAATTGAGGCTAGCAGAGGGAAGAGTAGTTCCTCCTTGAAACCTCCTTGTTGATGCTGTGGGGGGAGATTTCGTGCTGTCATTCAGCTCTTTCTCTTGCTTTCGTATCCCTCCCTATTTGCAGTGCATCTGATCTATGGTGCTTTCCCTTTTTTCTGTCTTTTTTTCTTTTCTTTCATCTTCCCCTCTTACCATTTCTCCCTCTTTTTCTTTCTCTCATGCTGCATGAATTATTTATCCGATGTGGTTCCTTATCATCCCTACATTGCTCCAGTGGATTTGCTGAGCTAAATCCTTCCCTGACTAGAAAATGTCCCCTTGGCTCTAATAGAGTACCAGTAAGCCCATGCAGCTTTCAGAATTATATTCTTTTTTTTCAACAGTCTGCCTTGTATGTCCAAAGTTCCTCATATCCTCTTTATAGCCTTACCGTTTCTCTTTATACCGTGAGTGAAGGTGCCGATTTCAGTCTCAAATTTTTTCATGACCAAGCACAAACGATGGCATGGCTTTGATTGTTGGAACATATCCATCTAGAACAAGGCCTTGATTGACCAAAATATTTTTTATAAATAACTGATTTGTGTTAGTGCTGGATAACAAAGCAAACCGGATAAGGGATCCAGTAATAATTACCATGATAAGCTTTGGTCTATAGATCTTTGATTTGAATCTAAATGTCTCCAACTTAGCTAAACATGACATCAGGCAGTTGGTGTGCAGCATCTATGCCTCTGCTGTGTCACCTGCCTTCCTTGGGTTCCTCAATTTCAGATAAAGCTTTTTTTTGAAGTACAATATCAAGTTGTATCCTAGATTTTATTTTATATATTTATATCATTCTAAACCATATCTGAAATAAATGGAGTTTTCTTTAGTGGATTGATGAAATGCAAGAAACTGAATTATTCATTTGAGCTTTTCCAAAATGATCTCAGTAACTACTCGATGTAATATGTCATTCTGTCCAGGTGAAGTTTTTTAATTAGTATTAATTAAATATAGTACTAAGAGTAGACATCATTAGAGCAGGGATTATGTAAAAGTAACCAGATCCAATGACATGTTGTGGATTATTTTCCATCTTTTGATTTCCTAGATAGAGTTTATAGCTGCTTTGTATTTACTGATCTAGTTTTGCCAAAACTATGCTATTATCAAGTCTCAAAGGTCTAAGTGACCACTTGGAAGTTTCCTTTACTCAATAAAGCAGTGAACTGTGTGTCTGTACTGATTTAAAATGAACAATATAAGGGAGATTGATTTGATTGGTTGGAGGATAGAATAAAGTTGATGTAAAGATCCTGTAACTGTGGCAGGCTTTGTTTTAGCGTACCAAATTTCCCAAGAATTAATTTTCCAAGTCGAGCATTTTTTGGAACATTTTGTGAACATGTTTAATTGTTCCTGATTGTAATTTCTATTTAGTTAATGCTGAAAGCCAATTTTAGGATTAAGTCATAGGTTATACTTGTCTTTCTATATCCCTTCTACTCATCTGTTCCTAATGTGATGATTGTCTCATTGAATTGAGAAGAAAACAGACCACTTAGCACAGAAAATATTATCTCTAATCTACGTTTATTGTTATTAGCACTGAACAGCATTGGTGGTCACTTCTTCCTGGGGTGCATGATGAGCTTTACTACCACACAATATACCATACCTCTGAGTCAGTGAAACACACACTTGCACCACCTGGTATACTGCTCCAAAATTTCGCAGACGCACTCTAGCTTGTTATGCACACTAGCAGCTGTTTGCCGGTCTCTGACAATATGCCCTGACATGTGGGAGCACTGGAAGTTCTCCCGCCAGCTCACTGCACAGTGGAAAACATTTGGTCACTGTAACTAGATGAAGATGATTTATTTGTGTAGGTATTGCAACAAACCAAGAATTCTGAGACTTTAGTTAAGTCATTCTGTCTATGACCTTGATTAATCTTATAATTCTAAATGGGAAAAAATGCTAATGTTGTATTACCAACCATTTTGTAAATTGTAATCGGTAAGATCTACAAATATAGTTACCAATATCATAAACGTATCTCAAATCTTGTAGTGCTTGATGTTAATGTTTCCACCAATGTCATGTTTATAAATAGAATACATTTATAATTGACAATAATAAAAACAGAATTTGAGTGGTTCAAAGTTTTTTTTGTTTTAATTCTGTTTTTTAGAGCAGGGTCTGGAGGAGACGCAGAAACTGTTGCTGCTGCTACTAGGCTGTGCTGTACAGGTAAGTGCTCATTGCCGTTGTGCCTGCAAATTCATAATTCATATTGGGAGTACTGTGAATTTCTTTTGACTGGCAGACCGTTTTTCTATAGTTCAATGCAAATTCATACTGCCAATGGCGACTCTTTAGCAGTTTGAACTATAAAATAATCATAAACAAAGCTTGTTTCAGAGCGTTACTTCCAGGAAAGCTCCTTCTCAGGCTCTCTCTCTTTATCAAAGAGCCTTTCTGTCCAGCTCAGTCATCAGACAACATTGCTGAGAAACTGTCTATAATGCGGTGCATCAAAGTTGGATCAATTGAGCATTACACTGAAAGGAAAGTGCCTGTAATTTTCATCCTTCCTTTTTATTTACTGGTTAGATACCGGTTAGTGGGCTGTGCGGCCAGCATGAAGTTACCTATGTTGACAAGGTCCTCAACAAAACTAATTTTGAAGTATATTTACGCTTGTTGTTAATTTCGACAAATTTAAATTCAGTTTTTTAGGTTTATCTCTCCATGAACACATGGCGGTGTTCTTCCATTTGATCAAAGATAATCTTTTAACCTTTCCTGTCATAACAATTTAACATTCTGTTCTTATCCACAACAAAACAAAAGAGCACCGGCTGCAACAAAGACAACGTAGTTGCATTAATGTGAATAGTACTGATTCAATTTCCTATTAACTGCTGAATTGCATTCCTAAAAGCAGGCACTGCTGCTGTCTAAGAGTCAATACATAAAGAAATAGACTTTACATCTTTTATGAATTTCTTTTTTAATCTCACTTCTCTAGCAAAGATGAACCAGACAATAAAGCTTCCAGGAAACCTGTCTTTTGTCTGCATTGTTGGTCTACTAACCTCCAGTTGACCTCAACACAGCCAACTCTTTGACATCTCAAAGGTCTATTTCCTTTAACCCCCCTCCCTCTGTTTACAGTGCGAGAAGAAAGAAGAGTACATTGAACGTATCCAGACACTTGACTTCGACACCAAAGCTGCCATAGCATCCCACATCCAAGAGGTATTTCTATTCCACAGTAAACAAAACTGGAGAGAATTAAGATAAAACAAATCCTACACCCAGTTCAGAATAAAAAATGTAACGCACAGCAGTCTCTTTCACAGGCAAAAAAGTGCATTACATACTTACATTCTTGATTTTAGGTTACTCACAATCAGGAGAACGTGGTGGACCTGCAGTGGTTGGAAAGTGGGGAAATGCCCCCTGAGGACCTTGAGAGCCTCTCTAGAAGCTTGGCGGTCCACCTCAAACATCTGGTGGATGAGAGAGACACACAGCTGGAGGTAATGAGTGGGGCATACACATTTTTCTTGCCAATATACTGTATTGTTATTGAGCGGTTTCTTCTACATCAACCAAATAACAAGTGTACTTCGCTGGGTTGAGTAAATCACCACTAGCACGGTGTGTCTAAAATTTTTTTGGATGAATCTCTGTTCAAATTCTTCAAAGTGAAATTTGCTAATGAAATAGACTTCAGGGTTGAGTGGAAGCTTTTCCATTTTGCCGTTACCTCAATACAGAGGCCTCAGGAAGGAAGTGTTGAAACCATCTACTGTTTCATGGATGAATATTATGTGTTTGTGTGTAAACGTGCGTGTTTTACAACACATGCGTCTTTAATTCAGTTTCCAACCCATATGGTGCAGATGTGCATGACTGATAGAGTTGGTGTCTGTCTGGTCGTGTGTGTATGTATGCATTTCTGTTCACGTGTGTGTGTTTAGTTTTGTGACCCTGCGTGCATTTATTTGTGTCAAGAGTTCTAATAGTCTCCAGATTATCACTACGTAGTCCAGCCGCTGTCAATTAAAGTCCCATTTCCTGTCACAGGCACAAGATCAAAATAGGCTGTGTGTGGGAGCGTGGTTGTAATTTTTTGCCCCAATGCCTGTTTTCTAGTTCTGCAAGTACTTGAGCTGAATGAATGGCTTTGTTCAACTTTTTGTTTCTTGTCCATACTACTGTTATTAATGAACTGCTGCTACTTCTTTGCTAATTAAACTGGTTACTTCTGTGCAGATTATCTTAGACCCATGTGCAAAACCCTATTTTTGGCTTCGGATGTCGACTCTTACTATAATTTTTTTGCTCATTCCATCCAGACCATAGTAGACTTGACCCAAGAGAGAGACTCTGTGCAGATGTCTCCACTGGTTTCCGGTCCAACACAGTCTCCTGGTGACTCTCCTAGCATGAGGAGGACTGAAAGCAGACAACACCTCTCTGTGGAGCTGGCTGATGCCAAAGCAAGGATCAGACGCCTTCGACAGGAACTGTGAGTGCCACGGCTTTATCAGTTGGATAACAAAAATTACTGAAATGACAGGAGGGCAGAATAAAAGAACACCTGTTTCACTTGACATTGTTACCTCTAGGCTGGTTCAGGAGCTGTGTGCTTTGCTATTGTCATTCATATGTTTGCCTTTTTGTCTGTTTCAATCAATTTTTAAATTTTTCAGCTCTCTGAGATTGCTATTAGGAATTTGACTGCATATAATCTTCAAACACTACGCCTTCAGAGCAGTAACAATATAGAGAGGAAGATTGATGAGGGCCAGCAGTTCATTTCCTCCCTACCTCTCTACTATTCATAAAGGGGGGATGCTGCACTGCCATCACTCAAACACACAAGTAATAATTCTCCCACAAACCTCTATGAGGTCTTTTAAATTCTGCCTATGAATAATGTATCTTCCTTTTTTAAGTGCTATAATCTATTTCCAGATAAAGGGCTAATGGTCAACATTGACCGTTTAGAAAGCAGCACTGTCTAATAAGGGGAAGTATTAAAATGTTTACGATACAAACATACCATCTAATTCAACAGACTGGCCGGAGTCATGAAGTCAAAGTTGATACAGAAAGCTTTTCTAAAAAACTGATTTCAGTGACCGTTTTCACAACAAACCGTTTTTAATTCTTACTTTTAGGGAACTTATTGTGGGCTTTCTCTCCCAAAAATGTTGTTTATCCACAGCAGTCTTTCTTAGAGAAATAACGCATTACATTTTTACATGTAATGTAAAAATATTGTATTTTGCAAATAAAATATATGAATTTAGTCAAATGAGTAGTTCTTATCTGGAATAAGGGCCATAGTTGAATGAGGTATAATTCCATTCATGTATTTAGCAGGACATAGTCTTCTGTGTCTCTATCAGATTAACAGTTTCATGAGTTCGGGTGAAACCAGAATTATGACTCTTCGGCATTTGCTTGTATTGAAGGCCACCCTCTGCTGGGTTAAATGGAAAGACTTCAGTTAGCCTAAATGTGTTCCTCATGGTTCTGAAAAGATTGGTTATGAACAACTGTAGACATTGCGCTCAAGCTTCCCTGACATACATTTGGATATTCCACAGTAAGAAAATACCCAAAAAGTCAACGAGTTATTTAGTTTTCTGGCAGCTTTTAACTTGTTTCACAGGAAAAACATTGTCATGTGATGAGACACACAAGGCACAAAAGAGATTCAACTTTTTTTTGTCTTATCACATGAATGACATTTTCTGTCTCTGTGTGGGTGTGCATGTGTTTGAAAACACAAGATCAGAGCCACAGGCTACGGTTCAGTGTTTCCACAGTGGTCTGCTTGTTAATGTTTCTGTTGAAGCTACTAAATTTTGGATGCTCTTGCCCCCTCCTGCTTAAGCTCAGACTCAAACTTTTATCACACGTTTGTACCCATCAAACAAATTTAGGAAGTCATGTTTCCACCCTTTTTAGTTTTGTGTTTTTTTTTTCTTCCAGTAGGAATATACAGAAATACAGAGCTCATTTCAATAAAACTTGATAGAATGTTGATGAACTGTCCAGGAAAGATCCCATTTAATTTAAGTGCAGATCTGCAGTATAAGGGAATGAATAAATATAGATGAACTCTTATTTCCAAATACAAACCGTTAAAACAAAAATGACATTCTACCATTGTTACATTTATAATGTTCTGTAGAGGACAATTAGTAATTTTTCACATTTCCTGATTTTGGGTGCTGTTGAATTATATTCTATTATAGAGACTACATAAGCGTTTCTATTATTTATCCATCCAATTTAGATTCTTTATCAATCCATAATTAATAAGAAAACATCTCTCTTTATGGCAGTTAATTTCAACAGCACCAGTAATTTAATCGTTAATTTCAAGAAGGTTTCAAATATTGCACAAAATCTGCTTTAAGATGATAAATTTATGTCATGTCTTTTTTTAAAGATCAGTCTAAATTGAATTTTGCCCCCTGAATCTACATATGACCAAACTAATAAACATATGCTTTTTTTTTTGCTTATAATTTAGAATATGGTACTTTCCCAATCTAACCATTTGATTTATACCATAAAGCACTTTGTTATTGACACGAGAAATTAAAGAGCACTATGCCCTGTCTGTCTCCAACCCAGATAGATGTATGCAGGCACAAAAGAGTTAACTCCGGCAGCTCCACTGCGCGTCACCTCCATAGAGAGAGATTTGTAGCCTTCAAGACAACGGAGAAATAAAAGATAGTGGTGGAAAGAGAAAATATGTGGAGTTTAGAAGTGATAGGAAACTATCCCTCCTGTTTCTGCCTGTACTAGTTGATGTTAGCTCTCTGGCATCTCAGCCATATTAATCTACCTCGTTTTGCTTAGTTCTGACTGAGCTAAGCGGGCTAGCGTCTAGGCTAACTGTTCTGGACAACTCTTAAGCAGTGTACGGGAACTTTATTTTTAACAGTTGGGATGAAAACACAGCCACACTCATCAGTGGCTCCAAATGACAAAAGCAACAAACTACAACTCACATTATCCAACACCTAAGAGATAGACAATCCCCATAATGCCACCCTCTTAAAGGAGCAGGCTTATACGGGATATACTGATGGAGCTCAAGTCGTTGGCTTCGCTGCAACCGCTGTTATTAATAAAAATGCTGCCAAATCAACATTTCTAAGAAAGGAGATTGCATATATGTCTGAATCGCAGTCTTTTATGATTAATCGCCAAGCCTTTCTCTGAACTTCATTTACATGCTTCATGTTTTTAGTAATTAGTACATTATGTATTGAATGAAAAACTGGTTTACTAGATAACACCAAGTAGTAATAATACCATTACTCTATTGCAGTCCTTGTTCAAACGATGTGCTTTTTGTAGCAATCATTTTATTTTTACAATTTATCATTAAAAACTGAAGATCAATGAGAAAGATGATTTTTATTACGGTTTTGTTTTATAGATATATAAAATATGATGCATGTCTGGTAATTTTTAACTGAGAAATGTTCTCTACATTATATTTGAGTGTGTGGTGTTTTGTTTCAACAAATGTGAGGAATAAAGGTTTCCTTTATTTCATTATGCAGTAATGCATACAAATGTTTGTCAGGGCATGCACAGTTGCGAGGCATATCGAGCTATTAACCATCAGCTGCATTCCTAATATGAGCCTGCAGCTAATTTGCCATACCAGAGGTGACAGGTGTTTGTGATTTGGGGAAGGGGAGCTATGGGGATGCCACAGGAGATGAGGGGGGTTAGCAGATTAAATAAAAGCAGAAACTGGTAAATATATTTTCTGATCATCAACTCCTAAATTCCCAAATAATGTGAGCTGTTGGAGAAAAGAGAAAAGGGGGCATGCAAAGAAGGGTGGCGTTCTCTAATTGAGATTCACCCCAGACTCCATCGAGATGCAATTGAATAAACTATGAGATGTTCAGTGGAGCTATTCAGTGGGGCTAACAAAAGAAAACACACATTTCTCTCCCTCTTGTATCTGTTGCAGCAGTTTCACCAGATTAAAGGAAGAAAAGCGGTTTGTGCCTCTAGGGAAAATTTGCATGCGTTAACCCTTGAAGTAGTCACATGCTCCTCTTTTACTTTTAAAACTCCTGTCGTTGCCTAATGTGTGGCATTTGTTATGTTGGGCTGCAAAAGAACGTTGTTTATGTGTAGGTGACTTGAAGAACAAAAGAAAGACGAGGAAGATATTGTGTTCTAACCACCACAGCTGAAACACACCAGGCCAAATGGACTATTTTTACAGAAGAAAGTGGGTTGATGGGTCGATTGGTGTTTCAATTCAATATGTGAATTGCAGATTTATCTAACTTGCCAACAAAAGCCTCTTATAGTCTTATAGTTGCTGCCTGTAATGTATGTTATGCTAATACCATTTAAATAATGATGCTTCTACACCTAAACTGAAATGAAAGTAATATCTGAAATCCAACATTCATATTTGGGAAATGATCGATAGTCTGCAAATAGTAAAGTAGCATTTCTGTTTTACTGTCAGGCTGAATATTGTATATGTTAGTCTACACTAGTGAGAATGTGCTTGCACTACCTCTATCATGATTAATAACAAAAATGATCAACAAAAAACTTATGAAAGCTGAAAATACAATAAGATGGTGAGACTATTCATTCAGATTAAAAAAATCTGCACTATTTTGTCAGTTGTTATCATGATTAAACCAACATGGATGAAAACTCTGAAATTGATATCTTTAAAGAAATATCCTTGTTAGTTCTCTTGTACCTACAGACGTAACTAAGAAGAAATTTGGCACGTGATTTCGAATAATGACCTAAATGGCTTAAATTTCTTCTTCCTCTCTTTTTTAAATTATGTTTAATTAATTTTTTTTTTCGTGTTTAACTCCCTCTTTCCCTCCTTTTTCAGAGAGGAGAAGAGCGAGCAGCTTTTGGACACCAGGCAGGAACTTGATAACATGGAAGTGGAGCACAAAAGGATTCAGCAAGAGGTAATGCCACTTGTCACAGGGGTCAAACCCCCACAGACACTCACATTTACACATGACACAAACATTTGCATGACTTCACACACTCTTCACCTGCTGTGTTGGGGCGGGAGCCTCTCTAAGCGTTTTGTTTCTGCAGCATTGCCAGCCTTTAATCAGCTATCGAGTGCCTTAGCTCATTAGAGGCTATTAGAGTTATATTTAGCCTAGCAACAGGCTCACATGGTGTTTGATTCAGAGTGGGTGGCATGCTGACTGGCGAATAGTCTGAACACTGTAAACAAGGTAGATGAGTTCAGCAATTCCATGATGGGTTTTGTGTGTGTAGGTGCCTGTTTTTGATAATTACTTTTGTGGAGCGTTTGCTCAGTCATTTTCTTGTTAAATAAAATTCAACTGTGTTTAAGTCTTACAAGATTAACCCACTGAAAAAAATCTGAACTGCCTGTCTCATGATCGTATATTTGTCAAGAATTTTCTTCATGTACATCCATATATGTATACACCCCCTTCAAGTCTTACTTTTCAAAGTATTTATTTCCGTATTATTAGGTGTATCACACATATTAATGCTCTGTATTTTCCTGCCCCCCCCCGCAGAGCTACCAGTTACTTTCTGATGCTCGGGCTGCTCGTACCTACCGTGATGAGCTGGATGCACTAAGAGAGAAAGCAATCCGTGTCGACAAACTGGAGAGCGAGCTGAGCCGATATAAGGAGAGACTCCATAACATTGAGTTTTACAAGGCCCGAGTCGAGGTACACAAATATATACATGACTTCGCATTTGAATCCACAAAGACAATGCTTATCAAATATTCATTCATAAATGCCATTTTGTGAACCACATGCAAACCCACATGTGAGAATCAAGCAACCTTCTACATCGATAACTTTTTTTATGATGCAGTGTGGAATTTTTCAGTTGAAAGATGATAAGATATATAGATAGACAAAGAGGACTATAGTGATTCCCTGTAGGGGAATTTTCCATGAAGGAGCAGCAGACAGAGAAAGTAAAAATAAAAGATTGTGAATGATACAAATTAACAATTGTGTACAAAAATATATATAAGATAGAAATATAAGATGTAAAATAAAATATGCTCATCAACAAGAACTTCACAGTACATATTTACAAGTGTCAAGAATTTAAAAATGTGTGCGAAATCTAAGATGGATTAGAGAATGCCATGAAAAAATACCGACCTATACGACATACTCACAGCAGATGAGATATGAAGAAGTGTGTGAAGCTGTTAAACATTACACTCAGTTTTTAAACATTGTACTTATATCTCTCTGTTGTGAATGATCTGTCATATTGCACCTGATAAAGTTTGTATGTATATTTCCATTATTGCACTGAGATATTGTAACATTATTATATTTTGCACTTATGTGCATATTTAATAATGTTGTACGCATACATAGAATATGTATTTCCCGTTAATGCGCAAATTTTGATGGTGGTGATTATACAGTCATATAGTGTATATAGTTAAATGAGATGATTATACAGTTTTGTTGCACATGATAAGAAGGGAGCTCCAGAAATGCTCCTTTGAACTGTGTGGGTGTTTGAATCTATTGCTGATGAAGCTATTAAGCTCACAAATTATGTCAAAGAGCTGGTGAGAGGCATTGTTCATGATGGCGGTCAATTTAGTGATCATCCTCGTCTCAGCCACACTCTACAGAGTCCAGAGGGAGTCCCAAGGCAGAGCTAGAATTCCAGATTAGTTAGTTCAGTTTGTTCAACGGACCACAGCATTGATGATAGTTAATGTGGCACAATAATTATTTATTAACATAAATTTTGATGTAGTTGAATGCAGAAGAAAGTATTTGTTAGTGCTTGTCGAGCACTCTTATTAGTATTAGTATAATATTTTTATCCAGTTGAAGACATTATTATAGGCAACCAAATTTATTAGAGGGTCCTGGTATCATACATGCATGTACAGAAAAAAGAAATGACTGGAGTTAATGGATGAAGATTTTGGATGAGGTGGTAGTAATGTGTGCAGAACAAACTCGCATTTAGATGGGTTTTTAGACCATACAGCACACACTATAATATCTTTGTGCATTCTGTAACTATTGCTACTCAAACTAATTAATGAGGAATAAATGCAATAATTAATATTTTCTAAAGTACCAAAGATTTTTTGTAAAAGCTATTAATGTGCATGCTTTGTTTTTTAATGTGTGTCCCCTGCTCCTATGTTGTTTCTGGTAGGAGCTGAAGGAGGACAACCTGGTCCTGTTAGAGACTAAAGCCATGCTGGAGGAGCAGCTGGATGCTGGCCGGACCCGGTCTGACAAACTGCACCTCCTGGAGAAAGAGAATCTGCAGCTCAAATCCAAGATTCATGACCTGGAGATGGTGAGACAATGGATTAATGGATCATTGGTGCAGTGCAGAAATCTGATATTAAATGGAGCAAGAGAATTTGGCTTTCAAATAAAAAAAAATCTGAAGCATTATTTAGTGTTCAGTTGTATGATCAATATGTTTTACTGAACCGCTTATCGCTGTTATCTCCAGGAACGGGACATGGACCGTAAGCGCATGGAGGAGCTCTTAGAAGACAATCTTGTACTTGAGATGGCCCAGAAACAGAGCATGGGCGAATCCCTACACCTGGGCTGGGAGCTCGAGCAACTATCCAAGACACCAGATCTAACTGAAGGTAAGCAAATCCAGCCATTTAAAACCAGGAGAAAATAAAGTGTATGTGTGTGATGACAGGGCAGCTGGGAGAAAGAAAGAAAGAATGTAACACAAGGACTAGTTTGTTTGAAAACAAGTATCATGGGAAATAATAAGTACTACAGCTGACAGTCACCTGAGCTGACCAGGATAAAGGCTTCAGACCGCCGACAGACCAGGCTTTAGCCATTGGCTCTTGCCCCTAATCTTATCTTCACAGCCTCTCTGCACCGTCCAAAGTTTGTCGGGTCTTCTTTCCAATTTGTTAATTAATATTTACTGGCTTTTGGATGATAATCTGTATGTTTGGATTATAAAAGCTGTTAAGAGGTTTAAATAGCCAGGGATCTGGATAAAGACTTTGTGTATGTGTGATAATGTCGTCTAAGGCTGAGAGACTTATAACATTGAGGTCTAGGACTTCATATTTATTTTGGTTTTTAATGGCCTACTCTAATTAAGAAAAACAAAAAGCCTAAGCATTTAAGAAAAACGTCTTCGTACTTTCCAAAGATTGATGTCTAAATGTGCTTTCTCTTTTTGTCTTTGCTTCAGTGCCTCAGAAGTCTCTTGGTGAGGAGGTGAAGGAGCTGACTTCAAGTCGCCTGTTGAAGCTGGAGAAAGAGAACCAGACTCTGCTTAAGACTGTGGAGGAGCTGAGAGGAGCAGCCAGTCAAGACACCATGGCAAAACGGTCCAAAGTCGACCAGGAAAACCAGCGACTTGTCCAGAAAGTAAGGAATGGGCGTTTTCTGGGTAGCAGTTAGGTTGTCAGTTCTTAACAATTTCCCCTTTTTTCCTTCTTTATTCTTCCGCTTGGTAACTAAGTGGCTCTCAAAATTAGCATTTTGGTTCTGCATTCCTCCATAGTATATCACCCTAACTCTGAGCATTTGGCTTTTCCAACAGTGGGATTGAGAAAGTGTATAGTGTATAGAAAGGGGTGGATAGGAGGATGAAAGCAAAGCGGTAAATCTAGGCAGTCATTCATTGCTTTTATTTTCTAGTCTTTCACACTCAAACACTCCTCGCTAAGAGAGGTCTCTCAGCTATTTTCAGAAACATAAGCCCCACTCTTTGCCCTTTCAATAAAAGAATGGAATTGTGATATTCACGACATATTTATTCCTAATTAGTTTGAGGTCTAGCGGCAAGGCACAATAGAAAGTGATTGCAGCCGTTTGTAGACTCGAACGACACATATTGTATAATTTAATACTAATCCAACTGTCTTTGCCCCAATTAACTTGTGTATCTGTCTGCAGCATTTCAACCAAGTCAGCTATTGGTTCTATATTCTAGTTTCATGACAGAGTAACGTGCTCTATGATATGATGCCAACATTTATAGTTGCACCACAGTGCAGATGTTGCTGCAACATAGGAAGTAACGCATGACAATCTGCAGTGAATCTTAAGGAGGCAACCTCCCTAAGTTGGCTCATAAAAATATTTTTAAAGTTATTACAGAGAAATCATTCGACTCCATTAAAGATGGCACTTGAAAACTTTACTTGGATCATTATTTATAGTTGGAGCAGCTGGAGAGTGAACTGACGGCAGACAGAGATTCGCTCCACCATGCAGAGTCACTCAGTACTGATCTGATGAAGGAGAAAGCTTTACTGGAGAAGACTCTTGAAACACTCAGGGAGAACTCTGAGAGACAGGTACACACACACACGATACACACACGATACACAGTGAGTGAGTGATAATTGATTACAGGTCACATTTTTGCAGATTGTTGCATCTTCATGGTACTGTTGTGTGGATGACTTTGCCAAACCAGAGTTGATTACCTAATGTCATAAGTAGACTGACTCTTCTGAGAAGGACCTCAAACATAATGTTTCAGACTGTTTACTGGACAAACATATGGTCAGATACCCCATTACAGTCAGACAAATGTTGCTTTGAGGCTTTGCGTGACGCAGGCTCCTCCATATACAAAAATATCATCGATTTTCTTTCTGGAAAATTCAAAGACAAGAACATGACTGGGTTTTGTCATGTCCTGCAGTCTATGTGCAGTTTTATCTTGGGAGAAATCTTTGTGCAAAACGATTTAGTGGCAGGTCCACTATTGACTGAACAGATTTCATTTCTGTGGCCCAGATACACTTGCAGTGTGTCAGAAGGGACTCTCTAGTTGGTAGACCCAAATCTGACACCTTTAATTAGTTTAACCATCTGATTTGGCAAATCCGGCCTTGTTGAACTACTAAGCCAGAGAAAACACAACATGCTGTACTACCAGACTTCTCCACCTTTCCAGTGTCCACTTTTCTGCTTACCATTTAACTAATGGTGCCACTTCATAATACACATTTAAATGAAGTGAAGTTTTTTATTATCTCTGTTAGATTTTGGGTCCTTTTACATTTAATATATGCTCCTTATTTAGTTTTTCATCTAATTAAACTAAATCAGTGTTTAAAATAGCATGTTAGAGCTTCATTATCATTATAAATCAGTCATTACGGCAAGCAACAATAATTGAATATGGAATTGCTAGACAGAGCAGAGATGTTCCATACGGTAAACTGCACTGAAGTAAATATTTCTGTTAAAAATGAGACTATTCCTTCATTAAAAGTCTGATGTCGGTGCTTCAGCTTAAGGGTCATGAGCAGGAGAACAAGCATCTGGGCCAGACGATATCATCTCTGCGTCAGCGCTGCCAGGTTGGTGCTGAGGCTCGGGTCAAGGATGTGGAGAAAGAGAATCGTGTTCTCCATGAGTCCATCTGTGAGACAACAGCCAAACTCAATAAGATGGAGTTTGAAAGGAAACAATTACGTGAGTGACATGTTGTTTACTAGTATCTGTGCATTGACGCAATTAACGTGAATTGATATTTTCTTAATCTGTTCTTTTTGTTTGCAACTTCACTTATATCATCTGAATCCATATGTGGGCCTAAACCATTCATCCATCTCTGATTTATACACCAGTTTCCGCATTGATATTTCACTAAACCTCTGTCATTTTGTTGTTTTATTGCCTTATATCATGACATTACAGTTTGTTTAGTGTAGTTCTTTATTTAATAATATATTGGAATGGTGAGGTTATTTTCAGTCATTTAAAACAGTTTCATCTTTGCAGTCACAATTGAAAATACGGGCTTATCCAAACAGTAGAGCTTGTACAGCTATAGACTTGACCAGATGAAATAATCCAGAGTAAACGGGGTTGAAATTTTAGTTTCTGATATGACATTTTTAGATATTTCTGTTGGGGCTCTGATTAGATTGGTGTGACTGATTTACTCTCCATAATAATTACTATTCTATGAAACTGAACTATGTGTGAGAGAGAATATAAAAAAGCCTATCATTAGATCCTACCAGATCTTGTCTGTATGTCTGGAAACTTCGATAATCAATGATACCATGATCTGCCTTGTGTGTAAATGCACACAGTTCCTCTGATTATGAATGACTGTATTAATTGTTTCTGCATTTCTTCCTCTTTAATCAAAACTAGGGTGACAACATTAACACTGGCATCTTTTTTAGAGTTTTAAACATGAATTCAAGTTATCATAGCTCTGGTCTTTTGTTTTTGTATGCAGGTAAAGAGCTGGAAGTGATGAAGGAGAAAGGTGAGAGAGCAGAGGAGCTGGAGATTCAGATGCAGAAGTTGGAAAGGCACAACGAGAGCCTGCAGAAG
Source organism: Lophius americanus (assembly GCA_037951165.1). Lineage (NCBI taxonomy): Eukaryota > Metazoa > Chordata > Actinopteri > Lophiiformes > Lophiidae > Lophius > Lophius americanus. The sequence continues at coordinate 9,848,352 of JBBDHG010000019.1, read as the reverse complement.
AAGGTTTCCAGTCTTGGAATTGTTTGTGAAAAGGTGTGGCTCGGTTTGGTCTGGTCTGCGTTTCTGTTCAATGAGACGGGCATGGTTTGACCTCAGTGCCGTTTGTTTCCACTTATCAGATTAAATTTTGTGGAAAATTTACTATCCAAATAGGTTTTACTAAATGTAGCAGAGACATGGAAATTAAGAAGTATATATAATGGTTGTAACATTGGACTCTTAGTATTTTACTATCAGGAGTTTAATAGCTTCCAAAAAAGCTAGGTGGTAAGGATTACCAGTTTTTGTTACTTTGGTCTACACTTTTCACCTCGTGGTGAAAAGATCTGTGATTATGGTGATTAGGACTTCATGCATTGGAGTTTGTGTGGAAGAATTATGCATTATGCTTGCAGCTAAATTGATTAAACTATTTTATATTACAGAAAATTCAATGATACACTGGGTTCCCCTTCTGACATACGGCCCTTTTTTCCTCTCTGTCATTCATTGTTTATTATACTGGTGGGACATTTCTTCTTCTTTTGTAGCTGGTTTAAAAACTGGAATTTGATATTAAAATTGATGTCACAAGACTGTCACAAAAAGATGTCTTCTAAAACATTTTAAGGCTGTATGTACCAGCAGGATTATATAGAGTAGAGGGTTTTAGGCTACTGTTACATTGGGATGCATCGTCACTTATTTTCATTTTCACCCATGTGTGTAGGTGTATTCATTGGAGAAGGAGAACGCTGAGCTGGAGGCAGAGGGTCGTCGCCTGAAGAAGAAGCTGGATTCTCTAAAGAACATGGCCTTCCAGCTGGAAGCTTTGGGAAAGGAGAACTCCCAGCTTGAGGAAGAGAACCTGCAGCTTCGGCGCTCAACTGAGAATCTCCGGTCAGCGGGGGCGAAGGCTGCTCACCTGGAAGTGGAGAACAGGGAGCTGGAGAGTGAGCGGAGTCAGATGAAACGCAGCCTCGAGCTTCTCAAAGCTTCATTCAAGAAGACTGAGAGATTAGAGGTAAAACTTTCAGGACATGTTAATCCGTAAAATATAATAACTAGTGGCAAAACACTTTGAGACATATCATCACAAAAGGCAGACTACACGATTTCATATGGAGCTTCTGTAAAGGTAAATGCATATCACAGCCAGATTTGTGTAATTAATCGATTCCGAATTAAATAAAAAATTTTTCTAATCTTGACAGTGGCACAAGGGAGCGACGAGACTATTCATGGATTATAATCTGTCTTTTTTTTCTGCCAGGTGAGTTACCAGGGTCTAGATACAGAGAACCAGCGGCTGCAGAAAGCTTTAGAGAACAGTAGCAAGAAAATCCAGCAATTGGAGGCAGAAGTACAAGAAGTAGAGACTGAGAATCAAACCCTTCAACGCCATGTTGAGGAGCTCAAGATATCCAGTAAACGCCTGGAGCAGCTGGAGCAAGAGGTAGCCAACATATCATATGCATCTCAATTAGTAGCAATATTTGCATGTGCTCTGTTTGATAAATGGCAAAAGAATAACCGCATGTTGAATGAGCTATAAGAAAAAAGAGACTTAAAAGAACTCGAGAGAAAAGGCACAACTGCAAGTGAAAGAGAGCTGTAGGCGGTTTTTTGACCAAGCTTCAGTTACTTATTTTGGGATGGATCGATTGAGCCTTGCAGAATGGGGTCGGACTGTAGCCGTGGTAGATTGAAAGATACGACAACCATTGTGTATGTTAAAATAAATTTAAAATTAAATTTTGAACTTAAGCAGCAGTGTCACTTTTAGTTTCTATTGATAGAATTAAAGCATGTTTACTAGCCACCTGGAATAAACCCAGGTTTTTTGTAACTATTGACTATTTGACCTTAATATTAAGCCAGACACATACTTACAAGGCATTGACACAAGCAAGTAATTCCATAAAATTATGCCTTATCAATCTGTTCTTCATTCTCTCCTCCCAAGAACAAGTCTCTAGAGCAAGAGAGTTCCCAGCTAGAGAAAGACAAGAAGCTTCTGGAGAAGGAGAACAAGAGACTGAGGCAACAGGCAGAGATCCGGGACTCGAAGTTGGATGACGACAACCAGCGGATTTCCACCTTGGAGAAAGAGAATAGGACAATGGGCAAAGAGATGATCTTCTTCAGGGACTCCTGCACGAGAGTCAAAGACCTGGAGAGGGAGAACAGGGAACTGGTCAAACAGGCCACCATTGATAAAAAGACCCTCATCACACTGAGAGAGGTCTGAAACGCTCTCTGTTATTACTCTTTATTATTGTCAAACTTTTTTCTTGTGTCTTTCCTTTTATACGAAATTAATACATCAAACTTTGAGTGATAATCTCTTTTCTGATGAATTACTGCTGAAGTGGAAAGGACACATCCATTAATGGGCTATGATTTTAACAATTTATTAATCATTGACTTGACCAAAGGGAGTCAAAAGAAGTCATACGTCTTCCATTTTAATTATTGAAAAAAAAATGGAGGGTGATGTTTAATTTGCCAATGAGTAACTCTGTGTGTGCTTCAGGAGCTGGTGAGCGAGAAATTGCAGACTCGGCAGATGAATAATGATCTGGAGAAATTGACCCATGAGCTGGAGAAGATTGGACTGAACAAAGAACGGCTACTGCATGACGAAAGCTCTGATGACAGGTACCTTCCGTAAAAATTAATTACATTCGATTGCCCCATTTTACACAAAACCCGCTCTACAGGAACACCGCGCTGTTGAAGTATCTTTATCTGTCAAGATGAGGTTCTGTGTGATAGACCATTTAGTGCATCATCTTGGGATCGGAATCATTCAGAGTGATTGGAACAGTTAGGATTCAAAAGAAATCAGCCCAGTGGCCCATTTTTAGAATAGGTAAAATTGAATTTAATGGGCCTGTGGCAAGATTGTCTTGTGGGAGATTAGTCTGAAGCAATATTTGCCCCACCTACTGCAGTATTCTCTTGTTTCTGTCTATGGCCATGATGCATTGCTCATACCTGCCAGCTCAAATACACAAATGAATACACACACTTGCAGCTAACTTGAATGTCTTTTAGGTTTAAGCTCCTTGAAACCAAACTGGAGTCCACTCTGAAATCATCTTTGGAGATTAAAGAGGAGAAGATCGCTGCCTTGGAAGCCAGACTACAGGAGTCGTCCAACCTCAACCAGCAACTTCGCCAAGAGCTCAAAACGGTTAGTAACGCATCCACACACAAATAGATGCTTATAAACATAGAATTGCATGCCCAAACAAAGTATTTTAGATCCGTCAACGTTAACTGTTAGACCTCCCAAAACACAACCGTTTTCACTTGAGCACAGTGTGTCCCAGATACCCTCCCTACAGTCTAGTGGAGACACCGTTACCAGAGAGGGCTTCTGAAAGCCCATACATTATTCATTCGTCCACACATGCACTTCTATCGGCAGTTTATGAATTCATGAGACAGCAGGAATGGTAAACAGAGGTACAATGGCGTTTGGGTTGTCTGCCTCCTTTAGGGGGGCATTCGTGTTTTGATCTTTTTGAAACAAAAAATATCCAAAGCCGATTGGAGAAATTGTGACCTATGTGGATGGTTATGCATGCCGTATCCTACCCGTCTCATTTAGTGATCTTTATATTCAGGCCTGAAAAGAAACACTGGATTTAAATGGTATTTATGTTGGCCAAAACTTAATTTTATTTTCCCAAAAGAGTAATAATCGTATCAAAGCTTTATGTTGACCATGTAACTCTCCAGGTGAAGAAAAACTATGAAGCTCTGCGTCAGAGGGAGGAAGAGGAGATGATGGTGCAGAGCTTGCCTAGAGGGGGGGAGGAGCCTCAGCCTATCATTAAATGGGAGAAGGAGAGTCACGAAGCCACAAGGGAACTGCTGAAAGTCAAAGACAGACTCATTGAGGTCGAGAGGAATGTAAGTTCGCCTACGTCAGAATGACTCATGTGACTTTTTGAAAATGAATGAATTTTAAGTTAAGATTGTATTTGCTTTATTTCTAAGAATGCCACTCTGCAGGCTGAGAAGGCAGCTCTGAAAAGTCAGCTCAAACAACTGGAAACTCAAAGCACCAACCTGCAGGCTCAGATTGTGGCTGTGCAGAGACAGACTGCTTCTTTACAGGAGAACAATACGACACTACAGACGCAGAATGCCAAGCTCCAGGTAAATCCCCCACGCATCAAAAGCATACAGTTTACAGCAGGAAGTAATGGACTGCTTTCTTACAGAAGAATACAATACAGATACAGAATACACAGCGCCCATTTTGCAAACTCATAATTGAAGTAGAACACATTCAAGCAGGTGATAAATATAATTTTCCGGTAAAATAGAATACATGAAAATAGAGACTATAAAACGTTTGTAAGTGTGTAGCAGATTATAACTTTATTATCAAGGCTCACATTGTTCAAATAATTTTGCTGTAATCTGTAAACGCCCTGATAATTCAATTTAAAGTCATGTTATGCTATGGTTCTTTAAATCATATGACACAATCCTCATCTGTAGATCAAGTCACCAGTTGTTGTGGAACTGTAGATGTCCAAATTTGAAAAACTTCATGGAGTTTTTGTCAATACTGGATTAAATGTTGAGGTTCTCTCTTACTGTGACCTTAAAAATAGTGGCTTGGCTTAGTATTACTTTAGCATAGTTTCATTGTCTATTCAGTTGCTTTTCATTCAGTAGCCTCTCTAAAGAGGATTTTGGTTCAATTATGTTGGATATACTGGTCGCAACACAGATATGTATAATTAATGTATTATTATATTATAAATATACAACTATCCGAGAGATAAATGATAACATTGGACTTATAACTGAGCTTCAAACTTGCTGTCAACAATACCAATAAATTCAAGTGTTCATCTGTAAAAATACCAAAATTAAATCAGATATGGATTTTTTTTTTTTTTTTAATTCTGAAAAGGTTTATTCAAGCTTAATTCCTCGGTGGGTTTTGAAACCTTATTTAGATAGTTCATTTATGAAGTGTACTATATAAACCTGGTACATAATGGAATAAGATGGCAAACATGAAAGTTGAAGCATTATATGTGAACCACAAACCTCTTTTAAATATAAAAAGCAAAGCTATGCACTTTTAAATTGCACTTTTTATACAGTTGCCCCGCAATGCTACTTAGCTTCCCTGTGTGGCTGTGAATCAAACCCCTACTTATGGGCGACAGGATTTACACTGACCACACAGCAGCTCTTAGCTTCCTCTGTTGGTGTGTGTCTCTTGATGTAAATGCCGATTTTGTGTATTTAGACCAATAGATGTGTGTTGTTGGAGATAAAAACTCTTGGAAAGCTGTTCCTGTTTAAATGAACAGGAAGTGTCTCTCACCTAGACAGAATGAGGGTGAAGTGTGTCAATTTAAATACGGACTCTTTCATTTGTCAAGGAAGAGTTGAGACCAGGAAACCACCATGAACACGTGAAAAATTAAAAGAAGCTATTTTCCTTCTGGTTGGTGAAAATGAATGAGAGACAGAGCCCCCTATAGAGAGAAACTGCAACAACCATTACTTCACCGAAGGCCCTCTGATATTTTTGATGAGCTAACTACTCCTTATGCATAGCAAGCAAAGAGTGATTTTGATAAAGATAGATAGCAAAGATCTTGTTGATGGGAATATCTGTGTTCATGAACTTCTTTTATATTTGTATACTGCGGCTCCTCTTCATTTTTCTTACATCCCTGCGTTCTTAATTTTTAAATTTCTCCTTCCCTCCACTATTTTCCTTCTCATCTTCCCCTCTCCTCCCACACCTCCCTCTTTGCACCACGTGACTCCGACTTAAATTCTCCGTCAGGTGGAAAACTCCACCCTGAGCTCACAAAGTGCAGCAATAATGACCCAGAATGCCCAGCTGCAGAGCCAGCAGAGCAGTGTGGAGGGAGAGCGTGAGGGAGCTCTAAGGGAGAAAGAGGAGCTGAGGTCCACGTACGAGCTGCTGCTCCGTGACCATGAGAAGCTGGCGGCGCTCCATGAAAGGCAGGCGGTGGAGTATGAAGCACTGATCGGAAAACATGGAGGACTGAAGAGCTCCCACAAGAGCCTGGAGAAGCAGCACAGGGACCTGGAAGACAAGTGAGACCGGGTTTCAGGAGTATGGGGATGTGCACATACATGCAAAGTCATGGCTTTTTCCACTGCTTTCTTCTCTACAAATTTTTTTTTCCTTTTCATTTCTTTTTTTTTTACAATTTGCTCATCACAAGTGCAACCATTCTGAATAACTCAACCAAACATGTTGACCCCTCAGCCAATATGAAATCATGTTGTTTTCTATCGACTGGCCTAATGTGTTGTGTTTTCACGTGTGAAGGTACAAACAGCTCCTGCAGCGTAAGGGCGAGCTTGAGGAACTGGAGAAAAGTCTGAAAGAGCAGCAGGAAAAAATGGCGTTGGAGAACCAAATGCACCAAGCCACAGCTGACCAGTGCAAACAGTTTAAAGAGGAAAATGACAGGTCAGACTCGCCTGTTTTCATATAATAGGTTGAACATGATTTTAACCAATAAGTTAAAACTGAAAGGCATTGTGTTTTTCTTTTCTTTTTTACTGAAATCACTCCTGATGTCATTATGATTTTAACAAATCCCCTTCCCATAGGTAATTATATACTGAAAAGACCCTCTGCTCTCTCCTTAGATTGAACAATACCTATCGCCAGCTAGTGAAGGATAACGACAGTCTCCACCTGGACAATAAGAATGTAAAGACGCAGCTGAATAATGCCAAACTAGAGCAGACCAAGCTGGAGGCTGAATTCTCTAAACTGAAGGAGCAGTACCAGCAGCTGGACATCACCTCCACCAAGCTCACCAACCAGTGTGAGGTGAGGAGACCCACTCTTCTCTGCCCTAATCCTATGGGTGTGTGACAGTGGCATGTCATATCCGGTTTATTGGCCTACCATTTCTTTAATTTATCAATGTGCATGTTAGTTGTTGAGCCAGGTGAAAGGAAACTTAGAGGAGGAAAATCGACACCTGTTGGACCAGATCCAGACTCTGATGCTACAGAATCGCACCCTACTGGAGCAGACCATGGAGAGCAAGGACCTGTTCCACGTAGAGCAAAGACAATACATGTAAAATCCAAATATTACATTTTCTTTTAAATAGATGAACCTAATGTTTTATTTGATCCCTGTGCTTGATTCTTTTAATATTTCGTCAAAATGTTTGGTAATGGGATATGCCAAACCAGGGCTTGCTTGTCTTACTGGGTTATTTTTCTTTACATCAGAGACAAGCTGAATGAGCTGAGGAGACAAAAAGAGAAGCTGGAGGAGAAGATCATGGACCAATACAAGTTCTATGACCCATCACCTCCACGCAGGTATAAAGCGCTGTCATTTAGTACCACACATTTTAATTATGTTTTGATAACACCAAAGGATACTGCAATCCTTTTTTTCCTGTTTTGAGTGTGGAATTTTAAAAGCCGAACAATGCATCATGCATCTATCTTTTTTTTGTAGACGAGGCAACTGGATTACTCTGAAGATGAGGAAGTTGATCAAACCGAAGAGCCGAGAGAGGATGCGCTCGCTCACACTGACTCCCTCCCGGTCAGAGTATGGCGATGGTTTCTTAACTTGTCCCCCGGACAGCCAGGACAGCTCATCCATCGGCTCTGGCTCCAACTCACTTGATGACACACTTACGCAAAAGAAGAGCAGCAGTGAGTACATGGAACGACACACACACAAAAAACATACTCATAAATCCACATCAACAGAATCCAAAAGGCTTAAACAGAATACAACTGCGCTTCTTTTTTTGATTTTGTTGTTTGATGGTTTGAGGATTACCAGGACCCAGACGAGTGAGTCTATACAAAAAAACATTGCAGATTTCAGTTATAGTTTTGACCACGACTGACAAAACATATCTTACCGTGCCTACGATTGATGGGGCATCGTCCTGCACAAACACTCGTTAAAAAAAAACGACGTGCAGTAAAAGCAGCCGTCATCAAACCCCAAAACGATATTTCAAACACAAATGGACAGAGTGTAGAGAAAACAGCTGGCAAAAGAGTTGTCAACTACATCCATCGGATGCTGAAGAATTGTCTTTATTCACATACGGTATGTACAATGTCTTAAAAAACAGGTATGTGTCGTGTGCACCGTAAGTACTGGTTGAGTGGTTTAATGGGCCTTTCATCCCCTAATTGGTCGTTTATATATCTCTCTCTTTGCAAAGGGAGGAGAGGGCAACAATCCAATGCCCAAAGGCAGGGTTCCAGCAATGGTACGCTGCGGATGGGGAGGGCGGGCGGGGTTTGTGACACGACCATCACACCTCTTGGGGCATGTTTTCGTGAGTTCATTGTCTGTGTCACTCGGCTGTCCTAGACATTACGGTTGAGCTGCACAGTAAGACAGGGTTGACTTTAAACATCGAGTGCTTGATTTCCCCAACCTCATTTATGATACCAAAGTTAGTTAAAATACCATCACCATTAGACACCAACAATTATATCTTTTTGTGTAATAAGTCACAAAGTTTTAAAGGGGGAAATTTTAAACACTGAATGCTGTTAACTCTTGAGGAGCACTAATAAATAAGTCAAATGTTAGTGTAAAGCTTTTTGTGGCACCAGAGGGAGCTGCTTGAAATCTAAAATAATTCCCTCTGATACAACTCGATCTCTAAAACGTGACCAAAAAAACTTAAAGTTTGAGAATATAAAAAATCAAGATGTGTGCCATAAAAAAAAAAAAGATTTGAGAGTTCAAAAGCACACTTTTTATCTCTTCGGACAACTAGTAGCTAAAGGCTATGTTAATTGCTGCTGGCATAACACAACCACATGTTTGACTGAACGGTCAGCTGTCTAGTTGCATCGTTCATAATTTAAGGAACTGGGATCAGAATTTTGTGCAATAAAAATGTATCCCTCGTCCAGTAAATCTTAACATTTTTTAGAATTGATCTATGAGTTAACAGTTTTACAGTAGAGCAATGCAATCAATAGATTAAGTTTCTGAATAGCTTTCAGGTGTCACGTTGAATCAAGTGCATCTCATGTGGTTCAAATGTTGAAATAACATGAGTAATCTATAGTTTAGTAGTTTCTCAAGCTCTCTGACTTCTTAAACTCCCCCCTATTAGGTTCTATGGCTTATTAGCTCCAACTTAAAGTCAACTTGTTGGTCTGTGCAGTTCAACTGTTAATAGAAGAGAGACAATCTCTCTTGAACGTAGCATCAGTGCTATTAAAAGGTGCAATGTGTAGTGGTTAGTTACACAGCTTATTGATGGAGTGGTACATTAAAAGAAAATGATCAATTAAATCTGCTCCACTTTAGAATTGTTTAGTTATGTATTGTGATGTACAGGTGTATGTACTGTAAATTTGTATGCTGCAGCCAGCAAAAGGATGCTATTGTAATACGTGAGTCGGTATATTTTTATATTAAGTAGAGAAAACTAAGGACTACAGAAAGCTGGGGCTGATACAGACTTCAAAATTCATAAAGTATGTTTCATTTGATAGCAAGCAATAAATGTTATATTATTAAAAAAAAAGACACCTTTAGCAGTACCACATAGGAAATGTAATGCATATGGGGGACACCAGAGTTGTAAAACATTTAGACAAAGTTGTTCATGTCTCTGAAGAAACTCCCAATGCTGGTAAATTGTTCTTTCAGTTTTACTCTTTTCTGATTGCACCCTTTAATATTCTTCATCCTCTGTTTTTCATGTAGGAGTTGTAACGTGTTAACAGTTGTGTTGTTCTACAAAACTCTTGTTGTTGTACGTATATATACTGTATATAGTGCTTTAAAATCAGTGGCAGAATACAACATGCATAACCATTAACGTTGTTGTTTGTTCGTCCGTCTGTGTGTGTGTGTGTGTATATATGTGTGTGTTTGTATATACAGAATTAATAATAATAATTATTATTAGCTAAAGGTCAGTGGGCTAAACACAATCTCTCTGGGATTAAAGATCTACATAATATACAAATTAAAAGTCGCCTACATTCTTTGAGTAAGTACTTCAAGCTCTCTTAACATTACATTGGCAATATTTTTAATTTAATATCCATGAAATGCCAATGATGATTTTGCATTTGTCTAGAGAGTAACACTTCACATTGGATGATGAATCTGTATTTAGGATCTGTTATAAAATGATCCAGCCTTGATGTAATCATGTAGTAGTCATTGTGTCTACTACAGATGTGCCTGTTGTCTAATCTAATAAAGTGTCTAGGAGCTCAAGGCTCTTTCTGCATGTCTCCTCTGGCTCTCTTTGTGAAAACGTTAACCACATCCCTCTGTTTCACCCTCCTTTTCCTTTTTTCTCTCCTTCCACCTCCCTCGGGCTTGTTTTGCCGCTCTCTCTCATCCTCTATCTGTCTGTCTGTCTCTGGCTGTGCTCCTGACAGCTATAAAAAGGCTGCCTTTCATGAGGAACAGATCCAAGGACAAAGACAAGGTCAAGGCCATCTACCGGCGCTCCATGTGTAAGACCTCATTAGCCGCCAAGCTAGCCTCCCTCTGACTCCTCTCCCCCTTGCTGTTACACTAGGAGAAATGGAATAGGACCGGTCACTGAAGTCAGGTTGGCTAGAATATAGGAGTCTGACTGTATGTCAGTTTAAGCTTTCAGCCACAGCTCTCAACATGTAGAACAGGGTTTGCAGTCATTCATCTCTGATTGTTTCTCATTAAATATTATATGTTCCTGTATGAAGATAGTCGAGTACCCCATCCTATGTCTGCTGACATCAGTGACTTGTCCTTATGCTTTTTCCTAATTAGCCCCACCCCCTCTTCGCCTTCTCCCGCCCCTTGTCTGCTGCCTTCTCTTACCCATGTAGATTATCTTTAACAAGTAGACTGTAAAACACAAACGTCACTAACTTTGTCACAAAGCAGAGATGTATAAATGGAAATAGGTGTGAATTTAAAGTAAACAAATATAACACTTGATGATGCTACAGATCCGTCTCTAGTGGTGTGATGTCGTTTGAATGTCATCTATCAATTTTGATTATCATCTACCAAAATGTTTAGTTGTAGTTTATTGATCCTGCAAGTTGCTATGTGACAGACGACGTACTGGGCAGCTTTGTTGTTTGTACTGGGATTAACTTTTTTTTAATGTTATTTGAATGAAAGGTTTTGTGTTTGTTTTTCGTGTGAGGGTGTTCAAATGGGAGGTACTGTGTGTAGCAAGCCTTTCATGTGCCATTGGTGTGTTTCCTCTCATTTTTGCTTACAGCATGACAAATAACAAAAATCCCCTTCGCCTGATCCCTGCTTCTCGCATTCACCATGCAGTATTTGAAATGGAGCCTCCTTCTCTCTCTGTAATCTTTTTTTTTTGTCTCCTCTGTCAGTGTGCCGCATCTCAGATCTTATTCTGCTGACATGGACTTGGCCTTGGCCATACTCGGCTCAAGTTTTTTATTTTTTTTGTGTGTGTGGTTGACTCTACCACTGGCTGTTCTGAGCAGTGTTGCATGCCTTTGTTTTTCACAGATTGGTAAACAAAGTGCATGAAGAAGTTGGCTTCTTATGGTGATGTATCACCTGTGTTCGATATATCTCGCCGAGATGGATAGTGTTGTGGAGGATGACAAAACTATCAGCCACAATCTTTAAGCACTTTATAGTTTAATTTTGTCTTTGTAAGATGTCTGCTTGTGCCTTGAGTTTCAGGAAAAAACTAGGTTTTATTTGTGAGGATCAATAGGTGGATCTCATTAAATTCTTTGTGCTCTAACTTGAGGTTAGAAAAAAAAGAATAATGTATTATTTCATGAAATTCTAGTCCTTATTTCTATCTATACCTTTGTGTGTCTGTCCATCAAGCCATGAACGACCTTCTGCAAACCATGGCGGTAGCAGGTGGTCCTGGGCCTCAGTGGGCGGGCAGCATTGAAAACCTGGATAGCACTGATGCTAGAGAAGCTGGCGTGGCGAGCAGCAACAGGCGCAGTGGGCAGAGCATGAAGGAGCTTGCCTTTTCCACCAACGCCATTGACTGCTCTGCCTTCACTCTGCCTTCTGCAGGGCGCAGTAGGGCCAAATTCCATGTTAAGGTCAAAGGTCAGAATGCATCTGCATATATGTTTGGATTTTATTTTGCCTTGTAATTACTTAGATATAGTAGGATGTACAAATATGACAGAAGGTTCCCGTCAAATACTTGATGGGAACCTTCTGTCATATTTGTCTAGCCTGGTTTGTATGAAACGATGCTTCAGTCGTCTCTGTCTCTCAACAGATAACACCTCCTGTGAGGATGTTGATGGTCCCTTAGACGACCCCAAGAGTCACGGTAAGACATGATACCAGCGGCAAACTGCAATCGTATAAAATGCAAAGAAAACGTTTGGGTACTTGCAGCAGATGGGAATCTGAAAGCCTTTCAAAAAATAAATATTAAGGTTGAATAATCCCAACCCTGCTGAAAAATAGGTCATGTTCTTAACAGTCCATCCAAAAGATCTTAGAGGTTGTTCTCTGCACTTTGATTAAACCTGATCTACAGTTAGCTAAGCAATTTTTAGGGGCGAACAGCATATGAAAACCAGAGATCATCCTCCGTCAAAAGCGGGATTGACTCCTAATTCAGGCTTTATGACGTTATCCAGGGCAGTTAATCTGGAGCTGGGAACGTTTCATCAATTCAGTGCCAATCTAATGTTGATGACCCAGTTGCTAAAATGGCCTGTAAGCTACTGACACACATTTCTACTACTTTAAACACGCTGACACCCTATTTTCTCTCACTGTGAGCTATGTTGATGCATCAAACTCATTATGACTCTGCATCACAGCTGGTTCTCCAGGACTATGATGCAACGATTGTGATCAAATCTTTAGTTCCAAGAATGCACTCATGAAAAACCAATATGTTGTCGTGAGACCTTTTTCGTGGTGCGTCGTCATAATGACTGGAAGAAACTCGGCATCCATTCTCACACAATGGTAATAGCTTGGGAAGCATCAGCCGGAGATTTTATTGATTCCATTTTTGGTGTTCCAAACTTTTAAAGAGATTTTAAATCATTCACTGGTATTAAACCACAACATGTGGTGTAATATGTTGCCAGGGTTTGCTGAGCTATGTGTATATATATGTGTGTTTTGTTAGGCCTGCAGGTGCATATTAGGATTCTTCCTCTTTGGCCTCTCCTGTTGAGGGTTACTTGCAGAGTTCCCTGTAACATCTGTAGTAAGTGACCATATCCGGAAAACCAGTTTGAAATGATTTAATGCTTCTGGTTTTCCAGCTAAAACAGTTAAAAACAAGGTCACGGCTTCTTTTCTGAACCCTTCTTCCTCTGTTCCACACAGAAGCAAAATTCATTTCAGATGTCTGTTTATCGCTAATTCACACACGGCACTCTATCAGTGTTGGTTTCTCGGTATTACCTCTACTTCTCCTCCTTTTCCCTTAAGTCATGTGGTTTCCTGGCATCCCTATCCTCTCTGTCAGTGGTTTATTGACTTGACAGATTGTAGCCCACAGCCTGACACCCAGCCACCTTTCTTGCCTGTGTGCCTGGCCCAAGCAGTCTGCTGTCTCAGCAGGAGACGTTATGTCAAACTGTTGGCGGGCACTTAAGTCTAACTCTTTGTTAGTGCATGTTTGGAGGCAATTATTGTGTGTGTGTATATTTGTACATGTATCCTAACTGTGTGTGTGTGTACCCTCTTGTGCCTTACATAGCCTCCAGACCCTCCAGTCTCCATAGCAACAAGACCACCAGTAGTAATAGTAACAATAATTCCCACCTCACCTCTCCTCTGGAGGGCAAAGGTATGCTCACATTCTCCTCCCTTCAACTAACCTCTTCACCTCCCTCTCTTTTTCTTCTATTTCTCTACTCAGACATACTTAAATATGTCCCGTGATCTGCAAAAACCAAGTTTATTGTTTTTTGATATCTTTAAATTAGTCTCCTCCGCTGTACTGACACTCAAGATTTATTTAGTTCAAACAAATGATGGGTGCCCTTCTACAACATGGCACAAACTTGTGGAATCTGTTCATTTATTTATGATTTGGAGCATGTTTTTTTACATTCAGATTTTCATAACACTTTTTTCTCTCATTTACAAGGCAAAGACAGTAGTGGAAAATGAACACTTATCCAGCTTCTGACAGTGAATGATTGATGCCTCCCCTTCCAACAGGCACGTTGAACGGTAGCTTCAGCAGGCCTCACAGTGAGAGCAGCGGAGAGTTCAGCCTCAGTTTGGACCAGGAGGTGTGGTCAAGCAGTGGCAGCAGCCCCATCCAGCAGCCCAACTCTTCCCGCTCCTCCCACCAGAGTCCCCTGCAGCTACACAAGTCCCTCGATCCATCCACCGCCGCAGGTAGTTCTGGCCAGTGCAGGAGCAGCGAGGTGCTCTCCCTGCAGCAGTTCCTGGATGAGGGTATTGATCCAGCAGAGGTGAGGCTTTAATGTGGTTTTAGATGAACAATTGCATCTGTGTCATGATTATCTTTCTCAAAACCCCAAGAAGTAAAGCTTTAAAAGAAGCAAAACTGAAACCATCTCCTGATTAATTTGAAGAACTAGAATCATGTTAGGGATTTAGAACTGGAAATAATAATTTTTTTTAACAATCTGATTATCTTTTGGATAATTTTCACAGCCTCTCTTGTTGTCCCTTGATTAGGTTGTTCTATCACTATCTGTTTTTCACTTCGAAACTCCTGCAAATGTGATAAACACAATTTTTATAATGTAAAAAAACGCTTATTTTATCATGGTAGTGTACATGAAGCTGTTTGTCTGCCCTGTGTCCTGTAGTCTGGCAGTCAGGAGAACCTCACTGTGGACTCCCCTCGCCTTGACACTTCTTCTGAGCACGCGCAGAAGGAGAAAAAAAACACAAAGAGCCGGGGAATATTGAGATCATCCAGTGGAAAAGCCAGGCCGTTCAACTCTGATCGCCCTCCGAGATCCGCTGGACAACCAGGTCGCCCAACTCTGCGTAAGGCAGAGAGCACTCGTGTCAGAGGCTCGGCCCCGGTCCGCTCCAGTCTATCCTTGCAAGGAAAGGCCACATCTGTGTCGGATCGCCTAGACTCTGCCTCAGCCACATTACCCCGAGCCAGCAGCGTAATTTCCACCGCAGAGGGCAGTACGCGGCGTACCAGCATCCATGACCTGCTCTCGAAAGACAACCGTCAGCCCGTGTCGGTTGACACCACTTCTCCCGTATCTTCCAACATAGCTGAGGTTCACTCCCAGCCTTCACCCAGTGAGTACCACCCCAACTGCACCAACTTAAAGGAATCCCATAACACCACCAATCCACTGCCCAAGTCAGTCAGCCTACCTTGCCATAGCTTGGAAGATCCTGATCTCTCCACCCTGGAGTCTTTCCTGGGTCCTTCCTTCACTGTAGAGTCTGTGTTCATGGACTCCATCTTTAGTGAGGGGGACAAAAACCTCCCTTTCCTGTCTCTAAACCCCAGCCTAGTAAGCAACATCAGTGGGCCTCCGGTTCCAAATAAAACACACCCACCTCCAAGCCAGAACCACAGTTCCAGCCAAAACCAGAGCCAACACAGCCAGTCTAATGGTCAGATGAGATCCTGCCCCGCCATACCAAAAGAGTTTAACGAGGGTGTGGATCCCAGTTGTGTCAATAATCTGGACCAGCCTCCGAGCCCAGAGGACAACCAGTCTCTGTGGTATGAGTACGGGTGTGTGTGAACAGGGGGAGGTACTAGTTTTCTGACCTTTCTAGAAGACTTGACTGTAAGATGGACTGGCTGGTAAACCCTCCTGCCCTGCATGTATTTATTGGATTTGTTTTATTCTTTTCTGTTTTCCACGGTGCTGATCGGTGAATAGCCTTTTTTTGTTTTTTCTTTCCATCTTTTCTCTTTTTCCTCTGAGGTGGAACATGATGAATGCTCTTCCGTCCAACAGCTGTTATCATATTGTTTTCTCATCAAACCTGTTTCACTGGCTAACATGCCATTATCTGCTTTTTGGGTTGTTGTTTTTTTTTTTGCATCACGGTACAAACATTTCTATTTATAACCTAAGACTACAAGCAAGTCGAGACATTGGATGTTTAGTGATCCGTCTTGCTGGACAGATTTCTTAGCAGCAAGTTCTTCATTACAAATGTTCCTTGTCGATCATTTGAATAATGATGGAATTTTCCACATTCTTCTAATTAGAGTTTTGCTGTTTTTAAACTCGCGTTCATCAGCCACTAAGAGCACAGCTTTGACACATCATGCTCATTTTGATCGCACTGATCAAAATGGTTACATGTTTGTTTTTCATTTCAATTAATGGTGTGTACTTTTGGTTTTTGTACATTTGGCACCTTTTCTGTATTGTCTTTCATTAACGTGGACATTTTTCTATGGCGGTTCTAAACTGACTTCCTTGGGAGGTGACAAAATGATACTGCTCTTTTCCCAAAACGGTCTGTTTGAAGGGACGGTTGGTTTTGTGAAAGTTGACACTGAGGGAGGGTGATTAGGTTTTTAAAAAAAATCTTTTTAGACTGGTCATGATTGAGTTGGTGGAACGACAACTCTGTATAGTAAGTTAATAATGTTTTTTTTTTATCCTCAGACTGTTATTTGAATGGAGTTGGCATTATTTCTTTTATTGTCTGAAAAACTGTACTCATTATGACGTACCAAAAACTTGGGATAATATTGAATAATGTTTTATGTACTCTAGGCTGACAAGATCTTGTACAGATTGTTGTAATCTCTAAATTATAATCAAAGACGAGCGCTGCTTTATGTGCCATACTAGTAGTACTGTCTGCCTCTACAGCCTTATTTATTTCTGCTTTTGTACTCTGTACTTTATCGTATTTATCCTAATATACAGTTTTGCCGTTATAAAGTGAACGTGAATGCTCTTGTCACTCACTGCCGGTGTAACACACACATTGCCTTTGTCCTGCAGATGTCGAGGGCAGAAAGTCTAAAAGCAGGGGCGGGGAGCCGCAGCAAAACTGCTAAACCCCTGTCCCCTCCACCCACGTCTGTCTGCTACCGTGCTGCGAGCACGTGGTGAGTGAGTTCTGCTGGAGTGAGAACAATAGGGAGAGGGTTTGGTCTTGTCTTCATGGGATTATAAGATGTGATGTAACAGATGTCGCCCCTGCTGCCGTGGTCTTTCTTTCCCCCGCTTTCCAAAACCCAACCCACCTCACCGTCTCCTTCCTGTCTTGTGTATCGCCCCGCCGTCCTGGTTGCATCAAATGCCTGTTCAGAGCCTGGCAGGATCATGGGCTGTATGGCATATGAACTTTTTCATCATGCTTATGAGTGCACAAACATAGTCCCTGTTTGTAACCCCAAATCCCCAACAAAAGGAGTTCCATGACTCCAGGCCTTCACTGTGCACGTCCTCCAAAACGCGTCATGTATTATCGGTAAAGGCTACTGGGGGGTGTCACGCTGGTGAGAGGAAAAAAAGGTGTTTTATGTCAAGAGGCTGATTGTTGTTGCTGCATGGCTTTGGTGTAGCACTGAAATCCTTCCCCAACTTGCTCATCTTGCACCTTACGATGCATGTAGGCCCAGGCTCGCAGTTCCTTTCCATTATCCCTCATAATTCTGTCTCCTTAGACAGCTTCTGATGTTTAACCTCTGTTTTTCTCTCCATTTATTCCATGTTCTCATTTGTTTCTTTGAGCTTTATTATTTTATATTCTAATCTTTTTCCTTTCTTTCTTTTTTTTACTCCTATAACTCCTTTGCTTGCCTGGGACTCAGAGAAAGGTGGCCTGGGATTTTTGTGTCTGAGTAATTAATCTGCCAAGAGACCATCTACAGTGAGAAAAGATTGCATATCCCAGTTTTCATCTTTTTCCCGCTTTTTTTTAAATTTTTTTAAACCCAGGACAAGTCAGTAGAGAACAGTTGCTTCCTTCTCTGTTTTTTTCTTCCTTGAATCAAGGAAACGACAGAAAAATACTACGAAATGTTTACGGTGGTATTTTTCTGTTTTGAATGAAGACCTAAGGCAGATTGCACTCTCGTGCCCTTCAGTGTGACAGACTGCTAGATGTGCACTACTCTCCAAGGACTAAGAGTATCATGCCAATGTTCACACAAAAGCCAAAAGGGCCAACATAAACCAACCTGATGACCCCATTTGGATTTTCTGTGCAACCTCAACATTAGCAAGGTGTTTTTGTAAAAGAAAAGAAAAAGGACAGCAAATGCACAAAAGAAAACATTCAGGATGAAATATTTTCACAGCCTGTCAGCAAAAACAGCATTTCAAACGCAAACTGAAGAAGCACAGACTGTGTGACGCAATCATCTAACCACCCCGATTCCTTATTCCAATCAAAGAAGAGGCACTGGATTTTCTGTACAAGCCATGACTTCTGTGTGTTTGGCATCTATTGCCTGCCAATCATATATGAAGGATTTGTGATGGGGCTAAGAGGAAGACCAAGAGAGACTATTCAGTCTCTGAAAGTTTCCTCTATAATCTCACTCTAACTTAGTCAAATATTATCTGATCATTAATCTAATTTTTTTTCCCCATCATTTCTACAAACAGAAAAAACACACACACAATGCATTAACGTCATGTTTGTGAGAAAGCTGTCGGCGTGGAATCGTTCATACGTGTGACTGAACTAAAGGTGGCCTGTGATCTACCAGAGGAACCGCAACATGTGTAGATTTCCTTTGTGCTGAACATGATCATGTGTTTTCCACTTTTACATAAATCCATTTGATGTAATTAAAATTCATCAAGATGAGTTTGTGTCCCGTGTTTCTGTCTGACCATATAGATCCAGATGTTCTTGCTATTTTCTGTGACACAGGCCCAAGTAACTCATGAAAGTTAGGAATAACAGACACATCCTTACAACGGGGAAAATATAATCATTACATTCATCCTTGACATCAGTGCAGCAGGATTTTCACTCATGGAAATTAGTAGAGTAGAGGTGAAGAAGGTGCAGGAGTTTAAGTACTTGGGGTCAATTTTTAAGAGAAATGGGGAGTGTGGAAAAGAGTTATCCATGACAGAGGAGCAGCAGCAGAAGTCCAGGGAAAGGTCTACAAGATGGTAGTGAGAGCAGCTCTAATGTATGGTCTACAGAGGGTGGCGCAGAGTTTAATGTCAACATGTTCTTTGAGAGTGACGAGGATGGACAGGAAAAGAGCAGATAAGAGGGTCAGCCCAGATCAGATGTTTTGGAGATGAAGTAAGAGAAGCCTCTGTGATCCTTATATGGAACAGCTGACAGAACAATAGTGTTTGTTGTCTTGACAGGTACTGCTCTTTTATAGAGTTTAATTCATAAAAATATTTCAGAGGTAATTGTTTTAGATTATGCAACGATTCTTGAAAAATACAAATACCAAATATTTAAAGTCTGATTTTAGCTGCAAGATTTGTATATATACTTTTGCTTAATGGATTTGATAAAGGGGAAAGTCTCCACTTCGTAAAAGTCCATCGAGATGTAAACAGTGACAAATTTATTCAAAATTCAAAACCATCTAGGGAGTGTGGCATGAAATACCTGGTTGTGTCGTGGCAAACCAGCTCCTATTGAATAAAGTGAGTGGCTGTCATGCTAAGGGGGTGGGGCTTAACTTGTCGGAAGCTGGCTTGTGACTGACTAAGGCGATTGTGTGACACTGATGGAACTGATAACTTTCAGCATTAACTTCATTTTGACCAGTCAAAGCTAATTGTAGATATCGACATCATTTTGACTAGTCATAATTCAAGTTGCAGAAACGTATGAATTCTGAGTAGTCATAATTATAATTCAGGATATTTACATAGTTATTTTAGATATCTGACGTTACGTTTATTCTTTAACCTGAAAAATTACGTAGTACATGTCTTCAATTACAGTTCTGTCTGGGTGAAATTATGTTGCAGATTTCTTGAATAAAAGGTCATACTAGTCACAAAATAATTACCACTCGTCATCAAAATGACTTTGTTATGGTAGTTCTTGATAGCGAATAAATGTTATATGGCTTTGCCAACGCATCAAGTTGTCAGTGTTGTTTTCTAGATGAGTGGACACTCAATTTCTTTACATGCTTTAATATGATACAAATGAGTAGTTGGTGGAGTTGAACCTGGAAATGGGTACGTGTTCGGTCATCGCTAGATAAACTTCTGGGCGACAGGCCCATCCATCCATCCATCCAGTTCCAGATGACTGATCCTTCTGGTACGTTTATGGTCTTGCTTGGATGCTTCTCCCAGTTGGATGTAAAATCTTGAGAGAAGCAACCATGAAGCTCGAGACACCTCAACAATCTCCTTAGGAC
Organism: Lophius americanus; assembly: GCA_037951165.1. Classification (NCBI taxonomy): domain Eukaryota; kingdom Metazoa; phylum Chordata; class Actinopteri; order Lophiiformes; family Lophiidae; genus Lophius; species Lophius americanus. The sequence goes on along the minus strand of JBBDHG010000019.1, from coordinate 9,828,040 downwards.
ACAGCAGCAGCTCTCTTTGGATGTCTGGGCCCCCATCTCTATCTCATCTAAGGTTGAGCCACTTAGATCCATTATTGGGTCAAAGATCACTGTTAATCATATTACAATAGTTCTTCTTGAATGCCTGCTGTGTGTATAAAAGTTCAACCATGAGCTAAAGAAGCTACCCCTGCCTAGCTTACTATTACTGATCAGCAGTGCTGAAACTCAGAAAACACTGCTATGAATCTTTATGAAAATATATCGACATTCTCAACATGTTTTAAAGGTAAAAGTGTCCCTGTTCATGTAACAATTCTAACCTGAGCGGGTTCTTATTCTGCATCATACTATAACTTAGAGGAAAGATCATGTTTACTTCAGTCAGCAGTTTCAAATGAATCTAAAACCAGAGATTGCATCCATAGGAGCGGTCAGCCACCGTGTCTGAGAGAGCTCCTAGTTCCATATAGACCGTCTGTGTCTCTCCATCCCTTTTTTTCAAACCCAACCAGTCATAGCAGTAGGCTGGTCACCCTGAATCTTGGATCTGCTCGAAGTTTCGGCCCATTAAAAGGCAATTTTTAGCCACTGTTACGAAGTGCTTGCTAACGGAGGAATTTATTGGGTCTCTGTAGGTTAATTAAAGAGTTTTGTCTAGACCTGCTCAAGGTCTAGACCGAATTCCCTGCTGTCACAAGGTGCCGTGACTTGGCGCTATATTAAATAAAAACTTTGATTTGATTGCTCAGACTAAGGCCCAACGCTCACTTTGGGAAAACCTCATTCCAAATGTGCAGCATATAATCGACTCCTCCTTTTAAATAAATGGGAAAAAATACAGATGCAGAGCTGACATTCTCTTCTCAACCCTCCAGCGGTTTTTGTGTAATCCTGCTAAAAGTTAAACGAACACAGGTAGACGTTCTCTACTGGTGGAGGTAAGTGTGTTCCACAGTAGATGTTTTGTCACATCCAGAACAAGGTCCACACCGAGTGGGCTTCCCTTTTCGATTATTGAACATTCCACATTATTTCCGTCATGTTGTGCACAAGCTACGATTCGACTGTAAAGTAGACCATGCTGATATTGACTGCTCCAAATGATTTTAATCATGGATGACGTTCAATGTTTGATACAAAATGTAATTAAAAGTGTCTGTGTAGAAATGTGCTTGCATATATTTATATTTAACAATTAGACATGGTTTCTATCCTGCAACTTGAGAAAATGTTGATTATTCTAAAGCTATGAAGAAAAGACATCCAAACACACCGCATGCTTTAATGTATGTTTATTAACCGTATGATCATGCAAAAATCCAGCATCCAGTTGAAATTGTCTCGACACGTCCCCCCCTTTTTGGAATAGTTTTAATAATGCATTAATGTACTGACAGACAAGCGAAGACTTTTGCTTACTGATGCATTTTAACATGAGATAACTTGATTTCCATATTTCCGAGGGAACCACTTCATCAACTTTAGGATGCATGAATACAGATTTCCATTTCTTTATCAAGTAAACAGTGAAAAATTACCAGAAAGTTGACATGCATATTTCTTCCATTTGTAAAACTGCATATATATTGTTGCTGTTTGGAGTCGTTGCTATCCGACTTGTAGGATCCTCTCTTCCCTCAGTTCGGTCAGGAACTGTTTTAATCCAACACTGGAGATTGGAAGTTTTTGGGCAAGAAAAACATGAATGTATGTAGTTCACTTCAGTTTTAAACACATTGTATTTTTTTTAAATAAAAAAAAAGAAATGAAAGGAGACAACAAATGGCAAGTTCCTCTACCTGGTGTGAATATTCTGCAGATCGTTGGTGCAACCAGCTCCATGTACTTCAGAGAAAAACTGTTTAGTCTCCCCAAGTCTTTGAAGTCTATACCATTTACTTCACAATTGATCGCAATGATGCTTAGGCTGAAGCAGCTGGGTCACCCTGTTCTACTCATGGAAGCAAAGTCGGTCTCTGTCATTAGAAAATGAACAGCATAATACAACTCAAATATTTAACGATATACTGAAACCAACTATCCTGAATTTGAATGGTTTGATTTTACCTATTTGATAGACCCATGCAAATGTTCAAAACTATGTCTACACTCAAAACTTTCACTCAAAACAAAAATTCTGAAATTGGATTGTTGAGTTTAAATTTCTTTTTTTTTTAAATTTAATCTTTTCTTTTACCTTGTCGTTTTTCAGGTAAATGATCCAAGAAAGTTTAAGAATGGCATATTTCGAATACCTGCACTCAAGTCATAACAGTATGGTTTTGCATATCTTTAAATTAACTTCTGGGAATTTAAAAGGGGTCTATAACCATAAACTCATGCAGATAGAGTAAAATATTAACTGCTCAAAGAAGCATTTCAAATAAATTACAATTTCTCAGTTATATTCTACAAATAGCATGCTGACAGATCAATGTGTGGATTATTCACAGTAGTAATTGAACATTTTTTTAAAGAGGTGGAGACAGAAATTTCAAGTACAACACAAATTACCTGCAGATTAAATCAGGTTTGTGTATTTTTACATGAATCCACATCGGGAAATTACCAAATTTGACTGAAGAGACTGGAAATAAAAACTATGAAGAAATATCGATCAAAACTGCACATTTCAGCTAGATCCACTTGTTTATTTTGGTAAAGATATTTTGCAGCCAGTACAATAACTGTAACCCTCCTAATCATCCAGTGACTGTGTGGAAACACAAATAAAATGAAAGATTGACATCTTGGCGACGGTCCAACCAACCACCTACAGAACAGCTGTATGAAAAGATGACGTCATAGACTCAGTAGTGGTTTGTATGTCACCATCGTGGTGTTGCGTGTTTGCCGATTGTTGGCGGGGGTCAGTTTTTATGGTGGGTCAGACAGTCAACATAGTAGGACAGCATCTGATTCACCATGTCTTTTAAATTGGAAGAGATGAAAGACAACGCTTTCATGCGTCGCCGTGGCTTCAGCTTCCAGTGACCACCTGCAACAGCCTAAGCAGAGCGGGAGATAACTATGGAGCAGCGTAGCACAGAGATGAGACACAGGCGCATGCCTCACTCCGCTGGTAAAAATTCACACCAAGTTTCTACGGCACATTGAAAAAACCGTACTGCAATGTTGAACCCTGGACACAGATGTACGTGTTGTCCTCTTTAAAGCGAGACTATTGAACCCCGAGGGCATCTGATGCTGTGAGGTCCAATAGAATCACCTGCAGGAGTGTGTTAGGTGATTTAGATCTGGGAATTTTGCGTGTTTACTGTTCATTATAAAAGTGTTGTGGCAGTCCCAACCTCCATTTAGTTCGACCATTGTTTTTTTTCCATAGTTCTGGCTCAAATAAATGATAAAAATATCAACATCAAAACACTTACCACTACGACAGTTACAACAGAAACGGTGTCAAAAGGGACCAAACCATTGATTGCAGTTAGCAGAGGTCCCACAGCACTCAAGCCACCGTAGCCCTCTTCCCATAATGCCTTTCTTTTGTTCAACCCCTTTTTAACATGCGTTTTGTAGTGCCAGGACTTCACACAGATGTACAGCAAGCCAAGACGGGCAACATACAAATTTATAAAGAACACAATCAGAACAAGAGACGGGCATAAGGGTGACATTGTCAACATCATCACACGGCATGGATTTGCAAAGACAGTGATGGGGTCTGGTTACCGAGGCTCACGAGAGTAATGTGGAGAGTGTCAGAGGCAAGGGTGATGGAAGGGTTTTGGTGAGCAGAACCTGAAGATGCAAAAAGGTTCTCTTCCTCAGAGGAGCATACACAACAGCATTGAGTTTGTTCAAAAACAGTACGGGCCATTAGATAGTTCCACTAATCCATGCTTCACATCAACAATTCACAAAGACAGGTCAAAGAAAACTGAAAAAGTTTTGGTGCGTGTGTCCATGCTTTCTGGTTAGGTAGAGAGACGTGAGAAGCTTTATACGTTGACTGAGGGTGCCTCCCAGTGTAAGACGCTAAAATAAGATGAGCCGGTTTATATCTCATGGGAGGCTAAACCCTAGAGGCTGTAGCACAGAGGCCTCGACAATATGTGAGAATATATGTCTTATTTAAACCTTTGGGACCTCATGGCTGAAAACATGAAAAATGACCCCCTGTAATCCTTACCAATCTCTCCCTACACTTTGAATATAAACTACCTTTCCCCTTTTTGCCTTTATAAAATATCTTTTTATACACAATTATATTAAATAAAATCCCCAAATTGATTAAAAAAATTGTTTTTTCCAACACAAAATACCATAAAATTCATTATTCAAGACATAAAAACAGCTTTGTAACACATATTACAAAAAGATTAAATAAAAATAAAGGTCCCTTCAGTAAAGTATCCAATGCCACATAAATCCCCTTAAACATAAACATTGTGTAAAGATGGTCAAAGTTGAAATGCAACATAGTGAAATGGTAAAATTCTAATATGATGCAGCTTCAGTTGCTCCTGTTCCCATAAACCCCCCGCACACATACCTGTAAGACCAACATTACTTTTATGAGAAGCCCTGCTGGGAGATGTGTAAATAAAGGCCATGGAAGAGAAGGGACCAGCATCACCACTGTCTCGCCAGCAGAAGCATGCACCCATGGCAAGAAGGGGTCTGACGGCCGCCAGGCCCCGCCATCATCCAGCTTGGGTCAGATGGGATTGGTGTTGGTCTGTTCTTCAATCAAGCTTCTGGAATTTTTTTTTTGATTCGTTTTAATCCCTAATGTATTTTACCGACTTTTGTTTTATTCCGAGTACAGAGCAGCCTCTTCTCAGCCAGGATCTTAGGCACCAATCCAACCACGGAGAATAAATTCTCCAAACAGCTTTAGAGTTTAGGCAAAGCTGAGGAAGTAGGAACAGAAAGGATCGTGTGAAACCGGTCTTTAAGGCAAAGTTCACGTTTTAAAAAAAGATGAGCGTAATGAAAGATGCTCCAGGTACTGGAAAATTACAACTGAAATGAAAGTCACCTAAAAATCGGCAGATAAAAAATATGCAACCAGTTATTGGACGCACATATCTAGGAGTACAGAGCAAGTATGAAAGCCCATTGAAGTCTGTCAAATAATTTGAAGAAAGACTGTTTCTGGTTATATACAGAGTCTGTTTAGATTTTCTTTCATCTATGTCATGGTAATCAATATGGGCTTAGTCCAAAGCAGCTGGGCTTCTGTTTTGGCTTGAAAACGTTTCACCTCTCGTGTGTACATTAGTTACATTCCACGGCCAACAACTCTCTTCGTCCTAGTTCTAACTGACACCTGCCAGTTAGAACTGAAGAAGCCTCTTAGATGAGAGGTGAAACGTCTTCAAACCGAAACAGAAGTCCACATGCTTTGGACTCAAAACACATGGATTATACACGGATTTGATGGACAGACAAAGGTAACCATATACGACACTTTTGACATCATTGATTTAAAAAAGTCTTGAAACCATAATGAAATCTTCTGAACTGAACATAAGGTCGGCGGATTATTATAAATGTATTTTTTACATCTTTTACTTTTGAAAAGTTGTCTGTCATGGTCGAAGTTGGATGAATAAAATTTTAAGTTGCCCAAACTTGTTAACAGTCAGTAGTTATTGTATCCGTTAGACTGTTCCGACAGTGACGTGAGGTGTATTACCTGAGCCTGGGTTGTCAGTTCACTGCAGGGGTGCAGCCGGTGCCCCTGAGCAGTGGAAATGCATATTGAGCCATTTGGCATCGCGGCGGTGCCACACCCGCGTCTCCTCTGATTGGCAGGAGCGCGGCCGGCCCTGGCTGTCGATGTACTGCGTCAGGCGTATGTAGGCAATGCAGGCGGCGTCTTCGCCAATCAGATGGACGTGAGGATTGAGGATGGTGGTGTGCACAGGCTTGCTGTTTTTACTCAGCACTGTGGGACAGAAAGGAGCAGATCAGTGGTTTGTAAATGGATTTGTCGGGTTTCAGTGTGTGAATGTTGATTAAAGGATCCCAGAGCATATTTACAGTCGAGACATGATGGCAGGTTCAAACAGCTAGAGGAGATTTCTGTTAATGAAGGGTGAGTGAATTTCTTAATTCATCACTTCACTAAGACTTGAATAAACTGGTGCTTTATGGATGTCTTAAATAATATTTTACATGCCTATGCTTCAAAATTTAGGGTATTTATTGTTTGGAACTTCAGGACAAAGGTGGACACCCTGCAAAGTTAGAGAGTGAGACCTCTGCTGCACATTAAGACCATGGATTTCAATCCATGGGACAGAGTAGTGGAAGCTAGGTTAAGAAAAGGGGTGACAATTTGTGAGCGTGTGTGATATGGTTTCATCCCAAGAGAGAGCACTACAGATGCAATATATATGCTTGGAGAATGCTTATGGAGAAGTACAGAAAAGGAAAGAAGGAGTTGCATTGTGCCTTTACAGCAGAGTGCCAAGGGAGGAATTCAGGAAGTCTAGAGTGACAGAGAAGTATGTGAGAGTGGTTACGATATGTATGACAAAAGCAGAACAGCAGAGGGGTGTGCAGAGGGAGACACGGATGGGTTTAAAGTGGAAATAGAACTGCTTCAAAGATCGGCCCTGAGCCCATTCTTGTTTGCTATGGTGATGGATCACCATATCCCCGTATCCTTTATTCCCGACTTTTTCCCAACGCGGATAAGCGTGTGACAGTGGGTTTGAAGTGAGGTATGGTTCTCCAAACTTTTTAACTTCGGAAAACACTAATCACTTGGATTTGCACCTTTGTTCCTCAACAAAGGACTGCTTCAGAGGAGAGCATACCGGGCAAACAGGCCCTGCAGTAAACTTACAATTCTCAAAGTAGAATCTGTGAAAATCCATGCCCTCCACGAGGTTTCCAAGAGCCTCTGGCTCAAAAGAAGTCAGTCCAGGGTCACAGATTCTCCTGTCAGAAGAAAAATACAACTATAATTAAACTAAATGTTCAAAAATAACTTTGAACCGAATGACGGAATGAAGATTAAATGCAAACTCACGTGTAAGCCTCAAAATCCCCATTGTTAATGGCTTCAATCAGCTGCTCCGTCATCTTTATTATCTCCTGTTTACGAGCTGAAAACAGACACAGAAAGAACAAGGACAGACAACCGGCAGAGGTTAAAAACAGTCAGGACTCATTGGAGAGTTGAAGGTAAATATGCTATTTCTCATAGTGTAACTAAACTAACACCCGTTTGGTTAAAAAACAAAACATCCTATTCAAGGCTGGGAATCAATACTTGGAATCCATGTGCCACTAATCCTTAAATGGACTCACATCACTTTAGTTCAGTCTATGCAGAACCTGATCTGATCTCTGTGTTGTACAATATCTCTTTCAACTGTTGAGATTTCATGGAAACCGTTGCAAATTTGGACAAAGCAAGCTCCCTCTTGCCGGTTTACATTTTTGTATTGCTAGTAGGTAATGATTTCAGCTAATCCTTAAAACTAGTCACTTATGAAAACTTCACCACAAATGGCCTTTAAAGCTGCTGTTAAGTCTGTTGATAAATGGCCCAATCATATGGGATAAACTAAAAACAGAAAAGAATATCACTGAAAACATGCACAAATACAAAAGGCTGAGAGAAATTTACTAAAGGAAACTTCAACTGTCGCAACACTGAAGATCTTTCACTGCAAACCAAAACCCACACCAATAAAACCCCCTGCTTTACTTTATTTGCATTTAAAATTGCAAATGATGATTCAAATATAACAAAAAAAAATTTTTTTGAAAATGTCTGTTGAAATTTTCAGAAAAACAAAGAAACATCAAAAGCACAAACACAATAAAAAAGTTAGTTCAAACTGACGAGAGTAGACCGGCTTATGGACTTTCTTGTTTACTTTTTAACCCCACATGCAGCTATTAAACCAGAAAAGGTAGATAGAAATTTTCAAACCCCAAATGTAAATCTGTGTTCTTGAGTCCAATATTTCCTGAAGTCTTCCAAACTTCTGCTAACCAGCGGCCATAGAGTCATAACAGACCGTATGAACACTGGACGAGACTTTTCAAAAGCACTGCAACCTGGCACTTACTCTGTTGCAGTTTGCTACTGCGACCTGCAGGTGGCGACACTGCTGACACTGGCCCATGACAGGAGCTCTGATCTGGGCTTGTCAGAGGGACACTGGGGGAACTAACAACCTCCTGCTGGAGACAAGCTGCAGGCAAGCACAGTTGTCCCAGTGAAGCAGAGTTAGATCTAGAATAGCTGAGAGGCTATTACACGGATAATTTATTGTCAAGTTCGACCTGACTTTCACGTTAAATCTCATGTAAATGAGCGCCAAGTAAGTTTGCTGCTGTGTGAAAATCCGCTGAGCAGACCTTTTACTCAAAAATGGAATTTTTTTTTTTTATATATTCCAACTGAATTGAAAGCCCCCACTGCTGCTCAGTGAAGACCATTTATCATTTGTGGGGATTTTATTGCCAGAATTTTAATTTCAACGATGAAAAAAATATTCTGAATGTATGACAAATGTAATATGTGACGTTTATGGTTCATACACATATCTACTCATTGATCTGTTCACACACACAATCTGGATGCCCTTTAATGGTGGTCTATGCTGCTGTTTCATCTGATTAGGCTCCCACACTAGGCTGACCCTGAGTCTTGAGAGGACTTGACAGTGATCCCAGAGGAGCTGATGCATCCTGGCAGTGTTTGAGCTTGTTTTTTAGAGTAAAATATAGAGAGTGAAAGAACAGAAAGTACAGCTCCTCGCATGAGGGGAGCTGATGATCCACCATGAGATTGAGCGCTGGTAAACCCACAGAAAGCTGCCTTAAGTAACTGGATTAGGGCTGCAGGCAGCTCTGTCCTACTTCATTCACCTGAAAACATTAAAGGCTCAAGACAACTATTTAAAGGCTATAGGGGCGTGTCACACAGTTCTGCACTCACACACTCAGACTAACATTCAAAAGGTAAAGGATCATGCATACAGTACTACGAAAAAATATTTGAAAAACAATTTATATATATACTTCCATGGTCTCTTCTATTTTCAGTATGTATATAATACTAAACTGTGTTAAATCTTCAACCTTCCAAATAAAGAAAATGCAAGCAGAGTAAACACAAATTGCAAGATTACTTGATAATCAAAATTATTATGATTAATATAAAGTATTTACCCCCTTATAAAGAAAATCCAACAAAATACCAAACTTAACAACTGGCAGCAGATGAACTAGACACACCCAGGTCTGAGTACTATCAGTCCTGTTCAATCACCTCACCACTTAACTAGAGCATTTTTAAAAGCATGGAATTGCATAAGCCGTAGCACACTATGCCAAAATGGAATTCAACAAGTGAGGAAGAAGGGGATTGACATGCAGCCCAGAGAGTTTATAAAGCTAATTCTGAGGTCTTCACACTCCACAGACTCCAAAGAATAATATACCAGTGGGGAGAATGTAATACAATACATAAAGTACCTGATGCATTTTCATTCCCCCCAAAAACGATTCTGGCCCCCCCAAAGCTGACAGACTGGTGAACTGGGGGCCAAAAGCCAATTGATGGCAGCTCAGCTGTATTGTACTCAGGTGTTTTTAATGTTATGGCTCATCAGTGTATGTTGTGACACAATTCCCTTTATTCGATAATATTCAAACATGATTTTTAGTCGCTGTCCCCATGTATTCAAACTCTCAGAAACTAGCGAGATGCTCAAACAATGCAGTAATTTTTCAACCACTGCACCTGCTGTATCTCAAAGCCTCCGCTTCCTTGACTGAAGATGAATAAAGAGTTGCCTGAAACCTCCACACAGAAACATACATCACCTCAATATGAGGTGAGGAAATGTAACTTTAACCGTAGCCCAATGTGAACAAGATATTAAAGTGAACTAAACCAGGTGCACAGAGAAGGTGAAAATTGGACAAGTACCTTTCCTACCTTTCATCTCCTCCTCTTCTGTGTTATTGCAGCTCTCTGTGGAGCCCTGTCAGACAGAGGGGGTTGATAAAAAAGAAAAATATGTGGAAAGAGAGAACAATGGAAAAAGCAAGGGGAGAAATGATAAACAACAAGACATTTTTTTTTGTGTTTAAGTTAAGAAGGGGTCAGGCAGCTGGACACTCACCCCATTAAAACACTCATGCTCACACAAACACACAAGGCCATACGGAGACTCAGACAACCTTGGACAGATGGACGGGTAGATGACTCCCTCCCAGGAGCACAAACCAGCCAGGACAGCAGAGCAGGGTGCAACACATACTATATCAGAGCAAAGCGTGTGAGTAATTGTGTATGTGAATTTAAGACGAAGGATTGAGCATGTTATAGTGTGACTGCTCCTTCAGATGAATCCAGTTTGACAAAAAGTGTCAGTGTAAAGAAAACTGTGCAGTAAGTTGTGATACTAGTATTTTGGCTAGTTTATAAACCAAAATAAGAGTGCAAGCAGGATAATTGGTTGCTACTTTAGTTTGAAAACATAGATGTCAGGGTGCAGCTGCTGCTGTGACAACAGCAGGTGTAGGATCCTCTCTTTCATAAAATAATGTAATTAGCTGTAGAATCCTGATAGTCACCAGAAGAATAATAGAATAATAACTGTTTACACTGGAGACGCTCAACCTCGCCTGAAGGTGAAAAGCTCAAAATCAATTGATTTGAGGTGAAATTATTCAAGAATAGTTTAGACCAGTTGAGTTTTAACTTGAGCACTGGGATGAAAAGCTCTGATTGGTCAACTTTTAGATGTTTGATTAGCTGTGTGTTATTATTATTTGGAAAATATCTCACATTTCTAATTATTTTTGTTGTTATTGGTTACATTAGGGCTTTTAAATTCTTTCTTAATTGATTGTAATACAAACCCTGGATCTCCACTCTTATTCCAATCATTTATTTATATTTATTACAAACAGGGGTAAAACTGACGTTGTTCCACATTTGGGGAGTTTTCATGATTCAACAACTGGTTAAATCCCCTCATAATCACGTATAAACAATCAAATCTGAAAATAATGAAAAACTGACAGAAGCCAGCTCACATCAGGTTTAGAATAATTGGGAAGAGAGTCTACAGTTGGAGTATATTTAGAGAAAATCCTCCACCAGTTATCTGCCGGGGTTAGTAGTGACTGGTCACTAGTTGTGGGAGGAAGAGGTGCTTACCTTGGTGCCATCAGCTGGGTTGTGAACAACAGTTGTCTGGGCTTCCTGGGGGAGGTAGGAGACACTTTACCATGCAGGGAGGAGATTGGTTGGATAGGAGGGTGGGGTACACCAGGGGGTACGCCAGGGAATACCAACTTATTCCATGGCTTATTCAAACATACAAAACAGACGAATGTGCACACATCAAAACAGAACACAAGAGCTACAGTCCAAAGGTGATTGAACGTTTAATGAGATTCATGTAGATGACTCTAGATGTCAAGGCGCTCAGTGCTAGTCCGTTTAATATCCACCAGCATCACTTCAGATTGTCCAAAATGCATGAAAACAACCAAGGACACTAGAATTGGACACATATTGGAGGCCATGACTGAGGAGGAGGATCTGTGAGTGAATGTATGATCATGCAGGTGTGAGCATATTAAACCATGTCCATGTAACCAGGAAGTTGGTATAAAATTAAGAATAAGCATATCTTAAAAAACAATCCAATCAAGTTTATGACGTACAATTTTGGATATATTGTCTTTACTTCTCTCAATTGAATTACATGTCAGAAAAGATTAAGAAATTAGGATAAGCTGTTTCATTAATGCTATGTAGTCTGTCCCAATTTGTTTGCAATTTGGCGTTGAACATGCGATGAAACGTGTTTGAGTAACTGTTCCTCATCCTCAAGCTTGTCCTCTCCCACAAAAACGTTCCGCATGATGGTTCTTCAAGCCATCTAAGAACCACGTACTGCTTTGGTTTAGTCAGCGTTACGCAAGATGGTACTGATCCCAGTCATCACTGGACTACCAGGAACTACAACAACAGAACATGCAGCCCCTTGGATGGCATAAGGGATTATGGCTAATTTAAAGTGTTTCAAGTACATGTGGGGGGGATTTTAAACTTAAATTGGTGGAGATGCCTGGATGACACAATCCATAGTCTTAACCACAGCATGACGGCGATTATGTTGAAATTACACTGGAAATGTTGAACTAGTCTGGGGAAATGTCATATTTAGCTCAATATTTTTCCTGTACTCAATTTTGATTTTCAAGATGAGTGGATTGATATTACTGTGTTGCGGAAGTTTGGAGCCACAGCAGACTGGTAGTATTGCACAAAGGCTCAGAGACTGGGTGTGTAGGTGGCCCCACAAGTATCTCTAAAGATCACCGATCAACACATTATGTCCTGTTTGTTAAAATCTTACAAACTTGAAGCATAAAAGTACCAAATTACATTGTACAGGACATTATTTGCCAGTTAAATTCAAAGTTGGGGCAGAGACTTCCAGGAGTCTCTGCTGTCTGCCTCGCAAGGTCGTGATGAAGTCTCAAGTGTGTTAATTTGTTCACTTAGAGTTGCTGACAGTAGGATTTTCTTACCTTTGGCTTGTTGAATGAAAGATTATGTTGTCGAGAGACGGAAAAACTCACTGCCTGGCAGACGGTTTCTGCCTGATTCCAGTTGTGAGGCTCTCGCTCAAGTGAAATGCTTCACATTAGATATTAGAGTGGGACTGATCCTCTCATTATACTCCAAAAAAATATAGAATTATTCTTTTGAAAAAATTGTATTATTGGACTTTATTAATTAAAGGTGTAAAAAAGTAAACAGCTACTCTACTACTAGCTACTTCCCTGTTGTAATATTTTACATTTTTATTAGGTTAAGTTTCTGTTGCACTTTATATAGTTGCTTCAATGCCATTACATCAATGAACAGAGGGGCTGCATCCTCATCCCATGATTTGTGTTACCCATCGGCTCTAGCTCCTGTTGTACCCACAGTTCCTCTTAATTTGAAATTCACACAGCAAATGCCCCTTTTTAAAAAATATTTAAGCTTATATCTTTGAACTTTTAAGCTCTGATTGACAGAATATTATCATAATCATCAGTTTTTTAAATGTTAAACTATCAACAACGCTCAGGTGACACAGATGAACACAGAGTTCCCACCATGTGCCTGAGCAGAACTGGATTTATGGGTGTGCTGTTGTACTCGAAAAGTCATTTGTCTACCTGTCTGATGTGCACTATTCAAATATGTATTAGTTTGAAGCTACAAGAGATGTGGGTAAAACATAAGCCATGAGACGCTCAAATGCATGGACGAGTTGTAAAGTGTTTTAAGTCATCAAAAGCTATTCTCAACATCACATGATTTTGTTCAAAAAAGAAGCGAAGAGGATGAAGGATGAGAGATAGAAGACAAAATACAGAGATTTCACATAACATGGGTTGTGACAAAAACACAGGAGGACACTAACTAATCATTGAAAGGATGGTAATGAAATTATGCCATAAAAAGCAAAGTAAGAAAAACCAAATAAATATGAGGTACCATTGGTGCTGAAGATGACATGCTGCTGTCTTTGGTGCTGCAGCTGCTGCTTACTACACTTTTACTGTTGTTCCCCTGCGACCAGGGCAAAGAAAGACAATAATGACTGCCACTGGCTCTAACCATAAATGACTCCATGAGAGTTTAGCCATTACACCGACAATGCAAATATTCACCATTCTGTGAGGGAGAAGGATAAATTGTAAATTGTGGAATAAACAGGATAAGTGCACATACAGGGGACGGGGTTCAATTTATCTTAACATCTTCATCAGTCTTACGCACATTGTTACCATGTGCATTTTCAAGGGCACTTGTTTATTCATTCCCCTGTATGTCTATTGTGTAATCGGGTAGTTTCCAAATAATTTCCTGTCGATAATATGACCCTCATAACGTAAACAGTGTATTGAGTGACAGACTCAGATTCCATTTGTATGGCCATATGTAATCTCTTAAACTTTTTCTGACATTACAAAACATTAAGTCTAAAGACGTATTCTACAACACTGAACGTTGTAGATTCTTAGACCATCACAAGTTCATATTGGCCTATTTAATAATAATAATAATAATAATAATACATTTAATTTATAATGCACGTTACATTTGGATCAAATCTCAAAGTGCTAATTTATTTGGTAAAAATAGAGTCAAATTATGTCAGAATAGTGGTTTATAATAATTGTTATGAGTCCAGGTCTGTGCATGCAGTGATAGGCCTTGATGAAAGTTGTTTTTTGTTTTTTTTCCCGCTGAGAAAAGTTAAGGCATAAAATATATTAGGTTTTTGTCTCCCTTCTTCAGAGCATGCAAAGTTCATACAAAGAGAACAGTGAAGACATTTCATCCATACCATCATTACTGATGTTTACAACTAAAGACTGTATTGGCTGGTTATAAAGAATGTACATGCATTATTTATATAAACTATATATTTAAGCAAAGGGTGGTTTCAAAGATTTTATGTGCGATGAAAAAAGTTTTGTTCATGAACAAGAGTCAACTAACGGTCTCCCGTCTATTACAATGACGGTTCAATGCTTTCATGTTGCAGTGGAGATCCTGCTTTATAAATAATTAGCTTACTAACATTTTGACTGGATACAATCTATGCCGATCTACTGATGTAATGAAAGCAAAAGATTTTGAGTCAATCTGAATTTTTTTTAAAGTGTTTAAGTAATTATGTATGAATATGTATCTGTATAAAATTGTTTGTAACTTAATAGTTGTAAACAATTACTTCAGAGTAAATATCTGGGAGGATTTATGGCCGTTTTTATCAGACTCATAGATGAGCAAACATTCCTGGGTGTATTAACAGTTTTTTGGTAGATGGTTGTGGTCCATTAGAAATATTGCCCAACAGAAAAACAAGGAAAAATAGCACTATATTCAAATAATTTCAGTTACAGTATTATAACCATGAAAAAAAAAAAATCATACATTTTCAGCATTATCAGGTCAAGCCTGGAAGTCCTTGTTGGTGTTCATCTTCTAAGGCCTTTAAATGATTTTAATGTTGACATGCATCTTAGTCTCTTCTTTTATGATATCTATATTCTCATGAATGGTTACCTGCGGAAAAACTTCCCCTTCAAAACTGACAGCGACAGTCACGCATGGTAACTAATTGTAAACATGAAATGAATTTGCCTACAAAGAACGAGGTCAAAATTTTTCCTACATGATATACTAAAAATAGTCTTACAATGTTGCTGTATTTTTTACTTAATTACATTTAACAAACCACTTCTGATGTGCAATGTATTATCCTCAATCTACCAGGACTGAACTGTCTCTATCTCAGTGATGACTATTATCAGCTAGCGACAAAGACAGCTTGGAGAAAATTGAATATTGATGTTTTAAATTATACAAATTTCCTTGACTCTATTAATGGGGGGATGTAGGGAGGATCAGGGATTGTTAATTAAATCCAGATTTGAACAGTTTTCAGGAGTTGAAATGGTTTGACTGGCACTTATGGTAGACGCAGATGCAGGCGCTGATTGGATAGAAAATGGGAAAGATGAAAACTCAACTACAAAACCTAAAACATCTCTGCTCAAAGGAGCAAAATGAGTAAATTAATCAGAGAGGGGGGAGGGGGAAACACTCGGAGAGATGAAGAAAGGCAAAGTATGAAAAATGAACGAAAATGACAGAGCCGATCTCACCATCAAACAAACACTTGAGCTGGACTTCCTTTTCTGACAGACAGCAATTAAAAGGAGGAGGAAAAAATAAGGGGTCATCGGGAAATAAGGAGCTAATCAAAAATAGTTAAAAAGTGAAGCTGCCAGTTGATCCCAGAAAGACAGGAAAACAAAGAGGCTGCACAGGAATACATGAGACAAATGGATATTAAGAGGACTCAAAAATCAGTTGTGTATTGAAATTATTAAGTGTAAGTATTTTTTGAGTTGCTCTATGTAATGGTCCATTTATTGTGGCACTTGTTGATTGAGGCATTTCACTTCATGCACTGACACTGACTGTCAGTCAAGGGGGGAAAAAAGTACCAAGATAAGAGAGTAACTTGAATCATTGCATATCAAAGAAGAAACTAGGCAAAATAAACTGCATCATAAGCTTTAGGCATTATAATGACTAGTAGTTAAATCTAAAATCTGTATACTTGTGCCCCACTGATAAATCATAACTAAACAACTACTATGATTAGATTTATTTTCCCACTACTCGATAAACGTCTTCAAAAGAGACCTGATAAATAAGCACCGGAGCACAAAGGTAATATGCTCTAAAGAAAACCCTGTTTTTTTCAACATGTTCAAAATATCATTGATACAAGTTAAGACAGAGCAGTTAAGGTGATCAAACTAAGTGGGAAACAGCAGAAGATAGGAGAAGGCCAAGAAACAGTAAATTCAACAAAACCCTCATGGGTTTGACAGCTTACCTTCACACCGTCAGACTTCTTGTTAAGTAAGGTTTTGCATGCTGAAAAAAAGAGAGAGAAGAAAGGTTGAGACCACTCAGTCAGCATGACAAACTGAACGAAGAGGATGAAAGTTTACCATCCACAATGAATTGACAACCTCACACAACAATCACATGTTAAAACTTTTAATGCAGGCTACATTTTTATATTGCAAAGGCTGCCTTCACTGTGAACTTTGACTATGGTTATATACTGGGCTAGGTAACGCACTTTATGAACATGCATACATCCCTTTAATTCAAAATCAAACATGTCTTCTGGATGTTTCTAACTATCAATAAGTTAAAGGTTTAGTAATACCACAATGTTACCGTCTAAATTCACCTCAAACAACCGTTTAATAGATGCACGTTAAACAAAAAGGGCACTCACCAGAGAGAACACGTAATTCAAAGGCAAGGAGTTGCTTTCCAAAAATTAAACCCCAATCCAGATTCCAATATTGACCTAATCTAACAAGTTTTATCAAAACGGGTCAAGTCAGTTATGCATAAATGATAAAATGCTGAACTTAAAGGAAAAACTCACAAATCTGTTTTTTGACTGAACCACATAGAATTTGAATCGGTTCTTCCCAGCCTAATGCCCAAACTTCCCAATAGAAACGGGCAATTAACCGAACATAAATGAAAGCCCACCATTGTAATCTTTGACCGCTTATGTTGATAAATTAAATTAATACACTCCCAAGTTTCAGAGTGTAGCTCTGAGGTTTCTCAAATTAAACAACATCTAATAATCAAACCATTTTTATGGTTAGCGAAACTTTTAGCCTTCTTCCTTGATTAGAGTGACATTATGATAATTTGCATACAACTGAAAACTTGACTGCACACCGCATTCACATAGAAATGACATCAACACACACAACTTAACAGGTTCCTGAATAAATATGCCCACGTGCATGCAGGTAAACAAACAAACACGACGTTGACTGTATAAACACTCATCTTTGTATTAGTCATGCCCAATACATCAATGATCCTCCCTTACCTTCCATTTATAAAGCAGAGAGGAGGAGAATGAAGAAAGCAAGAGAACAGTTTTGTATTTAATATCTGCATTTTGACATTTGGACTGAAAAGTGAAGCTGGCAGCTGCGGGCACAAACAACCGTCAGGAGTTTACTGTGTTTTGTAAGGCATTCTTTAATCTTTTTCACAGAGGTGGTGGGTTCATGCAATGACACTGGCCTAACACGACTGTCATGCAGCATCCACTTATTTTCCCATCAAAAGTGATGAGGAGTTCATTCCTAACAGAAACAAGACTGAGAAGAAACCTTGTAAGTTCATCATCATAAGTACAAATTCTTTGATCACTTAACAAATCCAACTATCTGTAGATATCTCATTAGACCATGTATTTATAAATAATGTCAGTCATTTATTTATTCACTTTTTAAATGATTTTTTTTTTTGTGTTTTTTATTATGTATTCTTTATAATGTTTGCCATGTAATAAGAAATTTTAATAAGGTCGGGAAACAAAACAGAGTGTCATGCACAAGGCTCCCAGCAGTGGAGTGGTCTGAGGAGAGATAAATTCCGATGCGATCTGGCGAACCGGCAGGATATTTTTATTAGAAACATACTGGCACGTTTCGATTTCTTGTGTTTTTTTCTCTTCACATGAGGCAAACAGAGCAGGTGGAAGTGAGGAGACAAAGAAATATAGATAAAAAAAGGAAACTTTGCATTCTGTTTATCAAGCTTCCCATGCAGGATGGTACACTGTGCTCCATTGTGTGTTCATACACATGCTTGGCTGGCTGTTAGTGCCAGAACCATGCGGAGGAAAGGTTGCAGCGAGCAGAGACAAACATCGACTAGGTATCAGCCGAATACTGTGGAGACAATCCGGTACAAAAGAGGCAGAACTAGGACTTTGTTGAGGTTGACTTCTGTCATGACTTCTACTATTTAAATGATAAGAGGCTCAAAGTACCTCCTATATCCTAGTGCTTCCAGAAAGTATTCCGACCCCTTCACTTTTCTACAATATTATTATGTTGCAGCCTTATGCTAAAATCGTTTTTCTTATCATTATCTTATCTTAATTATTTGTGCTTTTCTGCAAACTCCAAACAGACTTTCACGTGCCTTTCACTAAGGAGAGGCTTCTGTCTCATCACTCTGGAGTGGAGTGTTGCAGTGGCGATTGACCTTCTGCCAGAGAGAGTCGTGGTTATTACAAAATTCTTCCAATATAAGAATTAAAGCCAGAATTATTTTTTTGCCCTTACCCAGACCTGTGCCTCAAAACGATCCTGTGTCTGAACTCTAGAGTCACTTCCTTCATCTTCATGACTTAGTTTTTTATCTAATAAGCAGTGTCAGCTGTTTGACCTTTTATAGACAGGTCACGTGCAATCAACTGAATTTACCACGGGTGGACTCCAATCAAGGTGTAGAAAAATACCAATGATGATCAAGATAAATACAAGGAAACTGAGCAAAGTTTCAAGTGTCACAGTAAAGGATTTGAGAACTTACATCAATTTCAAATAATTTCTAATAGATTTGCAAAAAATTCTGCAATTCTGTTTTTGATTTGTTACATGGGGTATGGATTGATGAGGCCAAAAAATAACTAAAATGATCTTAGCATAAGGCTACAACGTAATAAAATCTGAAAAAAGTGACAGGCTGGACCCACTGTATGTGTAGGTAAAAACTATGTTCATGCAGATATGTGTGAACACAGTTTTGTTAGCTTCCAGTTGCAGTTGCTGGAAAGAGGCCTGAGGGTCACGACAGCTGTCACTTAACTGGCTGCTGTGTTTAACACAGGAAATTAAATGGCCTGTCCTGGAGTTTAGTTAATTAGAACAGAAGCAGCAACACTCAAGCACTGAGGTCAAGAGTTGCGGTACATTTATGGTTTTCTTTTGCATTTTTACATGTGATACCCCGGAACAAGGATGGGCCACTTAAAAGTGGCCCATCATTGTGCAGAAGTAGCAGGCAGCAGGTGGAGGGATTCAAGCAGTCCAGACCACATGCCAATCGCCTGAATACAAAGTTGACTGAGTGCGATTGCGGCAAACCCTCCAGCAAACATACCTTCCTGTGCCATTGCGGCTGTGCTGGTGGTAGCGGCAGGGCTGGTATGCTGCCGTCCCACTATTGGACAGAGATGGATTCAGCGTGGAGGAAAAGTGGGACACGGGCCTCAGTCTGATAGCCTAAATAATAATTCTAATTGATCTCTTAATATTAGACAGGAATGTCATTCTACAGGTTTCTAGAAAGTGTTTCTATTGGAATGCAAAACAGCAGACGAGAAACCTTCTCAGTGCTAAAGTATCTGTGCCCACAATCGTTCCCAGGGATGTTAACTTATATAATACAGAGGTCTGGCGCGTATGCTGTCTTGAGTGTTTATCAGTCTTGACGTGGATGTAGTTGGCTCTAATCCACAGGAGCTGCTTCGCTTACATGAAGGCATGTACAGAGGGCAGGATGCATTAGCTTATTAGGCCATTGTCTAGCTAACAAATTGGAGAGTCAAAAGCGCACTGTTCTTTTCTGAGAAAAGCTTACAAGGAGGTAATACAAGCCAAACATATTGAGTGAGCGATGAAACGTGTAGGCAAAGCTGTTGAGCAAATGTGTACATGAATAAAAATAGTTAAAAGAACTAATTTTAGGTCAAAACCATAAGGCTCAATGAGTTCCCAGAAAAAGTGATAAAAAATGTATACAACTTAACAGTCATAGTTTGTCGCGATAACTAGATGTAATGCAAAAAAAGAGTAATCCTCTGTCAGAACAGTACTCAGTTTCTCTTAATCCAGGTGCTTCTTTGTGCTGCTTCATTCAAATGTGTGAACTACCAAGAGCCCTGTATGAGGTCTATGCCCAAGCTCGTATTGTTATCTCCTGATGTGTGATGTAGTGTTCATTGCCTGCTTACCTGAAAAGTTCCTGGACACCAGCATCGTTGTGAGGATAGCGCCCTACCGAGATAGAAAAAACCTCATCACAAGTGTTTATGTAAGGTGATTGTGTGTTTGTGTGTTTGTGAGTGTCAATGCTTACTTTAAGTTTTCTCCTGGCGTTAAACTTGCGCAGACACTCCACAGTCTCTTGGCGGTGCATCATGGAGGCCACAGTGGAGCGTTGCTGCATGTGGAGTGAGAACAACATTATAAATACATGAAACTCTACTTTGGGGCCTGAGAAACATAGCTAGCAGATAAGACTAGCGACGGAAAGCTAGCTACTTGGGTAGCACACCTGAACCAATGTAGTAAACAATAGGAATGTGGACATTCCACTATTTTATTTTTTCTTGAGTCATTATCTCAACTTCAGTGATGGTTAACGAAGCCGTGGTTGCAATCGAATTGTGCTAGGACTAGCAGCTATTCTAAATCAGTTAAACATGCAGATTTACAGATTTATCGGGTTTCATAACAAAACCATCTTTTTGCATATATTATGCTTTCGTCACAGAAGGGAAACACCCTAATTCCAACATAAACAATTCTAAATGGCAATGAGTCCTGAGTCCAGGAGTCCATTGGAAAAGATAAAAATAAAGAACAAAAGCTCTGAACCCCATTTCTTCATGAATTACTTTCTATAAGAAAAGGTGCTTCTCTTGCACCTTAACCATAGTCAGCTATTCTAAACCATTAACCTTTTTTTCTTCTTTCACATTCATCTTATTGAGTTCTTTTCACAGGTAGATCTACACTCCTAATATTGATTCCTGCCGTTTAACTGTATCTACACATTTAAATGTGAATGCCTCCCGAGTTGCATTTTGTAAGAATGATCCTATCAGAATTCCTATGTGACTTACGCAGACCCAGGGATGCTTGATGGCCTGATCAGCAGTGATTCTTTTGGCTGGGTTAATTGTTAACATCTGATTGATTAGATTCTTGGCCTCAGGCGTCACTGTGTCCCACTCTGGAGAAGGAAACTGAAAGAGTAAGTCGAAGAAAAACAAATGTAAAATCTGATCATTTGTAAAGGAACACACATATCAACACATGTAGACTTCTACCTTCCTGTTCTAGCGTTGCAACAGCCAAGTTTACCAAGGACTTCAGACGTGGTTATCAGGGAAAGATGGGAAATGTTTTACATGTTTACATGACTGTTATCATTTCATGTTGTCTGTAATGTATTTACCAAACAGACAACACTGTCTTTACTCACAATCTAAGTCTCAGCTGTGATTCTTAGCAGGGTGAGTCTCTCTGATATTCTTTATATGAGTAAAGGAAGGAATAAGCCAATTGTAGACGGGTTTAGGTTTGTAGCAATACTGGGTGATTAATTATACGAAGATTGCGATCACAATTCAGACATACATGCATTCCCACTGAAGTAAACAATTCTGTTGCATTTTAATGCACAACATAAGCTGCGGGTCTGTCGGGTCTGTCACGTCAGGTATAACTAAATTCAGTTATGATAGCCAATTTAACAAGATGCTTTCAAGATAATAAAATGAAAACCCAGACCAACAATAAAATAAAAGTAATGGATCTACTGCAGTATTGGATGTGTTTTTTACGTGCATTTCAATGAGCCCTTAAACGTAACATAGGCTATGTAATACTCTTCTATCGGTAAATTCTCATTTAGTATCCAAGCTTAAACCATGAAGGAAGAAGAACATGTCTTCGGTAAAGTTTAAAATTAATGAAAACCATGAAGGGAAACCAACAGTTTGAAGGGATTTTGACTTAGTTCTGCAAGTAGAGTCTATAGTCGTTTACTCCTACATGAGCGATCAGGGTAAATAGACGAGGCGTTATCATGGTAACAACTCCGTGACAGTGTAAAAACTCATCGTTCAGCTAGTATTAACTGTGTCGGACACGGACGAGTTTTGACATGAAAACAGAAGGTCTGTTGGGTTTGGGTCAAGCTCAGTCCATAGTCTCTCGGACTCGGCCTGACTTTGACATAAAAGTGCACCTGGGCCACGCTCTAGGGTGCAGAAGATTTGTGGGAGTTAACCTTTTAGGGCCCGCACATATCCATCTGTGACAACGCATAGCAGTTTTTATAGTTTATCATGTGCAAAAGAAAGTGCAATATGATGTAAAATGAATGGTAAGATTATGGAGAGAAACGCATCTCATTTTAGGCAGATTCGCCCAAGCTTAGAATGAATATGTGAACAAGTTCAAGAAGAGCTGCTGTTTGACCTCAAGTAATCCGAAACTCAATTTCCAGATGAAATTGAGCTCAATTTTTACAAAGTCTTTCCTCGGGGGATTCAATTTGAAGTATGTGATTTGGTTCCTTGTGCCGAACTTTTCGGCCTAAAGAGATGCCTTATTTTTTCCTTACTGGTGTTAAAAATTTCAAACTTTGTGTATTCTGGTTTACATCTGAGATGTTTGTAGCCGTGGTGGCTCATGCTTTGTGTGCGTGTATGGCGCATGCGTGCAACCGGCCTCAAGGGCAACTGCTCGTCAGATCACCATTTAGTATCATCAAATATAGGCCCCCCGGCGCCGGTAGATCATGGAAACCTTTAAAGTTACTGCAGGACAGAACTTGTGTGTGTTATTTGAAGAAGCTAGAATTGAAGGTGTCCTTCATAGTTGATCTTGAAGCTCAGCAATTATTTTTCTTAGCAATAAATTAGATACATTCTGATCAAGATCCTGCATTAGATTTCAAATTTAATGAACACAGATGAAGATCTTTGGCAGAACTACTTAAATTTGAATTAGCTAATTTGTCCTCAAATCTACAAAATATGAGTTCTTATAAAAGGGTGTATATTAAAGATGTACAAATCAATTTTTTCACAATAATGGATACATTTCTCATGCTTTTATATACCTCAGCAACAAGTGGAGCATAACTTTTCCCTAATTCCCACAGCCATACTCAATCATTTCCATTTATACTACAGCTTTTATACTCATTATTTGAGCCTGAATTATCAAATTATTTATCTAATACCTTTAATATGAATTTAACAGTTCATCTCAAGATAGAGGTTAAAAATGTTCTTATAGAAAAAATAGAATTGACAAGAATTTAAGAATGAAAACATTGTTTCTGTTACTAAAGAGAAACCAACAGCAGCCAGTTAGGATAATATGTGTCCAATGTTATTCGCATTATTTCAGTGCTGTGAAAGTGTACTGTATAAACTACTAAATTTACCATGTGAGCTGTTGTAGAAGATTGAAAGTGCATTCCAACTCCCTTAACAATGATTGGTTTATACAAATGTTTGTACTAATGGCAAATGGAAACCAGAATGCTTCAGGTACAACAATCTAACCCCTTGTCTACAGATTATTCAGAAATATGCAGAAGAGCTGCACAATGAATTGATTACTTATGTTTATTATTATTTGACTTCCCACAATTACATTTACATGATTGAGCCATTTGAAAAGGACGAGGTTTGGCCCATTCAACATTTGCTGCAAAACATAAAGGCTCCTTAAACCATGATCCAACCAGTAATATCTGTTCTGTAATCCTGATGCAGTCCAGAAGAGTAACGTTAAAAGTATATCACTGATAAACAGACAGAAGGTAGATAGTAAATTAAATATTATAACGAGTTATGTCTGTTCGACAGACTTGTTTGAAATCTTGTTCGACCAGTTGAAAACACACTGTAAACGGCGTTACGATAAATGCATTAAAACAATGAAAAACAATGTTGCCATGAATCCTCTATCACCATCGCATCATTGCATCCATCCAACTCATAAAGACACACAGAAATCATCAATACATCAAAACATACAATTACATTAGGCCAAAAGACAATAAACACTGACCTGTTATGGCTACAATTGTTCAACACACTGCTCAAAAGGTATGTGAACCCTTTGTGCAGTTATTTTTTCTAAAGTGGCATTTTTTGCACTGTATGCAGAATGTTTAGATGAAATAAAGATTTGTTAGTGATTAGATCAGAATTAAAAAATTGTTTAAAGAGCAAAAATTTCATCATAGCTTTAGTATCTATATTTTGCTTTCAAAGTGCACCAGATTAGGAGGGGAATGCCCCCGGAACCCCCTTGAACATCTGAGGTTCACTCCCCATAGTTCTTCTAAGTTCTATGGAAAACACGGATACACACTGATGAAGAAAAATCTTGCCTTCTAATCATTTGATGTAAAGGAATTTACTCGAGGCATCTCAATTGTCCTTTCTAGATATGTGGGGTTGTTACAGACAGATCTGTTACAACAGATATGATCCTGGCACGTGTGGTTGCAAGTCTTATCCTGGAATCTTCTCACTCAGATCCAGCAGGACCGTTATAATGTCTGTGCTTACATAACACTACCAGGTCAGGCTATATTGCATCCATCAGACAGACCGCTGGGCACATCATACATAAGTTATGTCTGTCGAAGGTTATGCTATGTCACATATCATAAAGAAAGACTTTTGAAACAAGTGGGGCAAATGGAGTAATGGAGTATT
This sequence comes from Lophius americanus, assembly GCA_037951165.1. Lineage (NCBI taxonomy): Eukaryota > Metazoa > Chordata > Actinopteri > Lophiiformes > Lophiidae > Lophius > Lophius americanus. The sequence continues at coordinate 9,803,135 of JBBDHG010000019.1, read as the reverse complement.
TTCATTGGAGTATTTTCATTTCCCTAACACATACAAAACAAAAATTAGTAAAGACAGTTCACTACCAGTTCAAATCATATATAAAAGTAAACAGTGAAGAAGCATGGCGACAGTAAAAAACAACAACATAAGAACCCCAGGGATTGAATCATTGTGGAGGTGGGAGATACAGATATAAACATAAATGCAGACGCAGAGCATTAATAATGTTGACCTTATTCATTGAGTCAGTCTTTCAAATACTATCTGTCCTCTTACCATGATCAGACATGGTATTCACTGTTGAAGAAAATAAATTTCCCATCATAGTTGTGTCATTGAATCTGTTTCCAGGTAAGCTGCGTTGACCTTCCGCATCCAAACAAACAATACAGCTGTAGCTCACATTTACAAATGTAGCTGAGGATAACACAAGAGTATAAGAGAGAAATACTCACGTCATATGCACCGGCTTTGATTTGTTGGTACAGTTTGTGTTGGTCCTCGTCCCAAAAGGGAGGGTAGCCCACCAACAAGATGTATAGGATCACACCTAAAAATGCACATGACATCTTGTTTCAGAGGTATTATTTTCCTAATTAATATTAATGAGCATTTGAACAGATTGAAATGGTGGAACTAACTAACCGCATGCCCATATGTCCACTGGCTTTCCGTATGGGTCCTTCCTCAACACTTCTGGGGACAAATATCCTGGAGTTCCTGCAAATCCTTTGATAATACAGAAAGGCTTTTGTGAAATTTGTATTAAACTGTGAGAACATTCCTAATTTATTTATAATGTATAAAGATATACAGTATTTTTTCAGAATGTGATATGAACTTCACCTTTCGGGACAAATGATCCCAAATGATGGATCAAATGTTTTTATTGTTAGAAAAAAAAATTTTCACAAGCCTTTTTTATTACTGTTTTGAATCTATAGAGAACATCTACAGTAATAACTCATCATTACTCACATATGAGCATCATGTAGACGTTTGCAATGGTAACTGCCGCACACAGCACTTTTTCACAGGTTTTAAAGAAATATGTCATGTATTTAGTCCCTTCAGAACCAATTTTCATTATCTAGTATTTACTGTTGGATGATAATAATTATTTACAACTTCTCTTTGGATACGTCTCTGTATCCAAAGTCGAGTACATTATTCTCAGAGTGCCCTGACAATTACAGTGCTTATTTATTGAATTTGTTATTGAAACATACACAACATTGAATATATATATAAAGAATAAGGAAATGAATTGTCGTTAATCTCCCTCTTATTTCTTACCGAACCATGCTTGTTGGTCTCCCTGCACCTCGATGGCTAGACCAAAGTCTGCGAGCTTCACTGCTGCTCCCTTCATCTTGCTTGCCAGGAGCAGGTTCTCTGGCTGCAACAGAAAAACACAAACACTGTTCTTCAGAAAATAGTTTCAAATGGCATTTTTTTTAACGATAGCTTTCAAAATTCCTCGTCTATTTGCTTCATTTTCTTTGGGAAATATGAAACATCATTATAAATGCCAATCAAAAGTTAGTTTCATATTGCCAGGTAAACACTGAAATTTATCAATTTTAAATTAAATGCAAGCCAAGTATTTACACTAGTTAGTTTGTTACTACTCTCAGTCAAATCCTTATATAATAGGAACTGGTTGTTACACCTACCCTTGCATAGTTTTCAGGGCAGAATGATCTAGCTAAGCTAAAAGCGGTAAGTGCAACAAAAAAAAGAAAGTGTCTTCCTTCAAGAATGTTCTATCTGTCTGCATGACTGCATGATTTTGTCATCAACAGTGACATCCATAGTAATCAGGCCTTTTGGTCAAAAAGCATTCGAAAGCTTCCCAAGCAGAAAATACTTTTCCAGTCAGCTGTCACAGAAATAAACAGTAATATTGCAACAAAGTCAGAACTTTGCAAAGATAAATATTTAATGTGTGTAAGTTTACTAAAGTCTGGTTTTACACATATCATTTCATTAAATTTCTCCAAATTAAAGACATACATGAAATGACGAAGAAATCGAGGAAATACATCAAGTCAAGTGGAATCTGATGTGAGGTCAGTTATCACGGTGCAACTTATTTAATTACACTTGTTTCAGGTTTTTCAACATAAGATGGGCTCAACCCTAACGGCTGATTTTGTCTTTTATCTGTTTTACCTGCAGGGTTTCCATGTCATAGTCAGGATTTTAAATGGCATCTCATGCAGGTTCACTGTATGAAATCCTGGACTGATGAAAATCAGATGACTATATAAGGAGTTTTCTTCTAAGAGTTAACCAAAGTGTGCTGGGAGTCCAGGAACAAATGGTCGCCATGGAATCCATTAATTTGTGAAAAGTAAAAAAAAATATATAAAAATGAATACATTTTCAAAAGAAATCTTACTTTTTTATAAGCCATAATGTCCACTCCCAGAGAGTTTGTCTAACAACTAAAACAATCATGAAGTTCCTTTGTGCTCTGATCAGCATCAACTCTTTCATCAACTGATATACCATTCTCTAATATACTTTTCTTATCTAGAGCAGCTATTACACTTATTTAGAACAATGCAAAGACAACCAGTTACAAGAACAACTGGTAAGGCTGTAAGGTAAGTTAGAATTAATCAATCCACTGCAACCGATCAGAATTGAAGAATCCACCACACCATGCTGTAAGGTAATTGTAATGCTTTTATAAAAGGATGCTAAAGAGGTTGCTATCAAAATATACTTAAATTGGACTACCACACTGTGTGTCATCCTTCTATAAATATCAACCATGGAACCCTAACCCAACCATAACCATAAAATTTATCTAACTCAAACTTCCTGTCAAAAATCCACAATCAATCAGTTTTCTTGGCGAAGAACAAGGACAAATATCCTATAAGGCAATGATACTCAGTGTTGGGCAATAGCAAATAAATAAGTGTAATTATTAAAGCTTTAACTTATTAATTTCAGTTTTCTGGTGGCAGCATTACTCTTTCATGATTAAAAAAGTTTTCCAGAAAATTAGCCCTTTTATTGATTCTTCCACACAAGATACATTTCTCATCGCCATTTCAGAAGGTCAAATGAAACAATTTTAAATAAAACTACAAAGGATCTGTAAATTAGGTCAACGCCATACACAGATGCGTATGTAAGCACTTTCATATGCCGGAAACAGCCCTTGCAAATCTTGGGTTGATGTCTATGACATCTTTGCTGCAAAACAACACAGACACCGTGGAGCTAGAAAAGTTACAGTGAATAGAGGAATTAAAAAAGTTATTTTAAGCTAAATCACTAAGGAATTAACTTCCTAACTAGTTTACGGAGACAATGCTGGAACAGGGCACTCAACATTGCAAAGGACCCCTCAAACACCCTCCGTAAACTTTTTGAGCTGCTGCCATCAGGCAAACGGTACCAGAGTGTCAAAAGCAGAAACACCAGACTGCTAAACAGCTTTATCAAACAAGCTGTCAAGACTGCTGTACGCTGATCCAGAATGCACACGATTATCGCACGTTATGCCTACTTTTATATAGTGTACACTAGTAACTTTAATTTGGGCACTTTGAAGTACAAGCCACTTCATTAAAAGATATCTCAGGGATGTGTCCAAAAAAATGTGTTTTAATGAATTTATTCTGGATCCCAGAGGAACTTTATTTAATTCTGCCTCCGCTACTACTGTTGTATAAAGAGCTTCTTTAGTGGGGAAAGTTACCTTCCTATTGTTTGAATAATGACCACCGTGATCAACAAAACCAAAAAGTAGTCAAAGAATGTCTTCATGGAGGTTAGCCATCCACAAAATTATCAACAACACTATAAATGCAAGCAGACAGAAAGATATTTGATGCAACTGTCTTTATGCCCTGGGCCTATTTGTTCTCTTCTCTCAGTCTTGTTTTCTCTCTCCGTCTGGTTTTTTCATTTCTCTCTCCATCTAGTTTTCTATCCCCCCTCGCTTCAGAGGTGAGGTGTAAGGACAAAGGGGACTGCACAGTGACAGAGATCTGGAGAAAGCAACATAAGAAAAGAGAGAGGGATAAACAGATAGAGACAGATAGATGGGAGGTGGCATAATGAGTCTCTGTGCTGGAACTGCAGTAGACGGGTGACCTCACCCCACAGTTACCATGGCAACCTAACCTCCCACCAGCCATCAGCATTCAACTCTTTCTGTCTAATTCTTGTTTTTTCTTCAGCGGGTCGCCCTCCCAAGATGACAGGAGGGCAAATATAAAAGAAAGAGTTTGTATGTGTGTGTCTGCGGGTGATGTCACAAATCTAGCATTATTGGCATTTCTATGGCTCAACACACATGACACCTTTGGTAGCTTTATTTTCTAAAAGTACCTGTTAGGTGGTTGGAGGGCTTGGCTAATAAACTGTGAAATTAGTGTCAAAGGACACAGGGGACATTAGAAATTGTCAATGATTAAATGTGCACAAAATCTAAGAACAAGCATATTAAATTAACCAATGCAATGCTTACATATGGGACAAATCATGCAAGAAAGTTTATTGAATTCTTTCAGGCCATTTTTGCAGGGATGTGAAGGGACTATCCCCTGTAACATAGGGAAAGACAAGGTCAACCTATTAACCCTTTTGCTGTGCATAAAAATAGTTTTAAAGGAGTACGAAATGTTTTTTATTGGACATTTTGGGATGTTGCAGTAAACTTGACCTTGACACCGTACTGAATGTGTCTCGCCATCAAGGATGTGGAAGAGTTGGAGAGCTGTGGAAACTAAGCCTTTAAGACGTGGTTCCTTGGGGTCACAGAGGTTAACAACAGCCTTGTGACATTCTGAACCGGGTGCAGAGGAGGAACATGTCACGGGATTTATACAGTATTGTTACAGGAATGCTTGGGAGGATTATAAATCCAACATTGAGAGAGGATTCCTAAGTACACAGTTTTCATGACCATGACAGGAGATTGCTGGATAATTCAGTAAAATTTAATTTGTTTGCGATTTCTTGCAAATATCTAAATTGATGATTTGGAACTCAGTATTCAAAAGAAAAAAAAAGGGGGGAATGAAATAATCCTGGTGTTTCAATGTCAGCACAATTTTGAGTACTATATATTCAAGATGAAATAACACAGCTGAAGAGATCCGACTGATGTTGATTGCAATCGGAGTGAACAGTCTTGCTGCGGGGAAAATTGCCACTAGCCGTCAACTCACCCACCGACCCGCTATTAATAGCAGCTGGTCTGCCTTTGTCACTCCTCAGCAACGCACAGAAATACTGAGAGTAAAAGGAAGAACTAAAAAAAGATATAGAAGAAAATAATAGACGGTCTAGACATAAAGAAAGAGGGGAATAGAAAAATGATGAGAAGAGAAAGCAGGTGAAGAGAGAGTGAGATGTTGCTGATCCCTAAAGTTGCTCCTGACGTCTCAGAATGACGTCTGAACGAGTGTGTGCATGTGTGTTCAGACCAGTTGTGAACTACTTTTCTTCACTCACGACACAGCTAAATTTAACTGATTGCTGTAGAACACTATCTCAGTTTTTGAAACCGAAATACAAATATTGTTAAATATGCATTGTAATAAATACAATAAATGATCCATCATACATACGTATACAATGACTTACCTTGAGGTCCCTGTGAACTATATCATGCTGGTGGATGTGACTGACACTCTCCAGGATCTGGTTGATACAGTGGCTGCAGGAAACAAAGAAGGATGATGAACAGATGAGAGAAACATCAGTTAATCCAAAACAGCTAGATGAAAGTAGAAATCACACAGAGCAGAAGAGAAAAAAGAAGAGTAAATATCACCATTGGTCATTTATGTGCATTTTGATTCTCAATTCTTTGTTCCTTTGTGGGTGAAGGTCAAAATGTAGAACAAGATAGCTTATACTCAACTATGCCAAGAAAGAATACATCCTTGCATTTTTTGTTTTGAGTTGAAACAAGACATGCTGAGAAAGACCAATGATGAACAGGAGATAACAAATCAACAGGACTGAATAGAAGAGCACTTCTCAGTTGAAAACTCAATTCCAGCTCTGCACATATTATTTCATCAATATAAAAATATGATGCTCTTTCTATATGCGTTGTTGAGCACCAATTTGAAGAAATCTGGACATCATTGTACTGTCCTTCCTGCTTTTGAGGTAGATATGATGCTTGGCAAATAGCCCTTAATGTGGTGCTGTACATTCCCTCTGATTTTGCTGAGATGTTAGAGAGAGATTAATACCAAGTGTATAGTAGCATCATTTAGACAAGCAAAATTTAGAAGTTCTGCCAAGTTTCATGGTCATTCTATAAAATTCTATAAATCACAATATATTTCCCTTTCCTTTACTAGTTTGAGTTTGAACAGCATCTGAAGGTGGATATTGTCAAATTGTGCTAAAAGTGTTGGCTTCCTGAGCTTCGATAGTGAAAACATAAATGTTTTTGAGATCCTACACCTCTCTTTTGTCCAGCAGTGTGTATACATGCATAATAAGTGTTAAATTAAGAATTTGATGTTGCTTTCTTGTCAGCTATTTTGTATTAATGTAAGATTAATTTGTAAAATAACACTTAATCGCTTTAAGACCTTCTACATGTTCCCAACTTCACCTTTTTAAAAGCAGGGCTTCCATAATGGATAATGGATCTTTTTTTTTTAACAATCTAATGAATAATAATTTTGTGTAGTTCTTTTTGACTTTGACTGATTATCTGCAATATGATAGACCAAAATTTATTCAATGAAGTTTCCTCTGCAAAGTCCAGACGGAACTGTTCAACAGTGCAAGAAATAAGCTGAAACTTCTGACTACAGGCTAAAATAAGGTTTGAACATTTAAGATTTATCATTATTTATTAATGAAAATAAATTTAAAAGCCCTGAGTCACAAAGTCAAAAATAAAGAGTGCACTGAAAACAAACCTCAGAGAACAGCCAGAAACAAAAAGGATTGACGCACAAAGTATATTAGCATGGAAATACTATGTGGAAAAAAAGGGCTTCCACTGTGTAAATGTACTTCAATGGTAGCCTCGCATCTTATTCTGACTTCAAGCAAAAACTGAAAGTACTGCAGAAAAATAGACTAGTAGCAAATAACATGTGCTTTATAATAGTGATAACATACTGTACCTGGCATCTGCCTCGCTGTAATACTCTCTTGCAACAATATCCTCAAACAGCTCTCCTCCAGTCACGCTGCAGAGAGACACGCAGAGAATATAAAGACTTACTTATTTGTCTTTTTATATGGTGGTCTGCTATTATGTCCAAATGTAAACTCTGGTATGATGCATGGTGCAGGTAAGGGTTTTAGGGGAATGAATATTAATTTGTGTTGAGGTTAAGGTAGATAGGTGGATCTGTGTATGTTTGTATAGAACATATGCCCTCATGTTGCTATAAGAGTCTGTGTATAAGAGTCTATGTGTGAGTTTCCTGATAATAAATGCTTTTACAAGGCAAAGCTCAGATAGAAGTCTGCTGAGAGAAATCCCCATATTGATCTGAAACTTTAGACAATGGCTAGTTAGTCTTATTTCTTTAACCTGAAAGATTATGAACGCAATTATACCGAACATAATCAAATTAATTTCAGAGTGTGAAACATGAATTGAAATTGCTGAAAAAGGTGAAGTTAACAGAATGATTCTCATCCATTAGTAAATTTGGCTGCAATTATAACATATAGACATTTCTTTAAATACACGTAATTTCCACAATCATATGGGGAATATAAAATATTGAATTTTTTACCAAAAACGAATCGTTGTTAAGGTACATTAACAACGATTGTACATAAATGTAATATAGGGGTTCTTCTACACCTAAAATAAAACATCAGGTTCTCACTTTATCTCCTCCAAGGAGGTTATCATTTCAAACCTGTTTGTTTGTCTGTCTGTTTGTTTGTTGGTTTGTTAGCAAGATTATGGAAAAACTAGCTATGACATTTTACCCAGAGGTAGGTGTTTCACAGCATTTAAAATAAAATAAAATAATAAGCCTTTAGACTTAAAAATGTAGCAATTGCTGCCTTTGTTCCTTTGATTGCTGTGATGTTCCATGGAGGGTGGAGCTCGGAGTCAGTTTCAAAAGAGTTCCTTTGATTCCCTTGATGTTCCATTGGGGGCTCAGTGGGCTGAATAGAGACGCTGAAGTGGAAGGCGCAGGAGACGACCGAGTATTTGAGAGATAAGAGTTTATTGGAGTTGTCAGTACATTTAGAGGCTGGCAATAACTCAAGACACTAATAGAGAAATCTGCATGAATTTATCTTTAACCTAGGGTACTGTTGTACCTTTGCGGAGGTATGCGCTCTATGATCACAGTCCAGTTAATGAGGGCTTTATCTAGTATATTATTTTATCACGGCTGCTTCAGGGGGGGAGCTGATACACTGGACCTCTGTGAATGGTGATATCCATGGAGTCACAGATTACTTGTTGCTGAAGTGAAGGAGTTCACCCTGGAGCAAAACTCTTAGCTGAGCCTGTGAAATGTGTGTCAATATGATTTACTTACAGGTCAAAAACCAGGTAATGAAATCCTTCCTCTGAGATGCTGTCATGGAGCCGTACTAGTGAGGGAGAAAGAAACGGATAGAGGTTTCGATTACAAAAATCAGTCAACTGTGTAATAAATAATGAAAACTACCTAGTAACCATCACCTTGAAGAAATGTGTATTTGAGTGTGCTGGTGGAAGGAGGGCTAAAATTACTTGAGAGTTAAGACCAGGGTGTCACAATTTATGATATTATAATGACAATATTTATAAAATTTCCTTTTTTTGTCATTGACAACTATTCCAATGTAAGACTACTGAATATAAACATTTGAAAAAATTTGACTTCCACATAGTTTTGGTCTTTTTGCATGCTTTCAGTCTTGTTTTTGTTTTTCTTTGAGGACTCAATGTAGGGAATTGCCATTTTTGGAAAAACGTGTGAGAAACTACAATGATAAGTCAAACTTACAGATAAGTTTATGTGATACGTATACAATTGAAAGGTCATGTAAAACATAAGGGTCTTGGTTGAATTCACATTAAGTGCAAATGCATCATTTTAACTTCTTGTAGGGACAGATGATGGGTAAACGGATGTATGCACAGATGGAAAGAGAAAAAAACCCAAACAGAGTCACTGATTTTGTTTTTGATTTCATAATTTAAAATGAAAGGTAATTCCAGTGTGGCAAAACCTTACTCTCATCCATCATCAGTTTGACTGACTGAGCTATTTCTGCAGAGCCGCTCCAATATTTCTTGTATTTGCCAGCTGGCTCTCAAAAATGACTCACCTATGTTTGGATGTTTCAGTAGACGACATATTCTTGCCTCCCGCTCCAGTTTCTGGTGATCTGATGAGAGAAAACACTCAAAACTCAATGTCAGTGCCAGGACAATATGATAAAATACTTAGTTCAACATGTCAGCCACACACATATTAATACAGAACAATAATACTTCTTGCATTGCCACTGAGAAAGGGGACAGTGCAAAAGTACAAGTTCCCAATATTTGATTCATATCATTCACTTGATATGACTCCATGTCTTGCTGCTCAAAAGCAGCTGTAGTGCTAGTAAACAAATAATTTTTATTATTTTAAAGCGAAAACTTTTTTCAACCATTAAAACCTGGTTAATTAGGTTTCAAAGAACTAGTCATTTGAAAATATTTCTTTATGCCTGCACTAACTATCTGAACTGATCAAACATTGTCATTGAACAAAGCCAAAGAACCAGTTTGTGCTGGCTCACACGAACACATCACAACGAAGAATTTTCAACAACATGCGTTTTGCACTTAGTGAAATTAGTCTTGTGGGTCTGGCCTTAATATGATCACAGTCCAGTTAATTATTTTAATGGTGAAGGTTGAATGTCGGTGTGTGTGTGTCTGTGTGTGTTGTGTTGTGTTGTATAAGGCAGGCAGATTAGTTGTAGGACAGATACAGTAGATAGATACAATGAATGACACCCCCCATTGGATGGTGTTAGAGGTCATGCAGAAGTCCATCAGCTGCTGGTGTAGGGAGACAGATGGGCCTCTTATGTGAACGAGTGATGCCAGGGTGTGTTTGTTTTTGGTCACGTGTGTGCGTTTCAGAGAGGAAGTCACTGTGCATCCCTAATCCCATTCCTGTCCCATCCAAGGATTTGGACTATGCAATGATGATATAACCATTTAACCATAATTTTCAATATATTCATGTGAGGATTCATTTTTTTTTTTTGCTTGTTCAAGAAAAGGATCAAGAAGAAGAAAAAGGAAGAGTAAATCCTTTAATGATCACATACAGCCATACACAGTACAACATACTGAAACCATTTCTCCGCATTTGACCCATCCCTGAGGGAGCAGTGGACAGCTCCTTTGAAGCGCCTGGGGAGCCAGGGTTTCAGGGTCTTGCCCAAGGACCCTACAACAAGTAGACCCTGGTGGGACTCAAACCGGCTACTTGACGATCTTCCGATTGGGAGGCGACCGCTCTACCCAATCGGCCGCCCCTCAATATTTGTAGCACCCTTCCAATCCTCATACCCCTAACCGCTTTATATTGATTGTTATTTGTCTATTTATTAAGATGTGTGATTAACTGTATGGGATTGGCTTCACCTGTTGAGGCATCACCCATTTCATCTCCTGCCATCATAGCAAGGATCCTGTTGGGAGCAGTATCAGAATTGATCTAAGGGAGCAATAACAGCCCAGTGTTCTAAGGGCGCCATTCTTATTTTTGATGGGTAAATTTGTGTGGATTTATTTTTTATATTGTTTTCTTTAATGATTTTTATTTATAATAACTACCAGCAAACAATTTCTCCATTTAATCTTACAAAGCCCAGTGGCATGGGAGAAGATTTTCCCATGCCAGAAAAAAAAAAAAAAGTTCATATATCCAACAATTGGAATGGATACTCTCCCGCTCCTATCCTCAAACACACTCACACACAGACACACACACACACACACACACACACACACACACACACATACACACACACACACACACACACCTTCTGAACGTATCTTTTGTGCTTTGGTCAGCCACAATTATTACATAATCATCTAATTGCAATTATTTGAGTTAACCAAGATTATTTTGCATAATTGTATGAATTCATTCACAAACATTCATACAGTGATGATAGAGTACTCCATGCAAGTCGCCACATGCTCATCAGGAGCATTAACCATTCACGCCATCATTCATTCACCAATGGAAAAGCCATTGGGAGTAACTTGCTCAGTATCTTGCTCAAGGACACTTTGACATGTGGACTGCAGAGGCCGAGGATCAAACGACCGACCTTCAGATAAGTGGACAACCGCTCTACCAACTGAACCCTCTACGCTCAGGATTAGAATCTTATAGATATTTATAAACAGTTCTTTATTTTTAAAATAGGAAATAGAGTGAGCCTAGGCATAAGATATTTATTTTTAGTGTTTATTCATTCACAAAAGGAAATATATTTTGATATGTAAAGACTAATTTTATTTGTTTTATTAACTAATGTTGAAAAAATATATTTAGAGTTCACAAATTGTTCACAAATTGTAATTTATTTTAATTTGTAAATAGTTATTTATGTTGAACTGTGTTAGAATACGGTTATTAATATTCCATAAACTAAATAAGTGATAAACGTTTGCCTAGTTTATTAGTCAATCCACCCGTCACACGCCGTGCTTCACCACCCGCCACCGCAAGTGAATTCTCAACCTGTGGGACACACAGTGTAAGGTAAGATTATTGTGTGTATAAATCAACGATATCCAGAATACAAAAAAAACTCTGAAGTTGAGCTAAACTGAGATAGACTGAAATGGAAAAGTGTACTTTGGCTGAAGAGTCTCCATTTCTTAGAAATCCTAGACATAGTTGTTTAGTCCTCCGGACTAAATGGGAAAAGGGCGATCCAAATTGTATTCAAAGCAAAGTTCGAAAACATGCACCTGCTACATTATAGAAGAGTGTCAATACCAAAGCCACGAATAACCCTCACATTTGTGAAGACATCATTCCATTCCGAGCACCATGCTGAAAGTTCATACGTGTTATAATAATAATAATACATTTAATTTATAATGCACGGGGTAGCATTTGCTCCCATCCAGATATATTTTTCAGAGATGTTACTAATTCCAGCGTTACAGTACAGTAGCATGTTAGTAATAGTCTGTATACTAGACTAGCCAGCTTGCAGTTCAAACCTGTTCCACAATGAAAATATGCAGCACATTATAAGGTGCCAAATATAGTATTTAGAAGCCGGACTGCTGAGCAACTTCAGTTGCTTATCAAGAATGGGACTGAATTCCACCTTCAAAACTTCAACAATAATCGTTCTCTCTTCCTAAACAAGTAATGTGTGCTGTTAGAAGAAAAGATCATGTAATACAAATATAAACAAGACCCTGTCCCAACTGTTTGTTTATTGTAAATATGTATAGTATATACAGTATATTCATATATAATCTATATTAAAAGAAGATATAAGAGTGTGTCATCTTGAAGACAGTGCCGACGGAATTATAGTCAGATAGAGCTTGTGACACTTGAGCTAATACCTTTTTCTCTGAGGTAAGCATGATAAAAAGAAAGGCCAACTCATACTAAATAAATGAATGAAAGGCTCACAGAAACAGAAAAATAGACAGACTTTTGAGTCAATCTGATCCAAAGCAGACAAGACTATAAATAGATCAAATCCTGCAGCTTACAGCCCTGAATCCAACTTGCCTGGCCCTCCCTAGATAACTAGGAAAAGACAGACACAATAAGACGGAAAGTGGGAGACTGAGAAGGAAACGTACAGAAAGACTGACAGATGGAGGTGTCTAGAGAAATGTGAAAGGCAGAGGACAGTTTGACACTTTCTCTTTCTATTACAGCTTGACCCATCCACAAGTGAGTCCAGTCAGGTGTCCTGCTGCTGTGAGGGGCCCATGTCAACATTTGTCTCACTCTTTAAAGCCAAAAACCTGAAGATGTACATAAAAATACGGAGATGGGATAGCAAAAATGAAAAATAGAGATGCTGTTGATAATGTCATAATTCTGATTAACATTAAAACCAATATACAACAATCCGGCGAGTATTATATGTTATCTCTTTCATACTCTACCATATTTGAACTATTTCTGACCATTCCCAATTCTCCAAAGGCCTTACCTTTCCTGACCGGACACTATGTTTCATCCGTTCTTCTCAGTATACTTACCAGAGAAAGAGAGACCAGTTCTGCTTACTGGACCAAAGAGAGATAACTATAACCAATCCAAAGGAAAGGAAGAAAAAGTCTGAAGGAATAGAGGAGCAAAGCTCAATACTCTGTTGGGATGTACTTGAGACTAAAGCTAATATTAGCACACAAACAATATAAAAATAAACAACCATAATGTTCGCCTAATAACCCACCTTTGTTTTGTGAATTAGCATGCTTTGCTATTTAGTAAATATAACACAAAGTGTTGCTGAGACTCATGGGAATGCTATTACTGTTGAAAGAATGTAGTAATTAATCAAAATATTTAATAATTTACAATTATGACTTTATGTTAATCCGAGATGTGAGGACGTACTGCCTTATCTTTGTTGCACTCTGAACTGCCCAGCTGAAATTGACGAATGAATTGACAAATGGAGTAACAATGAAAAAATTAGCAAAAGAAAAGCCATGTATATTGTGAGGTGTGTGAGACAGTTATCCTGCTATACTGGGTTTTAAAATGTACTGCCGTTTTTGGTTCCCAGTCTGAAGTCTCTCATCTCCTTCTCCTCCAGGTTGACTGTGTTTATAGTTAACAAATCTCAACATTGTAATGCATAACAACAGGCTCAACACACTGCTTACGGCAACTCATACACACACAAGGGAATGCCAGCTAGCATAGTTTATGTCGAGTGTTGTTATTGCATTATCATTACTTTCGCCGGATCGATCAGCCTCACTGAGGCCGATTCAGTGCTGGTTACAGGCATGCTCCGTGAGCTATCATGGCTACAAACATAACACCAGCAAACCAGAGAACATGAAGTCCAAAATTAGTAACACCAGTAAGGGGAGAATAAGCTTTAGAAGATTTATTTGTTTTTATTTATTTATGTTGAAATTGCATATTAAGAGTGATTATTCGTTCGCAATTTATTTAAAGTGGGTTTTTAAATGAATCAGAAACTACATAATACTCAAATGATATCGCTCTTCTTTTGCCATTATAAGGTATGGGGCAGAATTTTTCATTAAATTAAAAGAATATTGGGTTGTCTCAAGGTACTCTGGCTTCCTTCCACAGTACAAAAACATGCAATATAGGTGAAATGGCGACTCTTAAAAGCCCGTAGGAGTGAAAATGAGAGTTTATGGTTGTCTGATCTCTATGTCAGCCTCATGATCAACTGGCAAAACGTCCAGGGCATACACTGCCTCTTACCAAACTGCAGCAGGGATAGGCTCCAGCCCGTGCTACCCTGAACAGGATCAGCGGTTATGGATAATGAATGACTAAATATTATGAACAACTATTGTTTTCTCATTTCCTTTACTTTGACTGGAACCTGGCAGTTACACAATACTACCGTCAGACCGTGGCAGTGGTGCTGCCACTACAAACATTTTGACATCGTTGTTAACAAAAGGAGATGCTATTACCAACACCAGATAGTACAGTAAGTCATAGCAGAAACTTGCTACAGCCATCAAAAATGATTAGCAAACTGTTTCAGCTCATCATCACGCTAAGCCTCCAGCAGAGGAATGTCCATCCACAATTCAACAATTAACGGCTTACTTTGTCGGCAGACGTAGCTAGATTTTTTCAGCAATCGGAACAAACGACACTCATCTCATCTCAAGTCTTTAGCTGCAGAATATTATATTATAATGCACCGGAACAGCAAACTCGAGTGTTGACAAATTGGCTCTGTAGATTCATGGATTGATTTACAATCTAATCATATGTGATGGATGGTCACCCATTATTACATACTCAACAGGAAGCCAGACTGCTGCTACACAGGGTGGGTAAGTATCAAATGTTATTTTTGTTTACCAATCACTAATAATTTTTCACATGAGTCCTGCCAACAATGCCAAAGTAGAAAGTCTCTTCCATAATCAAATCTCTCTTCCATAATCAAATCAAATCAACCATGTTAGGATGATATCAAGGGCAAGTGAGACTAATGGTAATCAGTTTTTCCAGAGGTAATCTTTAGTGGCCCTAAGTGTTGGACTAGTTGAGTCATATAGATTCGTCCTTCAGGGTTCATGAAGGGTTTTCAGCTGAAAAAAGAGCATTAGTCCTGCATCATCATCTAATAATTTGTGCAATGACCCCAAACTAATTCTCTTAGTTGCAATGTTCTTTTAACAAAATGGATCGCAGCAGAAAGCTGTGCATCATAAGACACTTTTATGGTATTTTTGACATCATGTTCTCCCAAAGTGACCCATCTAAATGTACAATTCAGCCATCACAACTCATTCATTATCTGAACAGGGTCCAAGTTAATATTAAGTTTTTTCCGGGACAGGTAAGAGACGGTCTTCATTTGAAAATCTCATACTGTTACGAACCTAATCACTACTACTCTACCTGCTCACCATGCCACATGTCACAAAGTACAATGAAAACTTATCAAGGTTTAGACTGCAATCAGTTAAGTCCTCTTTAAATGATGTGTAAGAGAACATTATAGAACATTGTCTTCAATGTATCAGTTCTGGAATAACCATTAACGATCATAGTTCTGAAAAACATTGCACTCCCGCAGAAAAGTGAAAGTTACAGTGAAGTAAGAGTACTCAGGGTTTCTCCAGCCTACCTTGTAGGCCTGATGAGCTACCAGTCCAGCAAGTATGATTTTAATTTGAAAATGATCGTTGGCATTTGGGTGCCTCTGTGCGGCACTTTGGTCAGAAGCACCTCCTTGACACTTATTCTTGGTTTCCGGCTGAAAACTAAGTCAAGCTGTTATCACCGCTCACTCTGCCGGCGAAAAAAACTTTAGTAGAATGTGGTTAGCAAGCTAGTTGTAAAATGGAGAGAAAATACAAATGAGGGGAATTAAAACACAAGGAGCGAGAAAATAGGGAACATTTAATTACATCCCGTGCTCTGTTAAGCTTACTTTTGGTCTTGCTCATTATCTTTTCAACATAACTGATGATAAAAGGACGGATCCATCTACTGTTGGCAGTAATAGCCCGAAAGAGGCTAACAGAGAGACTAGCAACAATCAAAGTGCTTCCCTTACCATGAAAAACCCACCGAGGCATGACAAGCAAGTCCAGTGATGAGGCGGAGGATAGGTGTCCAGCAGCTGTCAGCGAATCTTCCAGCAGCAGTGACCAACCTGCTAACTTTTTATTCAATGAGGAGAACCAGGTATATACGTTTGTGCATGGATGGAGGCAGACTCTCTAACCCCACTATGCTGTGTGATGAGCGGGACGTGAACAATGATAAGAATAAAGTGGTTGGAAGGTTTGCCACACTGAAGGGGAGGAAAAATAAGTTTTAAAAAGGACCATGTTGTAAAAAGCCCATTATTTTGTTCAGATTATTTTGTTCAATGGGAGGTGCTTTACATTAGCCTTGATTTAACTACAGGCTGAGAAGGGACAATAATTGATGGGTGAATTGGTATTATGACGTCTGTATCACTGCCCGTGGTGTTATTAAGGCTCTTTGAACAAGGTATTTATAGATTCAGAAGCATAAAAAATGGGTTTTTACATCATGCATTTTTACCTTTGATGAATACAGATGGTGAAAATGAGTATGGCCAATAAAAAAGTGTAAATCCCATCGATTTGGGCAGGTTATGTTGTCCATCTTGGCACATCAGATACTTTTATTCTATCCCATTTTGTAAAAGCCTTTTGCATGATTAAAAACAACAAAATAATGGCCCTACGACACATGACCACTGCTTAAGTGTTTCTGTACCAAAGAAGCCACTTGCACTAAATAAGTGGTTGACAGGTGCCAATAGGTGCAGCTAATCACTGATGAGAGGCTGTTCTAGGGAGACATTATTCAACCCCGACAAAGACCAGCTCTGAGAGTTGACGAGACAGACAGACAGACGGACAGAAACACACACACAAACACACGCACACACACACAATCTCTTGGTTATCCCCTGAGAGAAGAGACAATGACAGACCCCCAGGCGCTCTGCACCCACTGGGGAGGATGTTGATAGGTGAAACATTAGTGGGTTGGGTTCCTGGGGGGCGTGTGGCTGCAATGGTCAGGGTGGGATCCACTGGTTGCTGTCGGCTGCGGTTAGAGTTTCAGTAGTTTGCGCCCGTGCATTTCGGGGACAAGGTTGGCCTGGACTAAAAGGTCAGGAGGCAACGCCCACACTTGGCAGGGACTTCTGTCTGCCAGCCCGCCTATTGGACCTACAGAGATCCCGCATTCCTGAGACGAAGCCCTCAGCACTGACAGCTGACCTGGTTGCAGCCGTGAGTGTTAGGCAGTCTAGACCTCATATGTCAATAAATTCAAGTAAACTAATTTAAGTAGATAAGTAGACATGGCTTATCTTTTATTTATTAATCACACAAAACACAGATTTGACGGTGTGATTTCTAAACTTGAGGTCTTCTGTTAATATTAGTCCCATACGAATAGAACTTTAGATCACTTTCTGTAAGCAATGTGCTGTGTGTGCCATTATCGAACTTTCCTCATTGAGGATTGTTTTTGTTTTTTTATAAAGCTGGGCATTCATCTGGTTATCTGGCTAATAAATCTTGGTTATTAACCAGTGAGTGAAGTAAAATTATTGCTCTGCTGTTAATGGATTTAATCATAATTTCATAATTAAAAGTTTAATTTGACCACCCAGCATGGAAAAAAACTAATATTTGTACTGGCCACCTGGGTTTTAACTCAGCTGGCAGGCAGGTGTCTATTGTTGCATTGGAACAAATATTAGACAGACTTAACTGACAGTGTATAATATAGAAACGAGAACAATAACCTGCGTTTCTATATGTGTTCAAAAATGGGTGTGTTTATTCAACATCCTATAGTCAAATATCCTGCTCTTTAGAAAATAGCAGCCTTGGGCAAAGAATTCTTATTGTACGTGAAGATAATGACAACAAAATGTGAACAAACATTTACACAGATGCCTACACTTTGTGTGTTTTTCTTTCTTTTCAATTGGATTCAAATTGGAATGCTGGACCGGTTTTTTAGATTGACTATCTTACAACTGGTGGGGATCTTGTACAATGAACAGACATTAAGTACACCAATAAAATGAGCAGATATGTGAAGTGATTTTAGGCTGGATAAAAAAAAACATATTAAAAAAAGATTAGAAATAATTCTAATACACAGTTTGAAGCATCCATTTTCCGACATTACTGATTGAAAAAGGTAAATTGTGGGTAAACTTAACACCTAATTGCCTTGCTTACTTCACTACGACATTCCTTCATTTCATTCTAAATTAACCCCTTTCCTTCTTAATTTACGCTTCTCTCAATGTTTATTCCATTCTTCTTCTGAGGTGATGAAAGCCTGTCTAATCCAATTTTTCTCTATTATTTTTTCAATCGAAGCCCTGTTATAAATTATGCAAAACCTACAGTCATCCCATATTTTAATACATATAGTCTGCATCCCTCTGACTGCAAACACACGCACACCTGTGGATGTGTCCAAGCACACGATAACTTGTCTAGAAAAATTTGGTTCATGCAAATACACGATCGAGAATGGCAGCAGAATTGAAAAGTTGTTTTTGGTAATGATCTGCAGTCCCATAAGTTGTTCTTTTTGAAACTAATTCATTCTATAATGTCCATAAAAATCAGATTATATTTCACAGCACTCCTGATGAAGCCAGACATCAGGAGTGCTGCATGTCCGTCGTCATCCATACTGAGTTGATTTAGCTTACCCACCAGTACAGATGAACTGACCTGAGAAGGAAAACGCACTAATGTTTGTCTGAATCCCACCAAACACATCAGCAATGAAAATAGTTCTGACGAATCTGCTATTATATTTATGCACTTGTGTTTGAATTTTTACATATATGAAACAGTTTAAAGCATAAATCTTATGAAACTGAGAATTAACATGAGAGAAAAAGTAAGAGAGAATGTACTTAACTTTATCTATCTTACTTAAACAGTTAGCTTAGGCTAGGGCATTCGATGGTACGATCTCATTGTTAAACAGTGGCTTACAGCGCTTGCTTCCCTTAGAGTACAATTACAGCACATGTCTCATAACTAAAAAAGGACCTAACAGGGTTTGTTTGTGAGTCTCTTTTTTGAATAATCATTTCAGATCTACAGTAAGTAAGAGAGATCAGCTCTATGCAAGAGTAAAAGAACTGCTGACCGAGACCTACTCAGAACTGAAGATCTTCCTCACAAGGTCACCTTTTATTAGAGATGTTCCAGACATAATACTCCACAAATAATGCATGAGCATCTGCGATGTCAAGTGATCCAAGTTTCACATACTACAAAATACTCTGCTATCGTCAGAAAACTAGCATATTAAAAGGGCTTAATGTTTGACTCACGCAGACACACCTGAGATTCCCTAATAATAATAAGTAATTGTATCCAATGAAGCACTCTTTTTTTCTTATAATGAAATTGTTTTGTCGATAGAATATAATAATATAATCAGTATATATATATATATATATATATATATATATATATATATATATATATATATATTTCAGTCTAAACAGTCTAAACAGACAACTTCAATTTCTTTCTTTATAAGTCCAAAGCCAAAAGACATTCACTTCATCATAGGGCTGCCACTAACGGCTATTTTGATAATCCATGAATCTTTTCAAAAATCGACCGATTGATTGGATTTTTTTTCTCCTGGTTAAATAAAGGGTTAAGTAAAAATAAAAATAAATACACAATAACGAAAAACAATAAAGATGAATTTTTCTTTCCTAAATGTCTTTTAATAAACTTTTCTGCTTTTATAACTGTTAAACCAAACAGGTTGCTATACCAACAGTGTATTTGCTGAACTGTAATTGATACCTCTCATGTTGCATCACATCACTGCTGATACAAAAGGTAAATAAAATGTATAAATAAATAATGTAAAAGAATATATATAAAAAAATACAGCATTTTCTCTGGAATCAAATCGAACATCCATGTAACTTTAGGAAAATAAACAAGGGTGGAAAAAAAACAGTCAGGGCTTTGTGCATTCTGTAGTCAACACCTGCATTAGGCTAAATCGTTTACAAGTTGGATGCAACCCACATTGGAAACGCCCACACGCAGAGAGTTGGGCACTCGGCATGCAGCAACACACTTTCTGCAGTAATGTGGTTTGTCTCCATGAGCAATGCAAGGTGTAGTTTTTAACACTCGGTAACATTTGTAATGTGACGAGTATCATTGTGATTTAATAATAGTTATTGGGTACGTCATTAACAATTCACTACATTTCAAAAGTCAAGTTAAACCCAACAGAAGAGTTAAGTACTTGTCCATTAACACTGAGCTAGCTAACTAGCTTACAAAAACGAGTCTTCCTCGTCTACAGAGACAACTTCTTCCGCTTCAGATGCTCAACATTACTGACGTGCCACCAGGAAAGGTCAGCTTTGCAAATCTTGCAGTTTTTAAAAAAATGTTTTGGTCGTGTTGAGGGAGAAATGCTTGTACACCTTAGATGTTTTCTGTTGCGACAGTGCTGCCATGGCGCCGATCTTTACTTCCTTTTTATTACGCGGTGTCGGAGGCAGTGTTCGATGACATCACCGACTAATCAACTATTAAGTCATTGACAACTTGTTATTGACAACCTACTTCATTACAAGCTCACATTTAGGACACCTACATTGCTGGCTTTAAAAAAAAGATTAAAAAGATAAATCATGACTCTCCATTAGCTGACTCATTGTTTTAGCTTTAGAGCACAGACAGGTGAATGAAACAGAGACTTTATGGCCTTGTGCTCTGTCCGCTGCCTGGCATAAGACAGATAAAGCTTTTATATTCACAAGAAATGGGAACACATTTCAGCTTGGGCTTTAAGGATCGGAAGCATTTTTCATTATTTACAAAATCAATCTGCATTTGCTGTCCTTGTCCAGCACTATATAGCACATGAAATTTTTATTCAAGTTGGCTCCCACATGATGCCATATGTTTCCGACTACAGGGATAATGATGAGAAGATAAGGAGACAAAAGGAGGGCAAGATGAATATGACAAGAGAAACTGAACCTCAGGACATGCCCAAACAAATCACTGTCTCCTAAAAATCCTTCATAAGAAAGGGGAGATGTTGGCATACACTATTATCCTGACCATCTTACTCTTTCCATATCTACCTTTTTTTCTTTTCATATTTAATAATCTCACTCTTCTCTGTCTTATCAAATATTCACAGTTGATCCCATTAAACATTCACCACAGAGCACTGCTACGTTTATCTAACCGCTGCCAATCAGCTTCAAGCGAGTGCACTAGAAGACCACCAAGTCTGAAAACATGCGCGCACACACACACAAATCATCATCATCATCTGCCAGCATGTCCTGTTATGTGGCAGCATTGTTTGGCTGGAGGAGCCAGGAGGAGAAAAGTAACAAGAGGCAAAACAGGAATGGATTGCTGGCAGGGGGGAGAAATGATATGGCTCTGAGAAAATCAGACGAGGAAAGGAACTTGAGTTTCAGGGTCCACTCATCAGCTCTTGTCCATATCCAATGGGAGCAGAGAAGCCTTGCCCCTCAATAATTCAACAGAAGGCCAAACGCTGCAAAGGCTCCCCCTCTTTTCCTCCTTTTGACATCATACAGCCTTACCTAATAACAAGGTAAAAATTCTCTCACTTCCCAATATCTGACACATAATTGGAGCTAAAAATAACATAAAACACAGTCAAGATAGATCAAACTGTCAACGTTTTTTTGGGGGGGGTATTAAAAGGTGGGCAGAGAAAGCATTTCACCCACATATTTCAATCATGTGTCGCCCTCTCAACTGACAGACAGACTTGCTCATATGTTAATCAATCCATTTGTTTACCCAGCCAACATGATGACATGAGGTTAACTTGTACTATATAGAGGTAAATGCCGTCTAAAGCTCATTTTTAAACATCAACTCTGTTTTCTCCTTTTTTATTCACCAAACAATAATGACTGTTTGGCCAAAACTGTGCCTGAAGACAACTAGCTGATGAGAAGACTCCAAATGTTTGAAAGTGCCTTGAGAAGTTTGGACCTTTTTGCTGGATAAACTATTGAAACCATACATCTACTATCATAATGCTGCGATAAAACCAGACGCTCAACATTTGTAGCATGTATCATCCAGAAATACATTATATTTGCCTAACAAAAATTTGGAAGTACACATATTTGTGTAAAATATCAAAATAACTACATAAAGAATACAAATATTTTTGCCTGTGAGTTTTGGTCCTTCCACATCTTTAAGATTCTGTAGTGTGATCTGAAACATAATTGTGTGTTTACATTAACTTGGGAAGCTGCCAGTTCACAACTGGCAAATGCAGTCCTTTTTCAACATACATCTGGTAACAGTGTTATTTTCTATATTATCCAAGAAGTAGAAAAAAATGGTAAATAGAATTTATTTCTGAAGCATTTCCTAGGCTGATCTATCAATATTTACAACACGAGCCAGAATACAAATGTTTACACGCCGGTAGTAGATGTTGACTAAAAAGTAACAATATTTTAAACAAACATTCACACACTGATAGAAGAATCATAGGGAGCAATTTATGGTCCAGTATTTGCTCAAGAAAACTTGGTGGAAAGAGATTGTACCATCAGTGCTATGATGATGTTAGCCACCCCAAGCTGAAGTAATTATTTGTTCACCTTCACTGCTCTCAAAGCAGGTTTCAGTGATAGCAGTTAGCTTTTCAGTGAAAAAATGTCACTATCTGATAAGCACTAAACCGCAGACACATTTCTGCAAACATCAGCAGAGTTAATATTGACTGACTTTGACCAGAAGCAAACAAAGGCAATTGCCATCTAAATGACAACATCGATAAAGTGTATGCTTAAAAGTTCACTATGCCAACAATGACGGAAGGCAAGAGAAAGTCTAAGTCACACCTTCTCTCAACTGCCCATAAGAGGCAAAAAAACAACAACCTGTTAATACTGGATAAAGTATCCATCACTGTGATTATGTCTCACACATCACTGAATTTCCATTAAGATTCAGCCCTGTAGTTTAATGTCATTGGTATGCTTTTATTTTACATTAAACATATAAGTAGACTTTCTAAAGTTCAATCAGTGAATTAGGATGAAAGCTGACCAGGAAAAAGCAAATGCTTCTTTTCTTATGTTCTTACAAGTTTTTTTTGTTTTTGTTTACAATGATATGAGCTACTGTTAAAACTCTGCAATCAGAAATTTGATTGAACTCCTCACACTTACTTCTTAATACATTTATATTCGCACAACATGGTATTCAGCCTACACGAGACACATTAAACTCCAGGCTCATCGCCAACAACAGCATCTCTTTTCATCAGAGTGTGCACAGAAGCACGTGAGCGCTCTCCAGCACTATAGTAAAAGTAATATGTGCTTATGAGAACACTTCCCTGTCTAACTTTGGCTTCCCACAGCTTTTAATCAGGTCATCAGCCTCCGACCAACAATAACTGTCATCATTTACCTCTGTAAGATGATACCAAAGTTAATTTATTAGTGGCAATCTCAATCACTTTGTGGGTTTACATGGGACATTTTTTCTCCTATCTGAATTAAACCTTTCCGAATTTCATGTCATGAGCCTGTTTACAGTGACCTGGGATCTTTTCCGACCCGTTGTTTACATGCATCGACTCATCTAATCGGAAACAGCGCAGACAATCCACACTCCTGTTTAGTGGGTGGCGATAGTGCTTTGATGAGTTGGATGCCGACCGCCAACAAGCACATAGAAGAAGAATACGACAAAGATGGGATGCGCTGAAGTGACTTTTTGTGCATCTAACTGTCAAACCAGGTTAAACTCTTTCAAAGTTGCAATGAGTAAATGTAACCATGTAAACCCACCTGCAGTACTGGCATTGGACAAGGGAAACATTTAAAAACTCCAGAGCTGGTATTCAAATATTCCAAACATAAATTGGTGGTTTATGTGCTGTACAATATCAATGTTGTGAGCAAGAAGACCCCCAAAAGTCATTGTCATTGGCAAAAAATAATCCACCAAGAAACAGGAACATTGTTAATTTTTAAGGCTATCTATTTGCGACTATTTCCTGTTTATGCATAGCTACCTTACCTGTAGCACTATATTTAATTGTTTTCTTATGTATGTTTGGTGACGTTTTGAATACAACTCTTTGAAGGTCATGTAATTATAAGTACATATTATATATAAATATGAAATACTTACTTATCATTAATCTCAATCTAATTTGAATAATATTCAAATATTTTTCAAATATAGAAAAGAATGGTTACACATTTTTTTAATTTTAATGTTAGATTGATCTGTTGGATTGAAAACAAACATATTAATGTGAGACCCTGCTGAATTTGATTATATTGAAATCTACCGAACGATACCCTTTTTTTAAAACTTGTTACTAATATGAACTCTCACAGGTTCATCTACTGAACCATGTGATATTGGGGAAAGGACTTCAGTTAAACATTAATGTTTACTTTTTTTTAAAATTGCTGTTACTGTTTATACTTATGCTTGTCACTGGATTACTGGAGGGGAACTTGGTCTTATATGTATGTGCTCATTCACTTCTGATTGTTTTCTGCACCAAAGGTAAGATGTGGTGGTGGTAGATATGAAGTCACCCCTTATTTAAGATGGCTTCTTATTCACAAAAAGAGTTTGACTGATAAAACTCTAGTACGGAAACATAGCAATACATATTAGTCGGTTAGTTGGTCAGTGTGCAAAATTCCTCCTTCTGCTAAATTTTACACTAAAGCATCTAACTGAACACAGCCTCAATTTTTTTATTGTCAACAATATCATCTGGAAACTGAACAAATAATGCAACAAGGTGTGTTGGACTGGTCGGGTTACGGTCAGCTTTGTTTCCCATTGGCTAGCCTTTAGATTTCTCTCTGATAATCTGAATCCTCAGAAATTAACTCTAAGACTTAGCTTTGGTCATGTTGCTGCATTTCCAGATCTTACAATGAACTCAGTGATTAGGATGTTAACATGATGTTTTATTTAATGATGTCACAATTATTACATAATCATATAGTGACATTTTTTAATATATGTTGCGTAATAACTGGAATTGTCCCCGCTTGTCATATAAATGAAACAGAAATGTCATATTTCCAACCATATTTCTACAACATTTTCACTGTGTGATGTTTGACTGGTGCTCATTAACGAGGTCATGTGGTTGGAGCTAATCATGTCTTGAGTGGAGAATTTAATTAACCATTAGTGCCACTGACAGTTTAGTTATGTATGCTTAACTTTTCAATGAGCATTAGTTGTAATGAACATCGTGGATCATTTAATCAGAAAGTCAATCAACATAGTGCCACTGTAGGTACAATAATAAATGACAGCCAAATATCTTTTTGTCAAATTTACATCAAAAAAGTTTGCAATCAATACTGCTAATGAGAAAAATCCAGAAAGCTTTCAGCAGATCCATCGCCTGAAATTCACTGGACTTTGGTGGAGAGAGCTTCTAGTCCATCCGGGTGGGTATGACAATGCAAACTAATGGCCTCTTCATAAGGTGATAGTGACAGCACTATTCACATCCTAAAAACACAATACCCTTCACAAGGACAATTAGCCATACCTGGTGATGAATCACAAATTAAACAGAGAAAGTCTTTATCAAAAGTCTGCCTATGTCAGTGCCTTTCTTGAAGTGCTAAAGGCATGATGTGCTTGGATGTGAGAGATTGGGAGGTTGAAAAAAAAATCATGAGTCTGGAGTTTGTAAAAAAACATTGGCAGCACTAACATTTCAGCTCTGATTAAGGGCAAGGCAAAGCCTCACATTACGAATGCTTCGGTCAACAAAACAAAAAAGCCTTGTATGTAATAATTATGAGAGGAATTAAGTCGGCGAGAGAAAATGTGTGTGTATACTTGTGTTTTAGGTGGGAATAGAGCAATGTGTTTCTGTGATAATTGTGACCAGACACAAAAACATTCGCAGAACGAGGACTCCCTGCCAGACAGCCTATAGGATGAAGCCTTTCAGCCATGCTCTTGCCGGGTCACTACATCCGGACCACTGGCACGACCACCCGCCACACAATAAACACACACTAGATCAAATTGCATTGTTAAAGAGGTTTTCATGATCTTCACTCAAATCAATCTTTGTTTACAGGGAAGGGAGGGAGGCAAGAGAGATAACAAAAAAAACGAGTGAATGTGAATTGTGTTCCAATCGTGTCTCGCCTTTCTGGCAGGCCTGGCCATTTAAAGACGGTAGTTTTATGGGTATTGTGTATCTGTGACTTGAGTGATTATGGGGGTTGTAGTTTTTTGTTACGTAGCACTTAAGAATATGCTGGAAAAGTTTCATCCTGTTAAAAGAGTATTTCTGTTGTGACTTGGAGTCACTCATATAAATGCTGTCTTTTTATCCTGGCACTATCTCGCTTAGCTCTGGCTAAGCTAAGTAAGCAAAGTAAGTAATATCACTTAGGCCTTTGTTTCTCTGTGGTTTCACAGAAGCTACTCATCTCTTCCTCTCGTAGCGTCATGAAGATGTCCATTAGAGCTGCCGGGAGCCAACCCTTTAGTGCCTACCTAAATCTATCTGGGCGACACATGGACAGCGCAGGGCGCCGTTTTAATTGTGCAAGATGATGTAAACTGAATGTTGAAATCGTGGAAAAAATAGTTAACTCCATTCGAAACAAAAAAAGTTAGGATTCTCACTTTGGTCAAAATCACCCAATCCTAATAGAAGGGTTTGAGGGGGATAGGATAGAAATTGGAAGAGAGGAAGAATGGGGGTAAGAGCCTTCATGCGCTTCATTGAAGGCTATGCTAAGTAAATATCTGCAATCCATATCATCACTCAACTGTTTGTGGCCTTGTCTGAATGTTCCTTGAACATACATGCAGTACTCACCGACTCTGACTGCAAAATATTCACACACTGAGACTAGAAGATATAGTAACAGATTAAAGCAATATATGTGCCAACTCATACACTCATGTGACATCCAAAACAATCAGACAAAAACGCTCGGATTCGGCAACATGGCAAGCGAGTGTCAATGGCAGACTAATGTCAAAGACAACAAATCTGCCACAGCATCGAAGCACAGATGGTTGGATTTCAACATGTGCTGAATTGCCGTGCACACGCAGTGCACAGCAATTCAGTAATTGGTAAACATCATGATTCTGAAATGAAAAAACTGATTTAAAGGACAAATTATCATTACTATGCTATCATAACGTGGGTCGTGTTTTAAAATATGACTTTGTTACATGATAAAATGTTAAAAAGAATTTGGAAAGTAGTAATATCTTAGATGGGATCTCGATCACCAAAATATTATGTTGAAAATCTTTTTTCACATACATTTGTAACTTGTAGTGAACAAAATGATTATATGATAACAGTCATCGGGAACCAAAATCATTACCCCATGGAAGGTTGGATTCTAAATCCTATCAAAATCAAAGTGAATCACAGTTTGATCAAACTTGGGTGAATTCCATCACAACAACGCGTAACGTGTATCAGTAGAATGTTTGGCCTCCACATGCCTGTTTGCCCTCCAGAGAACGTCTAGGCACTCGTCTGATGAGGATGACAGATGGTCTTCTGGGGGATCTCCTCTCAGACCAGGATCAAGCCATCAATGAGCTCCTGGACAGTCTGTTGCGTTTCTTGGTGGCATCAGTTTCACCAATAAATAACCTCCCAGATATTCTCAACTGGATTCAGGTCCCTGAAACCTGAGAACCAGTCAATGGCAGCAATTCATTCAACATCCAGGAAATGCCTACACACTCTGGCCCCTTGAGGCCGGGTATTGCCCTTCACCAAGTTGAAGCTAAGGTACACTGCACCAGCGTAAGGTCTGACAATGGATCTGCGGGTTTAATTCTAACGGCAGCCATGGTACCGTTGGCAAACACGTGGAGGGCTGTGCGAATCTCCAAAGATTTGTTTTCTAGACAATCACTGACCAACCACCAAACTGGTCATAATGGATAATGTTGTAGGCAGCATAAGGTTCACAATGTTGTCGACAGTCTCTTTCTGTAAGATGAGGTCAGTATTAAGCTGCTCTCATCTGTGAAACGAACGTGGCGCCAATGTTGAACCCGCCCACTGAAATGTTCTCTGACGAAGGCTAATTGAGATGCATGGAGCTGGGTTCTGTGGCATGAAGGTCAGACCTTCATGCCACCCTCATGGAATATCTGACTGTTTGCTCCTTCTGTTCCTCCTCGTACAAACGAGCAGATACGGGTCCTGCTATTTGGTTGTTCCCCTCTCACAGCTCTTTCCAGCTCTCTGCATGTAATGGCCCATATCTTTGTATCTCTTCTATCCTCTTGAGACTGTGCCAGGAATGACAGATGGAATTAACGTCCTAGAAGAGCTAGACTACCTGTGGAACATGAATGAGAGGGCCCCGGCAAAATGTAAAACTAGAGAAACATCTGGAAAGGACGGCGAGAGAGAAATGGTCTGTGGTCACCACCTGCAAAACCATTTCAGTTTTGGGTGTTTTCTTACAGTTGCCTGTGCAGCAGGTGAAATTGATCCACTATTATTTACAGAGGAATACACAGATGAATATTCCAGAATTTAAACTGACCTAAACATGATGATGAAGTATTCCCTTCATTTTTGTTTGCAATGCAGTTATAATAAAAGCACAACAAAGAACTAGAAAGCAAGATAACCTATTAAAAACATTTAGATATAGCTCTTTACTTTTCACCTTTCATAGGTACATGAAATCTATATAATTGACTCTGAATCTGCAATAGCTCAGTATATTCAATGGCTACATGAGCTACATGTACATACTTGGAGGTGGTACCCTGTCTCCCTCTCTCTTTTACAATATTGCAAAAATTACAGGGTGACAAATAAATATTTTCCCCTTAGTTGATGTGTTGGAACAAGCAAACATTATGATGACAAGAAAATTGGTAGATTGGTATAGAACATGTCCAGAACGGCAGTCGGGTCTTCTCGGTCTACAATGCTTAGTTCGTACCAACATGGTCTTCCAAAGGACCACCGGTGAACTAGCCAAAAGGTAATGGGAGCCAAAGCATTACTGATGACCAGTGGGGGTAAGGCTAGCCCATGCTGTCCGATCCCCCAGAATAACTATTTTGGCACAAATTACTGAACAAGTTAATACTGG
The DNA here is from genome assembly GCA_037951165.1 of Lophius americanus. Lineage (NCBI taxonomy): Eukaryota > Metazoa > Chordata > Actinopteri > Lophiiformes > Lophiidae > Lophius > Lophius americanus. The sequence goes on along the minus strand of JBBDHG010000019.1, from coordinate 9,773,735 downwards.
TCTTAAATAAAGTTGTCAGAACAAACGTGCATTGCAGAGCTGTTTTGTATGCCAAAAGGGAGACCCATGGCTACTCATGGTATTCAATTCACATATACATATATACAATCTACATCTGGATCCAACAGTTCATACCAAATATACAAATATCTGTTTGTGAGGTATCAATCTTTTTTTCCCAACAGACATCAATACTTGGGTGCCGCTGACCCAAGTATACCACCAAGTACCAGTTAACTAGGTGCCCTTACATCAGATCACTTTAAATTGTACCAACCACTTCAGACCAGGAAGACTCCACAAGACCTGAAATTTGGAGATACTCTGACCCAATCATCTTATTTAGCCCTTACTGAAGGTGCTCGAAGAATTACGCTTGCTCATTTTCCTGCATCCGACACTTCAACTTCAATAATAAAATGTTCACTGACTGCCTCATATATCTCATCCACTGACAGGTAACAATGTGCTAACAAAATAATCTGCGTTATTGTGGTTTCACTTAACAGTTGTTATATAGTAGTTATTTGATAGGTTGAGGCGAATGAAGCTCAAGAAGCAGAGCGGGCGACCCAAGTCAGAGGGCTGGCGGTACAATGGATGGGATGTATATGGGATGTTCCAATACTTGCTCCATAATGATCACCAACCAGCTCCACTTACCTCTGGCTGAGAGCTTTTTTGTGTTAATAATTTTAGCAGCATATTCCTGGCCGGTGGACTTCTTGATGCATCGCCGGACGATTGAGAAGGCACCCCTGGAGAAGAAGAAATCAATAACCCAGAGGATAGATCAGTGAAACCACTTCAAACATAACAAAATTCTGTGCGTCTGGGAAAAGAGCACAGCTGACATATACCACTGGGGAGAGGGTAAGGAAGTGAGATGCATGTTTAAAACAAGTCTAGTTCTCTGTTTCAGGTGTGGGAAGGGGGTTCTGACTCCTACAAGGGGGGGGGGGGGGGGGGGGGGGGGGGGGTCAAACAAGAGGTAACATAAGTACAGGAGAATGAAGCATTTCAAAGGTAGCATTAAGCAGTCTTTTCCGACTGGCTGCATTTCTGCACATGCAGATCTTTCACACTCATACCGTTTTAGCTGCACGTAGAGATTAGATGTTACAAAGTGGCTTTGCAGCTAGGCCATGTACTGTAACCAATGTGTCCTCGCATAATATAATCCTGCATGCAGTGGGGTAAGCCAAAAATGTGCCACCACCAGCCTTTTTTTGCAGAATAGCGTCTCTTGATGGTGGCATGTGCAGAAAACTCCGCAGTCTGCTTATAAATGCACATACAAAAAAAGCAGCTGGATGACGGAGTGCGAGGATGCCGTCGTGCAAACTAGTTTCCGTCTCGTGTTACCTGAGGGTAAACGGATAAATAAGTTGGACCTACAAACGACACGTTTCGCGTCTCATCTACCTCCTGGTGCGGTCTACCTGGTGCGGATTAGACACGAGCCAGTGTGTTCTTCTAACATGGACCTGACTGCCGCGCACGGTTGCTCGGGAGATGTCGTAGCCTTCTCTTATTTTTTGACAGCCGCTCTACTGCCTTGTCAACATTGAAGTACAATGGCAGCAAAAACATGAACACACAAACACACGCGCCAGCACACACACTTACACACAGACAGGCAGCAACAACAGCAGCAGCAAAGGAGGTGGATGAGGAGGTGACGGTCGCTTACTTTCCCAGTTCCTCGTACAGCTGGTACTCGTCTGTGAATCTGGTGGAGGTTACTACCGTAGCCATGTTGATTGAAGTGAATGGGAGAGGAGGGTTCGCCTCGTTTTCAGTGGCCGCCTCGCCTCGCGCAGGTATGGGAAGAGAGCTCGTGAAGGCAGAGAGAAGAGGAAGAGAGTCTCGGGCTCAGATACAGGAGCAGGGAGTGGGAGGAGAGAGGGGACTAGAACTGTAGTAACAAAGATCCTCTATCCAGAAGATGAGTCACTCTTTGCTTTAGAAATCAATTTAAAGAAAAATGAAAACTGAATTGCAGAAGAGGACATGATGTATGCCTCACCACATTTAATATGTTGTGGTAGCAGTGCTTTCTTTCTTTGAATGCATTTTTTTTCTCGATCAGCCTCAGCTGTAGTGACCGAGCATGTGTTCACACATGATTGAAATCGATCATTTTCATTCGAGTTATGTTACAAATTATAATGTTCATGAAATTCCTTAACAACTGAGGTATGTGAGTCCAATTCAATGTGTCTTTGAAACATGCAGGTTTTCATATGAAAATAAATAAAAATTACCATGGTGACAACATTGTTAATGGAAATAGAACACCATGAAAAATCAAATCTGACCTTTTATTGGTGCAATTTGATTGATTCTCGTATGACTCTATTCTTAGTTCATCCCACTCTGACCATGCAGTCGACTCACATGCATCAACACATCAATGTCACGTTTAAACGCTTGGAAACGAAAAATTGGAAACGGTTTCCCTGCTGCGATTTGTTTTGATATTTACTCAGTCCAGAAATAATTTCAGGGTGACACCTCTGTCTGCTTTCTCCTCTCTGGAATTAGTGGTAGAGGTGGGATGTAAAGCCACGCGAGATCTTTTGTGGTGTACCAGGAGCTACGGATCCAGATTCAGTTCCTTCGTCTCTACCCTTGCATCTTAGACTCGGCATGCAAAGAGGTTAACCTGACCCCAGACCAGCTTAAAAGAAAAGCGCCATCGTTAAAAGACCGGTCATGTACTGAGATGCCGCAATATTTTAATATCGGCACAGAGCTGTGAGCTGCATGCACCCTGTGTTATGGTTTTCTCTCCGAAAGGAATGACTCGTTTCAAAATGTTGTAAGAGGGTTAGGTCAGATTACTTGCATTTTATATGTCAGTGTACAATCATTATTCGGTTAATGCATAGAGGGTGCATTACATTTGTATTAGCACGTAGTCCATCATATTACAAAAACAGAGTATAATCATCGATTTTCAATTGTATTAAAAAGAAATCAAACATTAAAAAACCTCTGAATTCAAATATTGTTCAATAAAAATAAACCAGTTGAACTGCCATAAAGTTAAGCCATTGAGTTTTACAAGTATTTTGTATATGGATGTGCGTTGTTTCTGCAAGTCCACGTTATGGTGATATAAGCAGAAACTGAAGTCTGTTTTAGAAAGACTATCACAGCTTGAACCTTGTAGAATTATGCATTACCATCCTCTTTATATTGGCGGTTGATACCCAGGCATGTTATTTTACATTTTTTAACAGTTCACACACAAATTTGAGTGACTGTGATATCACAGCGCATTGCTGTACCCCTAAGGGCAATATCCCTGTGACATGCATTTACATACGGTACATCAACTCAACAGTTTAAAGGATATGACTTTCTCGGTTTCTGCATCTACCCATTTGTCTTCATAGTGCTGAAAAAGCTATTTTGTGAATAGATTGCCATTGTCACAAATTTTCAGTATTTCACAATACTGATTTTTTTGCAATTGCACAATGATGATGGTTATATAAATTTTATCATGATCACTGCAACACCCTCACTGCAATTTATCAGAACGCGATTTAACTAATGACCTTTGTATAGGAAACAGGGAATTATATGTTTTATGTAATTGCTTGCTGCACTGTAAACATTTATTTGAGTATTTATTGATCTCTAATGAATTGTATTATTATAGCTTCTCTGCACCATGTTGAATTATGTGAGGTAATGAGGGAAGTCCAACTGAAATGTTTGAGCTCTCGAAATCCTAACATTTCTTTTTTTAGTCATGTTTTTCTAGTTGAATATGATAAAGGTAATTTATTTGTCATTATACAACACCGGGCCGTATAACAAAATGAGGTCATGAAGTCCCCATCATGCCATATACATACGTTACAGGTAGGCTAATGAAAATAAATATAGAATAGAAATGATTAAATAGAGCAACTTGTACAACTATTTATATACGTTTACTAAATTACGCTCAGGATATTGATTAATTTAAAAAGAAGTGAATGTCAATGTCAGACACAAAATGAGACGATGATTGTTAGATAGATTGAACGGTTCACCAACTTTTAGTATAGATTGTTGGAAAAAGTACTTGGTAGTTGGTAAGTATCTTGGTTAGGTGAAGATCAAAGGTTGTCCATCCATTTTCTGTACCTTCTTATCCGTTGTGGGGTGCAGGGAGGCTCAATGGGTGGGAAGCGGGATACACTCTGGAAGAGTTGCCAGTTCATCACAGGAACAACACATACAGACAGTAAATCACACTTAAATTCACAGGCAATTTAGAGTCACAAATTCTCCAGCAAAGCATGATTTTGGTCAAACCCCAGTCAGTCCCTGGAGATGAAGAACAGACCCCATAGAGAATGGCCCCAGATTAATTAGAATTCCGAACCTCGCTGCTGTGAGGCAATAGTGCTAACAGCTATGGCATCATGCTGCCCGGGAAGCCACAGACGAGAAATCTGTTCTGTTTTTCTGAGATATTTAAAACATGTTCTAATCATTATTTCACTAATGACAAACCCAAAGATGATAATCATAATTTCTACTCTTCCTCACTGTTCTACAGCGAGCCAGCTAGCTGTACAGTTTCAAACCTACTATCTTTTTTTCCATCTTCTCACTGGTCTCAACAAGTTCCCTTCAGTTTAAAAAAAACTCTTCTGTGTACTATATAGTCAATTCCAAACAGCAGACTAAGTTAGCAACTAGAAAGTTAATAAAGTAGCCAGTTTAGCCTCTGGGGAGGCAGCTTTTATCCTGAGGAACATGGGAGTCCAAAAACAGAGCTGCAATTTTATCCAAATCAAATAGATATTAAATTAACAGTATACCTTTCTACAAAAGCACAGATACCTTAAGTTTGTAGATTTTTTTCGAAGATGTGTGAGATGTTTCCATCTTTGGTAACAAGGCAAGGCAATTTATATCTATAGTATTGTTCAGACGCAGATAAATCCAAAGGGCTTTTAGAATTTAAAAACATCAAAGTGCATTCGACAACAATAACAACGTAAATACACATTTAAAAGGCAGTAAGATAGCAAAGTCTCTAAGTGCAAAAAGTGTGTATGTGTATGTTTCAACAATTCCTTGAAATAGATGACAATGAAAGCAGGGCAACAAGAAAAAACAAGTAAAAGGCAGAAAACGTCAAAGTCAAAGTCAAATAAAGACATGGGATGTCATGGGCATGATTTGAGGATAGGCCACCTCAAATACTAATGTTTTAAGCCCTGATTTAAAAGAACCTGATGTGTTTGGTGCTGGGGGGGTTGGATTTGATGTGGGTGATATGGCCCCCTCTTGCCACACACAAAACTGCTTCAAAACAGGTTTGGTGACATTCACTTTGGACCTTTGTGCTGTTTTTAGCATAACAGTGCGATTGTCAGAAACTCCAATGTCGGGGAGAACAAGCCTTTACTTGTCACATACAATCATACAAGTAGTCCTTAAATGGGTTCTCTGCATTTAACTCATCCCTAAATTATCTGCAGCGCCCAGCAAGCAGATTTGGGTTTCAGGGTCTTGCTCAAGGACCCTTCAACATGTACACTGTTGACCTGCCGATCTTGGGAAATGGCTACTCTTCTGACTGAGCTTCTCCATCATCTTAGACATTCCTTACATTGTTACTTTCAATTTTACAGTAGTACACGAGTAGTAAAGGTTCTCTCGGTTTTGGCACATTGAAATCACAGCAATAAGGATGATTAGCAATCTTACAATCGTGGGTTTGCAAAATAGCTCCATAATGATAAATCCAATCCAGAATATGTTCTGTACCACATGTTGAAAAACATTACTGTTCATCTAGTGTCTCATGTAGAATAATTTAGTTAGAAATGAAGTGGACAACGCTCAGATAGATTTACAACGTAAACTAGGCCTAAGCTATCATTCCCGACTGAAAGAATATCCGTCCGAAAGGCCCCCCATCCCCTATGTTGTACACGGAAGTCCCCTGACTGAACAAATTAAGTGTGAAATTATGTAAAGAAAATTCGTTTTTTTGCAAAAAAAAGAGCTCCCCCTAGTGAGTAATATATGAACTATGACTATAATATGATAATTGCAAGATAGATCACCTTGAGTGCATTCAAATTCACCAAGTTCGGACTAAATCATACCAACAGTGAGGAAGATAAATTCCAAAAACAGTTTATTTCATAAAAAAAATTAAATAATAAAAACTCCACCTTGTGAGACAAATATAAACTATTAGAATAAAATACGAGACATACAAAGGAAATCACCTCGAGTCGATTTACATGCACCAAAATTTGGACTTTGATCTGAAAAATTTGGAGATAAGGCTTCCCCTAGGGTCGGAAAAATACAACGACCATTCCCAAAGTCATTCCAACTTCTTGGATTCTTCTTCTTTTGAGAAAAATAATTTAAGCAAGCTCTTCCTTGCACTAAGTTCTAAACGGATTTAAAGTTTGAAAATAGTTGTGAGTTATCCCGTTAACATGGACAAGGAGACGGAGACGGCAATTTCTTAATATCCTGGACTATCTAGGGATATATTGACCTGAAACTATTAGAGTGAATGGGACATCCCTCCTCCCTCGCACCAGTGGAGGGAAATAGTAATTCAATATAGTTGTACTTTGAAAACATTGAATCCCCTTAGAACCACAGAAGCATAGAGCTGATCACTCAGTTCTTCTCTTGTCCAGGTTGCATGAAAGAGAAATATACAGAAATACCCAAAAAAGTTTCTCTCATTTCAGTTTGGGTTGTGATGTCCCCTTTGTCAAGACAGGAGGTTTTTCTTGCTTTTTTCCCTCTGATTGTTGAGGCGCTGGTGCTGAGTGAATTCTATTGACTGGATGAACCCTACCTGATGCTGGCTCCGTCTCTTCTTCTCTGGAGCAGACAAAGAAAAAAAACGTAGTTACTTTATGTTTGGTCATGTTACCTCGGCTTTTCACATATTCTATAATACATCCCTTCATTTGGCCACCAATTCCCCTCCCTTCTTCGTTGCAGCCATTGAGCCTGGCAGTAATTATGTAGTATATGTCAATTTTACATTTTATATCCATTTTGCCTGGTCGCAGCACCTACGGTAATTTGCCAGATTTTGTTTGAAATTGCCAAATATATAAATGAAGCAAAGCAGTAAAATCCACCTAACAGCTTCAGTTTGCGTAAACGTGTACATCTCCATTCTGTTATTTTTCTCTCTCGTGCCTATGAATTGTGATTGTATATCTGGAACAGTATTCAGCGAGCGTTGCTGGCAATTAATAAGTGTTTTGCAGTGAGCACAGGAGCAGTGCTCCCAGTTCTTGCCATAATTACAGGGTTCAGCTCTGATATGAAAGCCTAAGCAGCAAGGGTGCAGACATATGGTATTAATAGCTAAGTTTCCTCAGCAATGTGCCGGCCTGGCGAGGTTTGGACAAGTAGTGCAGTGACAGGTTGAAGGGTGGATGGGAACCTTTTCCAACCATTCAGGTTTGTCACCCCTTAAAATCAAGCTTAATATCTTTTGTCCGCTGTGAGAAACAACACCACCTGTTTCTCCTTCTAGCCTGATTGTTTTATTTGAAAGGACAACTTACTGCAAGCATGATCAAGGGAAACTACATGCTATTTATTTTGTAAGTAAAGATAAAAACACAAGATAATTTTGTGTAGTAACAAAATGTTTCTTTGCTCAACAGTTATTTATACCACATACTTATTTTGAGACCCATTACAACCGCTGATGAGGTAGAACCCATGGGGAATGAAACAGGTTATGTGATACATGTTATGTGAATTTGAGGGGGTGAAAAGTGAGAAAGGGCTGAGGTCATGTTATCCGTACCTTTTCTTGGAACATGGGGTTTTTGGTAACTTTGGGAGACTTCACCATCTATTAAAAACAGTTTAAGGTTTACAGGTTTAGATTATTTAATCTTACTCATGTCTGCATGAAGAGGATTGCATTTAGATCTTGCTGTAAAATAACAGAAAGTAATGTTTTATTATTGTTTTAATAAACAGAACTTGTTGGTTTTTTAACCTTTTGAATGATTTGTTCTGAGTTTAGCAGCACTTGTTGATTTAAAAAAAAATTGAATAACAAGGTGAATGAATACATTGAGGCTTTTTTGCAAGCAAAATGACAAGTAGTGTGGAAAACATGAGCAAGTGGAAGCACGATAGTGAGAGAAAAAAAGATGAGATATTTAGAACTTTAAAATAAGGAGATCTGCAAAAGGAAAGGGAATAGAGGAAAGTGAGTCAAGTAAAAGTGAAAATATTACCCCTCTCTCAAACCCTATATCCACAGGTTTAACAGGTTTATTTAGGTGATTTACCTTTATTAATGCATTAGCATGATATGTTACATTAATGATAGTGGTGAAAAATAAATGTATTTACTCAATTCAACTCAAGGTACTGTATTTAATGTCAAATTTTAAAGTGTATTTTATGCACTTTATAGAAAACAATTACCTTTATCTTACATTCATGCAAATGAATGCATATGATCAGCTCAGTATTGATTATCAAAAATGAAAGGCCTTGCATACCCACGCAGGTACTATAAGTTAGTTTATTATAAATCTAACAGGAGAGCAATTGAAAAGATTTCTTTTTATTCTGTAACAGCTGTTTTATGGAGCCACACAGCCCAAAGGCTTGTGACTCATTCTGCAAGAATGTTTTTAACTTGGCCCACGGCTGCTCTTCCTATCTTTCTCTCCTCCAGTGCGCTGGCCAGTCACATTGCAAGGTTGTATTGTATTGAAATAAGTGTGTGTTCGTGTGCATGTTACTGTGGCAGTGTGTATGTCTCAGGGAGTGACCACTGTTTTTCCATAGCACAACATCCAAGGGTCAAACCTTCCTATCTGCTACTGAGGTCCACGGAGACAGCTCACCCGATGTCATGCTCAAGTTTTAACCTCAACGATCTTCCGCGGAACAATCTGTCATGTACAGTTCGTTAAAGTGGATGTATTACCTTTCGTTTTGTGAAAATAAACCAAACCTAGAGCTCTGTCTGCAAGTAGCAATTAAAATTGTACCCACAACCTTTTCATAATTCTGTTTTGCTTAGCATCACATCCTCACCAATGAATTTTACGTCAGCATTCAACTGATTATCTAAATGCTGATATCACAGCTCCCTCCCACGTACAGGGGAGAGCTGTGCATTCATGTGTGTGCTTTTGTGTGCACGTGTATGTGACAACTCCTTAATGATTTATATCATCTGACGGTGCCTTATTTCTGTGGACCATCACATACTGAGAATTAGATGAGTGGGCATGGACCAATTGTCTACGCCAGTTTCTTATATGAGGGTCTCTGAAGAAAACTCCTATTGTGAACTCAAAGCAGTCAAATCACATCACTGGAATCTAATGCAGTTATCATCAAGTTAGTTTTACCCAGTGTGTGTTTGTTGTATTCACAAACAGGGGGCGAACGAAGCGCGAAGTAGTGCCTTCAGCTTCCTTGTTCCTGCAACAATGTCATACAAGACATGAACCCTTTGCTGAGTCTTAGAGGAAAGAAATCCTCCAGTTGTTTGATGGAGAACAGAGAAAATTATGTTGTTTTAGTGGCTTACTTACTGTACTTACTTATGTCCCGTCTGTGCACCCAGGAGCTTGAAATAGTGTGAGGTCAGGCACAATGATGGGACTGTTTCCTCTGATTTCCTCTGATAGAGACACACCAGCTCAAACATTTCACACAAGCCATTTGTTTTTAACAATGAATGATCATTGTTATGACCTGTCCTGCCTGATGTGCAGACTCTGATCCATTGCATCTCCAAGGTTATCCTGCTCAGAGATGCACTGCATCCCTCCACCTCATCCCCAGTTAAATATCTATGGATTTACTCATACAATGATAATGATTTCAATGATCATGTTTGTTATACACAGTACATATATACAGTACAATATTCTGAAATAAGTTCTCTACATTTGACCACTCTACCAACTCAACTACAGCCGCACCCAAAGTGCAGTAAAATGGAGTTTTTAATAGGACATGGGTTTTGGACCCAGGGCCTCATTAATGTCTCTCAAGGCACCACTGGCCTCTGAAGGGGAAATGACGGTGACACTTTGAAATGAATCGATGCCCAAAACACGCCTATGATAAATTAAGACTAAATACAACCCCTTTGCAGGCAGCGCAGTAGTGCAGTGGGTGGTGCAGTTGCTTCACAGCAAGATGGTTCCAGGTTCAATTGCTGTCCCTTGGTTTGCGAGGGTCTCCGGGTACTCTGGCTTCCTCCCACAGTCCAAAAACATGCAATATCATTTTCTATTATCTTTAACCACTTACCCTCATCAGGACCACTTGTCCAGGGTGTACCCCACCTCTCGCCAAATGTCAGCTGGTATAGGCTCCAGCCCCCCCATGGACCTGATGTAATACTGGGGACTTTAAATTGCCCATAGGTGTGAATGTGAATGGTAGTATGTGTCTACCCTGCTACACTGTGATGAACTGTCGCTTTGTCCAGGGTCTACCCTTCCTCTCATCAAATGTTAGCTGGGATAATCTCTCACGAGAGCGATCACAGAAAATGGATGGATGGGCCATCCCTTCCACCTCCACTGGGCGGAGACATGAGTTCAAGCCCAGCCCAGCCCCAGAACCTGTTGGTCCTTGAGCAAGACCCTGAAAACCTCTTCCCCTGGGTGCTTCAGAGGGGTTACCCGCTGCTCCCTCATGGGTGATTTGAATGCAGATAAAGTGTGTATGTTCTGTGTAACGTGATAAATTAAGGATAGATTATTATTATTATTTCCTCCGTATGTCTCACAGTGCATCATGTCAAAAGTAAAAGGGAGATGGATATGCACAAAATGCTTAAGGGCCATGGACTTTAAACCAATGGTTCTCAAACATTTTTAAATTACGTACAGCGTAGGAATTATTTTTTTCTGCCAAGTTTGAACTACATAACTGATGGCTGACTGACTTTTGTAGCTTCTGTTTTCATTTTCTGTCTCGTATTGCTGCTATGTTTCAAAAAACATTTTTTTGTTTACTTAATCTGTTGTCCATTATCCAAACTTCTAAAGTTCTTGTACGACTACTACTACTGCTACTACAAAACATGTAATTTGGAACTAATTATAATGGAGAAGGGAATGATTATCATAAAAAAATAATAATTTTAAAACCCGAGAAAGTGTTAATTTGTTATGTGAAATATAATGTCTATTGGATACAGACACTGTCGACTTTTGCAAACATTTTACATGTTCAGGTGACCTACTAAACGCTCCTCTTAAATACTCTTTATGTATATAAACAGTAAGTAATTACACATTTCTTGAAATTAAAGATTATGGCATTGTTAGAATATTACTCTAAAATACAGCTTCCTATTTCTGAAATTGTGTATTATCATGGAACATTCATTTTTGGAATTTATAATTTTATTTACATAATCTTAATCACTTTCAGCATTATATGACACTTATTATAACACATGTGTGTTAAGAAATAAAAATCCAAAATAGACGGATACTACAGGATGCATTTATTAACTAGTCAATCCTGCAGGGACTGAACAATGTGTGATGATCAGGTCTTTAAAAGGCACTAGCCACTCTTAGACACTCCTAATTTAACATATAATGACAAATCAACAAGTCATCTTGGGTTAAGTTGTGTAATGTTTAAAAATAGTAAAAACAAAATAAATAAATAAAATAACACCTATTAAATTATTTAGCGATCAAGTTTTATATTTCATGGAAAATAGTCAATTTTAATTGGTAGGAAACAATTTGAGCCTTATTAGATTTACTTTTGGTTTGATCAAGTTACATAATTCTGTTTAGTAAGGCCTCACATGCTTTAATATGTCAAAAGAAATCCTATATATCAAATAAGACTTTCTCTATAGCTATGGTTGATGCCTCCTCCTCCTCCGTGGCCCCTTTCACATGTGGTGTCCCCCAGGACTCCATCCTTGACCCCTTACTCTTTAGATTATACATGCTGCCACTGGGTCATATTATCAACAGGTTCAGTCACACTTTTCAAAATGTTCTCAACCAAACAGTTGAGCAGGACATTAATGGGATAATATACAACACATTTAATTTTTGGGGAGCTTATTATTTATTTAGAGGCCCCTATACGCCTCTTATACGATTATGTGCAACATTAATAATGTGGTACACATTGAAATCACTAATAGTTAGAGAGTTAGATAGTGATATGAAGTAAATGAATGAGGTTTATCAGTCATGTGCTCATATTCAGTTATCCTGAGTTAAATGGTTACAGAGAAAAATCTAAGATGATCGGCGTTACAAAGAAAACACATCCCCAACTTTCTTTCATCATAACTGGAAGGATTAATAAAGCAAGATTTAACAATAAGCCCAACCAGCCTGATCATGATTCGAAGCATTTTTGAAACATTTGCAATCTAATTTATTTGTTTTGGATTTCTTTTAGCGATTACAGATGACCCATTACCTGCGTCTCATGGTCAATACTGATAAGCTGATCAATGCTGAGTTCAACACTTTTACCTTTTTATGTTGTAGTGAGCAAAGATGGATCATCTCAAATTCAGACTTTTTCTGTTCTCTTTGAATTCTTGTGGGACATATATTAGAAATTGGAATCGTGTTTTTCTTCTCTGAGACAGGGAAATACATTGAATCCCACAGACAGCATGTCTTACTTAACATGTCCTAACAGCTCAGCACCATAAACATTACCCAGCATTACAACATTACAACAGCAGCAGCATTACAGCATTACAACAGCAGCAGCAACATTTTCATACGGATTTTCATTGGCGATGGCTTTCATAAAATAATGAAATCAACAAAACCCCTGGTACCAAACTACCCACATCTTTAATTTTTGTTGCTAGACCTCTGACAGCAGAGACTACATAAAGGGTCAACCTAAATCATTGGCAGAAATTGCGAGGTCACTGTCCATTCCCTTCAACCTCATCCTATCTCTTCAGGAATACCTCCATGTATATGCACTCTGTCTGTATTAATCAAACTATTCATGATAAGCAGCACACACACACATACACACAGTGACACACACATTGCTCTCTGTGCAGTCATTTGAAGGGCCAAAGTCACCCTTCTATAATTTGGCTGCAGGACATTGAGTGAGTCAGCCTCCTCAGCCAGCCACACAGTCCTGTCTGCCTTGTCTGTCAGCCAGGACGTCTATCTGCTGACCTTATACTTCTAATACTGGGTTGATCTTGTCTTTATGACCTGCTTACTTGTCGGCTCCTCCATACTTTCATTTGTCAACGGGGGTTTTAGCAAAATATGAAAATGTGTTGAGAGTTGAGAAACTGTCACAGTTCCACAGATTTGAAAATATGCCCCCAAAAAAATCAAATATGTACTTTGAGTTGTGAATGTCGTCAGGAAATAGTATAGTTTTTTATGTGTATTTATAATCCATCTGCAAATAATAAGATATTATATTTATATAAAACTAATTTACAGATTTGTCTACATATTTATTACAGGATTTGGATTTTTTTGAATTTATTTTTTGAATTTTATAGCCTAGTATGTATCCATTTCATAGGATATATTATGGTGACGCAGTGAAGAATTTTCCCACATTGTTGACACTGTGTCAGTAGTGGGCTAGATGAGAAATGACATCATCATGGTGGATCCGTAAATGTCCTTGGCATAGGCATGCACTCTCTGGTGCCCTCTAGTTAGACATTTACAATTTTATTAATTTGCAGCTTTTTGTACACATATTCAAATCTCAGAGGCTGTACTTCTAAAATTTGAATATACCCACACACATAGAGCTATATTTAAACAACTCAAAACACATTTTTAAATAGTTTTATGACAAATATGGCCCGACTATCTCTCATTAATTTTCCCTCCTTCTCCCTCTCAAATGTAATCCATTAGTTCACTTACTATCCATGGATGAACCATTTAGAGGAACAGGCGATTCCTCTGCAGGCGTGATTCCACCTTCTTCAAGAGCGACTTTAATTTGCATAGTTTACACTGCCTCACGTTCATCAACTTTTTTACCCCATTATCGCTCTCCTGCCCATCCAGGCCAAGCCAGGGGCTCCAAACCCCTCCATGCAGCTCAGGATCAGCCATAGGGTCATCTGGTGGATTCTTGGCCATTACAGCTGTCTGGTTGTACTCTGACAGCCTGGTCAGCAGATTTTTCACTACTTCTGGATGGAAATCTGCCAGGTCTGACCTCTCGTAGGGGTCAGAAGTGACATTAAATAGCCAAACAGACTTTCCCAGCTTATTACGCTGCTTCTCAAGTCTTTGCCACCTTTCTGGGCCACCAGGAAGGGCCTGTGGTGGTATCCAGTCCCCGTCACCCACATTTCCTGTTAACAGCTTCCAGTCACCAGCCCTTATTGCTGCCCTAACAGCTGTGTCCCAGATCCCAAAGCCATTGAGTACCAGTGCCTTGTCATATGGCTCCTCGGGCTTCCTTGAGACCGGGTCAATGTTAAAAAGGATTTCAGTGCGAGGACATGGTAGGCCCTCACTGATGGTCCTCCACACATCATGACCGTCTAGGGCTTGGTGAGACTGTGGGGCCCCGGCAAGCCCCAGTAATGTGGGATACCAGTCAGAAACATGGATCAGTGCTCTACTGATCACACCCTTCCTCTTCAGCAAGGGACTATGGACAAAGCCCACAGCCTTAATTCCCCCTTCCCAATAGGTCCCTTTGCCACCTCTCAGTGGCCAGTTGCTTCCCCCAGACAAAGGCTGCCCCCCATTATCAGATGAGTAGATCAATACTGAGTTTTTATATAACCCATTGGTCTCCAGACCCTGGACCACTTGTCCAACCCCAACATCCACACAGCTCAGCATGGCTGCATAGTGGTGCCTGAAGCGGTTGCCCTGGGAATGATAGCGGTGTAGAAAATGGTCTGGCACCTGCAAGGGGGTATGGGGAGCCGGAAGAGACAGATAGAGGAAGAGCGGTTTCTGGGGATCATGGCTGCGTAGGATCTGCTTCACCCTGGTTAGACAGTGGAAACAATCAAAGTTAGGGTTAGGGTTAAGGTTTATTTGTTCTGAATGTTTCAAATTTAATTCACACCTTGATGCTCACCGCTCTACGTAGAGCAGAGTGGAGTAGTTTCCTTTCATTTCCCAGGCAGGCTTGTCCCCATCATGCAAGTCAAATCCACAAGCCTCAGCTCCATCACAGCTCTGATAAGAGAAATGATCTCCACTGCCAGTCAGTGTTCCCAGGAAACTCTGAAAGCCACGTCCTGTTGGGAGGCAACTTGGCCGGCAGAAACCCAGGTGCCATTTCCCCACCATGTGCGTTGCGTATCCAGCTTGAACTAGTTGCTCTGGTAGGGTAGGAATATGTGGGGGCAGGCAGAGGGGCTGACGTGATCGGATGATCGAATGCTGGAGACCAGTGTGAATTTGGTAGCTGGCAAGGTAGCAAGAGTGTGAGAGAAGACATGAAGAAAGCAGGCTCTTGCCAAGTTATACAATAACATAATAATGGGATATTTCACAGACGGTTTATGAAATGCTGCACCCTTGGATACTCAATGATTTACACTTCATCAAGTTTAGGTGTAGATTTTAAGAATTCTATGGAATCATTTAGTGATGAGGTTTGTGTTTTTTCTTTATTTTTGTAACTAGTTTGAATTATCCTGCAATATAATTGCATAAAAACAATTTCAACTATGCTGAAAATTTGTAGCTCACTTTTTCACATTAACCAAGTTATCATGAGAGATAACAGAATTAAGCATCATATAACAAAAAAGCGCAAGGGCCTCATTCTCAAAACAGTGAGTCGGATCCGTACTAATATTGTCTGTGTACCTAAAAATTAAAAAGTGATGGCCGAATAAATAATAAAATTTATGAAACCAGAAATCTGTAAATGTTTATCAGCCTGGCTTCCTGCCCTCTTCCGACCCCAATTAATACACAAATGCAATTCATAAATGTTAATCAATCTTCTTTTAATACATTTTTATAGAGAATCATCAAAAACTAAGAGGAAATACAAAGTATTGCCTGTTTTGTGTTCAGAGATTTTCCTTCACTGAATGAAACAGTTGAGGCACGAGGAAGTGTGCGTTGGATGGATGATCTCCATCCATCTGATGAACTGATCTGAATCAGTATAGCATTGTAATAATAATGCAACTACAGGGAAATTACTCACCGGCCTGTCATGAGTTGACTGCGAGAGGGTGAGCAGATAGGCTGGACATAATAATTTTCAAGCTTGACCCCCTCTGCTGCAAGCTGGTCCAATACAGGCGTTTGGATGTCCGAACCATGGTAGCCAATGTCTCCATAACCCTGGTCATCTACCATGATAAATATAAGATGGGGAAGCCTTGGCCTTTCCACATCCTTTGCGGTGAAACTGTCATCCATGGACTGGTGTTCACCGAAGCATCCAAGGTTACTGAGCAGTGTCGCCCCAACCAGGAAAAACACAGAGCAGATTCCTACCCTCATCCTCAGCAATTCTATATAACAATCTGTCAGGCGATTGTATCTTAATGTCTGCTCTGGATCCAATAAACTGAAACTCTCCTGCAGAAAAATGGAAGGATCTGTGTGGCTGATGAACTCATCCAAAGGTCTTTATTAAGTATGAGTTCCCTTTTTTTTTTGGACCTATTCTTGGTTTTGTCAAATAGGGCTGAGCTGATGCCATGTGGTGGGAGGAGAGAAACTGTCTTCTATAAGATGTGTGCGAGACGGCTAGAGGTGTGTGTCTGTGAAAGAAAGAGAGAGGCTCTCCTTGCAGTTCTTTGCTACATTCCCTTGTACTTTGGCACTTTCAGGGAAGACCTAAGTACATAAAAATAGTAAAAATATTCAACGAAAACAAAGTTGCCTAGATCTTTTTGAGAGTGTTTGATATCTTATGCTAGATTGCAAATATTGCTTGATTATATCCATCCCTGATAGTATTTGTTGCAATTTTACTCTTTTCTACTATTGCAAGACAAAGTATCTGCTGTTAAATAATGCCTTCAGTCATATCCATCTGGAGCGTCAAACTAACAAGGAGGTTTTGAGGCCAGCAGGTCATGTTGAAATGTGTTTTTAAGAAACCAAAACAACATGTGTTACACAGGAATTTTTGAGAAAAATGAAGGAAACTATTTTTATCTCCCTTTTCTTGCCTAAGCCTGGCTTCCATATGTTGGTTACCAGTTCAATTCAGGATAAATTACAATGTTTTGTTGAATGTATGTGTATGCATAAATGGACTTGCCTCAACTTACCGGTCAGACTTGCTACATACTTGTGTTCCAAATCTTCATCTGGGATCCCTGGATCAGCTGTGCCTTGAAACGGACTATAGCATTTTGCAGTGAACTCCCCATCCGGATCAGATCATCAACACTGCTACCAGTTGATTTCATCAACTGTCTTCATGGGGACCAACTCTCTGATTAAATATTCCATTACCCTCATGTATTGGGACAGCAGGACAAGGCATGGACAAATGCAAAAGCTCTAAACCATGGAAATAGTATGAAAAAAGCGGCGTTGTAAATACTGCTGTATAACTACTACATTTACTGATTCCACTGCTGCTACTGACACTAGTACTGTTATTACAGCCATTTGTTTCTGACTACTTCTCCCATTAAAGTGCTATTATGACTGCTACAGCTAATATTTCCACTCATTTATTAAAGAGCATTTGAAACAATACTGTAAATCTCTAAAGAAAATTAAATAACCCCTTTCAACCCGGTTTTCTTGCTTGACAATGCTCAATTAATAGAGGAACCCGATGACAATAACTGTCAATGCAGGGGCAGTGAAACTCATATGACTACAGGGGAACATCCGGCCTTGAGATGAGAGTGTGTATCGACCGCTGGGCTTTTAGTCCTCACCTCACTGCCTTCTCCTTCCCATAACACTAAAAGAAAATCAATGCCTCAGATACAAGCCCAATTTCTACATTGTAAAAGCAAACTCGTGTTGCCTTACCCTGTGGGAAATTTCAAAAGCTTTCTTGCCACAGTGAGAGTGAGGCATACGCTGGAGGGATTGAGATCTATGGCTGAATTGGGAACGATGGTGATGAAGGAGGATGGGGCTGACAAAAAGGGTGTGGGTGATACACTGATGGATTAGCCGGAGAGAACTGGTGGGAAAAGGGACCATATGGAAAATAATTTTTGACATATGAAAAAAATTAATAAAAAAGGAGAAAGAGGGGATAACAGTGAGACAGAGCAACAAGAAAAATAAAGCGTCTCTGTCTAACATAAGACTACAGCATAAACAAAGTGGCATAAGAGGAGCAGTCACTTTGTCTTACTGTGTATGAACATTTGGCTCTCTGGGTGTAGCCATCAGTTTGCCTCAGGGAAATGCTGGGTGACATGAACTCTGCTCTACCGCTAAGAGAGGGGGAGGAAAAGGAGGAGAAATGTAAAGTGACAAATATTCCCTTGAAAAACAGAGTCTGTATATCTCAGAGGAGTCACAAGGAGATGATACGAACGAAAGCTTGTATAAATTGTATTGGCCCACAGAAGAATAAAAGCGTAATCCTAAAGAAAATAAACAAAAGACTTTTCTTGATGTCTGAAATGAAATAAATATTCAAAAATGTTTGTTGAAAGCCTCAGTTTTTATGTTGAACTTATTTGTTACAGCTCAAAGGTATTTTGTACAGTAGACTGCTGCAAAGTCAACAAATGACATATCCCGAAAAAATAAACTTTCTGTACTGCGACAAAGGGTGGATTGGTCAGGCTTTCTAACATATAGCCCAGTGCATTTGCATTTTTACAGTGTGTTTTTTGTTTGTGCATGTGAATGTGTGAACTTGTGCGACGGTATTGGTGTGTTTTGGAAAAGGCATTGGTGCATAGGAGAAGAGAGTAGCAGTGGTGGTGATTTATTCATGACAACGAATAAGTGACTCACTCGATCTGGAGCCACTCTGTTGAGCTGGAGCTAACGCGAGAGAGAGACTGTGTGTGTCTGTTTGTGTCTGTGTATATGTTTGCGCACATATCTGGCAAATTGCATTTAAACATTTTCAATCCATTCATTCAAATAATAATCTTTCTTCATTAAGTCTTATGATATTTGTTTTAGTATCTCAATAAATCCATACCTAATTTGTGTTAAGGGATCACAATAGTCACAAAGCTTGATCCTCCGGGATTGACTTACAGACCCAGTGAGGAAGAAGTGTGAGGAAAGGAAGAATATATATATATATATATATATATATATATATATATATATATATTGGGGATTCGATTACTGTTCTAAATCTGCTTTTGTATGTTCTTATATTGTATTGAAATTCACTACTCTAGCTTTTTTATAGGTACTGGTCTTGTGGACACCCAGATACTAAGAGGACTGATGTTCAACTTTAAAAGGGAATTGACCCATATATTCAACGACGACTATAATTTATTGATTTAACAATAGCTCCCAAACGCGTGTAGTAGACAAAGTTGCCTAGATCTTTTTCAGAGCACATGTTTGATATCTTATGTTAAATTGCAAATATTGCTTGATTATATCCATCCCTGATAGTATTAGTTGCATTTTTACTCTTTTCTGCTATTGCAAGACAGAGTATCTGCTGCTAAATAGTGCCTTCAGTCATATGCATCTGGAGCGTCAAACTAACAAGGAGGTTTTGAGGCCAGCAGGTCATTTTGAAATGTGTTTTTAAGAAACCAAAACAACATGTGTTACACAGGAATTTTTGAGAAAAATTAAGGAAACTATTTTGATCTCCCTTTTCTTGCCTAAGCCTGGCTTCCATATGTTGGTTACCAGTTCAATTCAGGATAAATTACAATGTTTTGTTGAATGTATGTGTATGCATAAATGGACTTGCCTCAACTTACCGGTCAGACTTTCTACACCCATATGTTCCAAGTCTTCATCTGGGATCACTGGATCAGCGGTACCTTGAAACAGACTATAGCATTTTGGAATTAACTCCCCATCAGATCATCAACATTGCTACAGACATAGACATAGATATAACTGGATGAGAAATATATAGGAATATGTCTTAGGCATATAATGACACCTTTTGGAGTGTGTTTCCCCTTCAAACAACCATAATTCTCTTTTTGCTCATGATTGCACTGGCGGGATGATTTATAGCTAAATCAAACAAAAATGGTGGCAAGTAACACCCCTGGCGGGTACCCTTGTATGTTGGGAAAGAATCAGAAAAAAGGCCATTCGTCTAGACCGCCGATCTGGGGCTGTCGTAAAAAATTGTTATCCATTTACAGAATATTACGCCTAACCAATATTTCTTTAGGACTGCATGTAAATATCCCCACTCTATCCTTTCAAATGCCTTTCGGCTTCTAGTGCTAAGATCCCTTCTGGTAACTGTACTGAATTAGGTGAGTTTAATATACTAAGGGGAGATGTTGAAAAGGATTGTTACTCTGGTATGAAACCTGTTTGATCTTGATGTATAATAGTAGGTAATGTGTCAGTTAGACGATGGCTAAAGTTTTGGATAATATTTTGTATATGACGGTTGATGGTCGACTGCCGGGTAGACTCTTTAACCTCAGCTGTCATGCAGTTTTAAGAGTTTTCATAGGCAGGCATAATACACCTTGTTTACGGTGGCTTTGGGTAATTTGTTGTTCTCATAATGTCAATTACGTTTTATTCTAAGTCACATGGCCGTATGACCAAGAAGTTATATGAAGCTAACAACGCAGATAAAAACATAGATATGAAATGTTTGTGTATTATATCTGTTTTATTCACTAAATGAAGCATTAAATAGTGCGTTCGGGGATGCACCTTTCAGATGTCCTCCATGAACACTTCCGTTGTGTTGTGGTTTTTGCGGATCGTTTTTCTTAATGTGCTGTTTCGCGGCTTTTGTAGCGTGCATGTGTTGTGAAATTGAAAAGATATTTCATTTATCTGCTTGTACTTTATCTATTTGCATGTGTTTTCTGAAGTTTTAGTGTGTTGTGGCTTTTGTATTCGTGTGAGCTGCCCCGGCCACCGTAACAATTGGCAATGAAGGTTCTGAAACATAATACAACCATTGTCATCATTATTGTCCTGAAGGTGACACTGACTGAAACTCAAGCTCTGCTTCTCCTAATACTTGAAGGCCATCTTCCAGCTCTGATAAACTTAATCCAATCTCTAATCCCCTCACCTAAATCACTGATGGGTTGATACAATGAGATCGGGAGGGACCAAATAAGCCACCAACATGGCGGATGCTAAGGGCCTTAAGTCGAATTGATAAACATTGGGGAAACATTTCGTCAACATACTCTTTTCCCCTCTTTTCAGTACCTACAGAGCCAGGCTTTTCCATCCAAACAGACATTTCTCCTGAGCAGAGTGAGTGCTGGCTTTGACTCATCAAAAATGAAAGGGATTATACAACCCTAATGTGTTTACAGTATGTGTGTGTGTGTGTGTGTGTATGGGGTGGTGGTACATTCAGCAGAGAGGGCCACCAAGAGGATTAAAGGAATAATGCACGCACAGTGATAATAAAGATCATGGACTAAAAGCAGAGATCCTTTTGTATGTCTGAATGTTTCCTATCCAAACAATACACAAACTGATTCTATCATTAAGTTAGTTAACCAGAGAAGAATAAGTACTGTATATAGTTTATTTGGATGGTTTGTATAGAAATTTGCCAGCAACAAACCTCAGAATCGGCTAAAATAAGTTTTTATTGACTGACACTCTAGTTATGGTCTTCTCTGTATTATATGCAAGAGGCTGCTGAGTGTAATATTCAAGCTCAGCTTGGTGAAAGTGGGGAAATGGGAGAGGAAGTGGATATAGATATTGCAAGCTCTCTACAATTTAAGGCAGAATTTTATCCATTATTGCATGGCAAAAATCCATGTGAAAACATTAGGCAAAAAAGCTTTGTGTCGCTTTTTTTTTTTCTTCTATAAATCACGCATCATATAATTGTGAATGCAGCTGTGATCAATGAGGGGAAATGTGACTGAAATATGCTGAAGAAACTTATTTCAACACCATTGCTTTGAGTGACTTTGCAAGAGTGTGTTTTAGACTCACCGGCGAGGGGCCACATGGCGTGGTTCCGACTCTGTGTCATAAAGCAGATGACACAGGGCTCATCCCTCCAAGTGGGAGACTTGGTAGAGACGCAGCCCTCTGTCATGAGCTGGGTTCATGTGAAGTTCAGCATTTGACAGTCGACACAGACTGGATTTGAAGAACAATAAAATAAAAAACATCTCAGACAAGGAAAAACATCCTGATGAACTGATGGAAGAGATTGACACATATAAATGAAAAAAAAATCAGATATTGTGCAACATAAAGCATTTCCTGTAATTGGAAGGGTGAGGTGAAGAGAACACATCACCAGGAGTGAGCTGAGGTGATCAGAACTTCCATATAACTACTATGTGTTAAATCTGCCCCTCTAATTATGGCCTCTACGGTGACTTTGAATTATTACCTGAAATAAATTTGCCTCAAATTAATAACACAATTCGCCTAGAATAGTCAGCATACTTAGATTCTGTATCCGCTTTCATCAAACCTGTAATCTGTCAACTTTTCTAAAACTTCTGACATCATGCTTATTGGTATGGCAGTCTCATTTTCACCTCATCCAAGCCAGGGGAAAGGGCTCACGGTGAATGGTTGGCAGTGTCTGTCATGCTGGCATAGATTGCTTCAGTGAAAGGCCACTGGGTCTGTGCCTAGTGCAATTCAACAGGGCCTTCTCACCCAAATCATCTTGGGAGAGAAGGAGTGCATAGAAAATATCTAAAGCTCAGTATGATAGAAATGCTCGAAAAGGAGGAGAAAATCCACACACAGTGAAAGAGAACTCCCCGACAGGAAAGAGAGGCATTAACAGGTCGACATGACAGAGATGAACCAGTCTCCAAGAAGAAAAACTTCCAATGTCCGGTCTCTTCTTTTCTTTGCAATACAACAGAGAGCATAGTGAACAGAAACTAATGGAGCCAGAGGGGGAGTTAAAATGTTCCATCCTGCTGCATATGGATTTTGACCTTTTCACAATTCTTGAAAGACAGCCAACATCTGTCCAGGGTAGAGTGAGTTAACAGACTTTAATCTGAGTTGCTGACGACAACTCTCAATGCAGTGTCTATGACTGGTCTGACAGCCAAACAGTCATTGACAGCAAAAAGCAGATTGTAGAGATTCAGCCAAGCATGTTTGTGGTTCGGTTCTCTCACTTCTCTGTTACATTTTTTGTGAAATAGTACAATATTGTTGTTCATGTGTAAGGTAAAATAAAATGGAAACTGTAGTTTAGTATAGTTAAGAGCAGTGTTTGAGAAAATGAATGACTGGTGTTGCAGACTGGTATCATAAAATTACATGCGTATGTAGTGCCATGTAAAAAATCCATGGAATGTTGAAAACATGTATCATAAATCATGGTGTAAGTCACAAATGGAAAACACAAAAGTGGAATGCAAAATGTTTCAATGTTGCGTCTATTAGCTAGTCTGTTAGCTTTTTTCAACCACAAGAGTAGGCAGGATAACTCTTCTAAAAGTTAAAATTGTTGATGAATAAATAGACTATTTTCCTTTTAACCACTAGGGGAAGCAGTAGTCACAGCTGAGCTATAATTGCAGTTTTTTTCAGGAACCTAATACTACACTTTCTCTGTTTAAATACCATTTGATATAAACTGGAAGAGCTTTATCTGAGTGTTGAGAAGTTTTTTAAGTATGGTATTTTGTTACATTTGATACCACCTCACAGAGACAGGGTGATGTATTTTTCTGAGTGTCTGACCCATGACCGATCTTAGTTGCTATCCTGAGGTTCATAGACAGGTGCACAGCATGGCTGCCAAAGGGAGCTATCATTGGTAACCTCCTGCAGCATTGATAATGACTCTGTTCCTTTTCAAGAAAGGGGAGGTCATCCAGCCTTTTCAACAGGTTTAAAGGCCTGTTGATACCCCCAAAGGAATATACAACATAGTTGAAGCAACTGAGAGTCTGTGAGCAGGACGGATTGTTTTGTTTGTTTGTGGTTGTCAGAAAGACTTTATCCAGCGCTTTAATAAGACTAAAATTAGAGTGAGTTTTAAGTCTAATTTAAGACGTGCATAAAAGAGAAAAGGCAAGGACGTGGAGGAAACAGCAATGCGATGGAAATAAGGGAAGATAATAATAATAATGATAATTGTTATTCTAATAATAATAACAACAATAATTATAATAATAATACCTTTTATTTATATAGTACGGAAAAGCATTGCATTCACCAAATGAAAAAAAAAATCTGAAAAGATATCTGTTAATTACAAGAAAAGGATCTCCTAATCACAAGAAGATCTCTTAATTACAAGATAAGGAGGATAAGTTTGTTTGTTTGCACATGCCCAGTAATGTTTATCAGGCATCTGTAACTACATCTGTCCTTTTACCAGCTGTGTGACACAGTCGTGTTTGGCTACGTCATGATGTTTCATTATCATGATGTTAAACTTACTATTTTGGGAAACCGTTATTTTGTAGCTTATTTACTCTAAACTTGAACAGGCCAAACCTAACTGCCAAGCATATCTAATAATATGTACATTCTCCGTTGCTCCAGAAGAATGACTTTCACTGCTTCCGCCACTGTGTTTATGTTACTTAAATTTATGTGACGTCACATGATGCGCACAGCGGTGCAAAATCAGGATGAAGCGTATACATGTACCTACATCCCAACATTTGCACTTGCTCGGATCGTAATTATGAGATCCGTATCTAGTAATTAAGAGAATTATAAAAATAAAAAGAACATTCGATTAGTAAGTCGCTAGCCCGTGTGAAAAATAAATAGAACGCACGTTGTCATTAATTGGGGAGTTGCGTTCACATCCTGCAGCCGTTAAACATTTGTCAGTGACGCAGCGTTAAAAACGAGAACACATGAAGTTGTTTACATTTAATGTGAAATAAACCTTTAGGCTGTTCACAACTGTTTCGTGCTTTTAATGTTTTATCGTGGCAGAAGTCTGAAATTGCTGAATTAGTTCCGCCATTTACCAAGGGACATTTAAAGTAAATTTTTATTGATGTTTAAAAACTGATTGATTTAAGATGTAATTATCAAATTGTAAAATATACTTTTCTGTTTGTTACTGACACCTGTGAATAAAAACTTTTCATTGGAAATTATTCTGTGAAACTCTGCTGGTAGAGAGGGAAACACAAAAATTGTTTGAGTATATTCTATTCCGTTTGTTTGTTCAGAATTCTTTAAAATGTGTAAATAAAATAAGAAGGAAATTGTCATGATACCTCAGATTAAATATGGTCACTTTGAGTGCTGATCGGGCCTCGATGTAGACTCCATCTTTAATTTTGGTCCCCTCTGCGATTGAGTTCGACACCCCTGATTTAGAGCATGCTAATTTTTACATTTGTAGTCCCACACAGTCGCTATCATGGCAGTATATCTACGTCTTTTATGCCCCACTAGTTCCACCACACAGAAGACTTGGCCGTGTGTAAAAATGTCGGGTCTGATCCATGTCAGTCTATGAGAGATACCAGAGATACAATACTGTAATTAATTTTTTTCTATCAACAATGGGAAAAGGAGGACCCTTTTGAGAAGCCAAACCCCCTTAATTATCTCATGAAGGCACTATATGCATGAATGGGCGCAACGAAATCTTGACGGACCTTCTACCGCTAAACCATAAGAAACGTTAAAAAACGTGTATAGAAAATTAATTTTTCTCATTTCTGCAGGTTCCACGTGTGTCTGCGTGCTTGTATCAGTTACACATAACCAGATGTGGGTCGCTTCTTGGTTTCAAAGTATTTATCATTCACTCATCACTAGGGATTACTCACTTGGGACCTATTTCAATGTAGATATGCAGGATATTCATTCGAAGCCGCATACATATTCATTCTAAAGGCTGTATGATGACAGCCAAGAATGCCATCACAGTCGGTGGAGCTGCCAGCACACATTGAGACTCACTCATTGATTGTCTATTATAATTAAACAAAACTAGACCTATGCTGCCGTCACAACAGCAAAGGGTATTTCCCCCCAAAAAACCTATCCCCTGCGTTTTAAAAACAAACCTCCTTATTGAACTCCTCAAAATAAATTTGAAGTTATGTCGAAAACACATCGTTTTTCATGAAGAAAGTTCCCCTTATGAGTAAAATATGAACTTTTAGACTAAAATATGATATAATAATAGTAATAATAATACATTTTATTTATAATGTAATTTACATTTGGATCAAATATCAAAGGGCTAAACTAATATAAAGTATAATAGAAAAGATAGATATCCTTGAGTTGATTCATAGGCACCAGTGTCGGACAACAATGGACCAAGATTTCAGGGGTTTTGGCTGAAATACAATGTGATTCGTTAAAGAAAAAAGAAAAAAGCTCCCACTCCAGATTTGGACTAAATAGGACCAACGGTTGAGAAAATATGGGCTAAAACCTTTTAAAGCTAAAGAAATATAAAACTGACATTTCTGAAAATCAATCCACTTCTTTCTCACTCTAAGGTATTTCTGGATGACAGTGTTTTTCATAAGAAAGCTCCCTGTAGTTAGTAAAATACAAACTACTAGAGTAAAATATGGTACTTACAAGATAGATTCCCTGAGTCAAGTGTTATAACCCAAATTTGGACTAAATCGAAACAATGGTTGAGAAATTATTTTTAAGGTTTTGGAGATAAAGCTCGCCCCAGGGTCCGACATATACAACTGAATTCCCCAAAACACTCCAGCTCTTCTTCACACTAAGGTCTGTCCGGTTACAACATTTGAAAATGATACTAGTTGTACTTTTTGAGTTATTGCATTAACACCAAGGATCTGTGGCAGCAGTGGCGGCGTGGGCGATGACGATTCCATAATATCCTGAACTCATTGGGCATATAATTTATAGGTACTTTATTGTTGCAAAACAGGAAAGCTCTATCGTAGTCTCCGCATTCAGATTTGACAGTCAGGCTGTCACTCAATTTAAGACTACTATGACCACAAAGTTGTTGAACAAGATATGAAACACCTCCATTATGATATTCTGAATGTTAACTTTCCCCTGGTCTGCAGATGAGTAGGCCAACTAGCAAAGGTGGTGGTGTCCTATTTTTGGAGGGGCTATCAGCAACTTAGTGACATAGGTCTGAGTGACAGGACAAGTGTTGCACTGGACCCTCCCCTCACTCATTTGGGGCAGGCATTCCTCAATGTAAGCAGACACAATCCCCCACATCGTATTTCTCTCTCTCTCTCTCTCTCTCTCTCTCTCTCTCTCTCTCTCTCCCTTGGCACCCTATGATGGTTGGCCCACTCTGGGTTGGGGTTGAACTGTGTATGCATGTGTTTTCAGGTGTGAGCATCAGCCTGGACGCTGGACACAGAGCATTTCCTGCTCAAACAGTGTGACAGGCAAAGATTGAGCCAAAGCTCTCTTAGGGGGGCCTGATCTCTGACCATGGGGCCTACGCAGTGAGGGCTCCCTAGATGAAATTTAGAAATCAACAAGGAGTGGAAAATATCCAAGAAAAAGAAGAAAAAAATACAGAGTTCAGAACAATGGTTGCAGAGGAAGTGATAATTACATTGTCCGGTGGAGCACCATGGGGCTTTCGTCTCCAGGGAGGCATGGAGCATCAGAAACCTCTCCAGGTGGCTAAGGTAAGTCAGGTCCTCCTTGGTGGATTTGACACAAGTGACCATTTCATGGTTTGCTGAATGGAAAGTACAAAACTGGGTTAGATTCAAGAGCCTTGTGAAAGGAGAAGAGAGATGTGAAATATTACCTGAGATATGATAGGTAGATATTGAATAAGCTGTGATTAAAGTTAAAATAGAATGTTGGCTGTTATGCAAGTTAATGTGGGACCTGGAGATAAGGTGTCAGCCTGTTTGAGAACTGTGCTCAGGGATGATTGACTGGGTGAACTTGAAACTTCCAGTCTGGCTGATCTAGGGTAATCATGTTGCATTCGGTCACTGAATTCTTCTTTTCTTATTAAGCTGCATAACACTCACGGTTTTAGTGAAAGTAGAGGACATTTATCTGGGATTGTGAATGCTTACTATCGCAGTTCTTTACAAGTGCTATAGCAGTGAAATGTGCATATAATAATATTAATGAATATGTGTTTATTTAAGCAGCTTTTACCTATTGAATGGAGCTTATGGATACTACACACCATTTCCACCATGATCACGATCTGTTTTTCACCAGTGAAGTAGTAGGTTTCCAGTTTGTCATATCAGTAAGAAAAAAGCCGTGCTTTGTCATGTTTAAGCTCGCAGGTTAACCTTGGTTTTATTTGTATTTAATTCACTTCATTAAATATCTATGTTAAGGACAGACACGATAACATCTGTGAAAATATGAAAAATTATACTGATATCTCATATAAAAAAAATATGAAAGAAAGAAAATATCACTGTAGAAGGAAATGTTTAACCTTACAACTCCCGTATAGAGCCTGTCGGCTCGTTTTACTCCCCCAGGGCAAATTCTTCACAAGTATTTCGTGTCCACATTTGGTACGACTTAAGCAGTCTAGATTGGAGTCCTGATCTCTATTTGAGAAAGCAAAGATTTTCACGCAACAGATACTGAATAAAATTAATAGTTGTGCTTCAGGTAGGAAAAAGATATAGATAAAGCTGGATAAATTCACTTCACTTGGACCAGTAAAGTTGTTATCACACTACATGCTATGACTTATTCTTGTATGGAGTAAGTATCTATATCAAACCTCTGGCTGTACTTCTATTATATCTGAATACAATAGACGCGTTTTTAAGACTCTGCACATACATAATGCATGCACACATGGACAAAGAACACTCATATACATCTATCTGCATATTCTTCAAGTTGTTCAATAAGTAGAACTACTTTCATGTCGCTATTTTTGGTTAAGAAATAGCAGGTCAAGGGTTCAGCCAAGGAGTATTTCAGCTCGGTCTTCAATATATCATAGACTATTTTTGTACATGCCCTACTCAGTATTTTGCTTCAAAGAGAGGAATCTATAGATTATTTTGTAATGTCACGTGCAACTGAAACCTTAAGTTTTTGTATTGCACATTGTTCCGGTTCAATCACCACATGAGCTGTCTTATGGATCATTCTTTAAGTGGTTAAACTAACCAGTTAAAAGCTTTCCACATGGTATGACAGTACTACCTACAATATACCTGTTTGAGCTCACGTCGTTTGTTCACATTTTTCAACATTCCATCAGAATCATTTTACAATAAAAAGGGTTAGTGGGTTTTAGAAATAGAGTCTGCAGTATTTAAGCATGCAATGATTTTCTACCCTGTGAATGGACTTGTAAATGCATGCTTATAGATCTAATGGATCTTTTATTTTGCGAAAATGTATCTGACCAACAAACAATGGAGAACATGTAATTTTTCATTTTAACAGAGAAGAGACACCATATTGACCTTGTCTGGAAGAATTATTCTTCCAATATGACTATTATGGAAGAATAATTAGACTTCTGGTTTTTAAAATGCTAATGTTATATCCTATATGACCTGAATTCAGTAAGTGATGGCATGTATACAGAGCCCAAAGGACGACAAACTAACTTTGTGGTGGTGGACAACAGCTGTTTCTCTATAACACTCCGAAACAGCATGCTCCTTCACCCCTGGGAGCAGTAAGGTGTTATCTCGTCAGGACTCCTACTATACTGACCAGAACAGGTGGAGCCGTTTGGGCCTTCACTAATAGACCTGATGTTTCAGTGCTGGGTTTGTGCCTGTGGGCCCGCATGCTAATGTGTGTGTGTTATATAAGGTTATGCGTATTTTTGTATCAGAGTGTGTCTTGTGTGTGTGTTTGTCTGTGGGTATGTGTCTGTGCATGTGTGTGTGTATGTGTGTGTGTGTGAGTGTGTGTATGTGTGTGTGTGCGTGTGTGTCTGTGGATGTGTGTGTGTGTCAGTGTGTGTATGGGTGTGTGTGCATGTGTGCGTATGTATCAGTGGATGTGCATGTGTGTGTTTGTGTGTGTGTGTGTGTGCGTGTAAGTGTGATAGAGGGAGAGCGTAAGGGTATTATAACTGTTATGACTTGAAATCACAAGGTGACTAACTGAATTAATAACCGACATCTGTTCCACAAACAGGCACAGGCCACTTTGAAAGGTTTACCAAAATAGCGACATTGGATTTCATTACAGGCAAACTAGAATATTAATCACAAATACTCAAGAAGGTTATAGTCATTAAGTCAACCAAAGCACTTATGTCTGAATCCCAATGTACAATACTAATCTAATGCATGGCGCTGAAGTCACAGAGCGCCATCAGCAACGCATTCAGTGTCTTTCGATATCTACTTTGAATTTATTGCAGGACAAGTTGATGTGACTTGTGTCGACCTGAGGCAATTTGGGATGGGCATTCCGCCATGGTCCTGACAGACCTTGGGTACAAATAGCAAACAGCCAAATGAAGATGGCTGCTGGCTGACATTTCCCTGTTAAAGTGCTTGTGAGTGCCCCACTCAAGCTGCAACATGTGGCATGTGTCCGCAGCAGGATCGAGCTGTCAAAACAGAATATCCTCTCTATCAGTCACCGTTACAAGGCAAGACAAGACAGCAGTTAACCTTTGTAAGGTGTTAACATACATCTCTGCAACTACAATCTCCAAAACAAACAAATCTAAGGAAAAAGACAATAAAACCATAATTGTGTTTTTAACAGTTTTACCAGTGACTAATGTACACCACGGCTCCTCAAGCCTAAACTGAGATAAGTTAAAATCAATGAACAACAAAATAGTAATTGAGCAGTATCAGGCAGACCATGCATAGCTCAAACTATTTTATTCAGAAAATAAGAATTTAGAAAAATCTTATCCATAGCATTATCGTCTTTCAGATGTCTGTGACTTGCATCACAGACTCACTGTTATGTTGACTTGCTGTCATCTACGGGAGTGTTTAAAAGGCTGCCTTCCTTTTTCTCATGCAGGTGCGTAAACGCAGCAAGGCATGCAGGGCGGGGCTGCGGGAGTTGGATGAGCTAGTGTGCATCAATGAACAACCGTGTGGGACGCTATCCCATGCCCAGGCCATGGATCTCATCGATAACTCCCCTGGGACACTACACATCCGTGTCAAACGGTTAGAAGAACAAGTGAATTATTCTCTTCGGGCCTGATGTACTCTGACCACTATGAGGGGGGGTTACAAAGAATTCTACAAAGACTTCCACCGGCCCCCCACCTGTTTTATTAACCATGGTTTTATTATAAGCTATTTTTTCTTTTGTTCTTCTTTTCATATTTTACCATCTTCTCTTAATTTCATCTCTTTTTTGTTTTACCCTCAACATTGACTTTCTCGCAGATTCTTTCCCATATCCTGTTTCATTTTGTTTGGTTCAAATTTCTTTGTTGTAGGTCAACAATATGTTTATTTCTTTCACTATTATCTCCAGCTCCATGGCATTATATTTTGTGATTGCGGCCACCACCAGTAACACACGTAAACTCTAATTTATATAAGACCGCCTCCCCAATGTTTACACCTTTTGTAATTCACGCAATTATTTTTAGTAAATCACCAGCAAACCAAACATGCAATCTGATAGAATGTACACGCAATTTTGTACTCGCTATTCGGGATCCTGGTAAATCAGGCCCTTAACAGCCACGGATACATTGTAATGTATCGGGAACAAAATATACTATGAACAAGTCAAAGACTCAGTATTTCACAAAGCATGCACTGAGACTGACAAAATTTTGATTGAGACTTTATTGTTTTGATCTTGCATCCATATTGATGTTTACCACACATTAATATTCAAACTTTTCGCCTGTTTACAGGGTGCCTGCTGGTTTTCAGTCTGTGGTGCTTGTGGCCCGTGCTCCATCCCCCCGTATAGACAAAGAATACCGTGCTGCCCTGCGTGCCATGTCTCCCAGCACGCCCCAACATGCACCTGTCCGTGAGATCCACTGTAGCCGCTCCTCCATGACCAGCGGTTTGACATCTCCGCCTGGTAGTGAGGCCTACTATGGCGAGACTGACAGTGATGCAGATGTGGCAGGCTATGAGAGGCAGCGCAGGCAGAAACGCCGCAGCCCCAGCAACTCCAACCCGGGGAAACCAACAGGTCGAGCCTCCCCTGAGGGCGGGGAGACATCAGAGATGAGTGGCTATGACAGTGCTCCAGATGCACAGGTTTTCCCCAGATTGTTGGATGGACATGGGGAAAATGGAGATGAAGGAGGGGGGCTTCCAGGGGTTGCACGGAGGGAGGTGATTTACCAGCCTCCTGGTTCAGGAATGTGGTCCTCCCAGACATCCACTGAGACCTCTTCCATCATCTCCTCAGCAGATGACCAGGGGCCACGGGATGGAGGTCAAGAAGAGGATAGTGGTTTTCTAGAGATAGCCAATGTTCCACTGGTATCCCCTGAGAGGGCAAAGGAGGCCATGATGCTAAGCTCTCGCAGCCAACTTGTGCCCATGGTGGGTCCTGTGGATAAACCCGTTGATGAGGAGCTCACAAAAACCTACAAGGAGAAGGCCAAGCAAGCCAGTAAGTACGGAAGCGTTATTACACGGACCGTGACCTGGATGTCATGTGGATTTTCAACATTTGTGTTTACATTCCCGATAAAGGTCATTTGTAGGTTCAAGAATCACAAAACCCTTTCAAACTCTATAACCGTTAAATATATCTCAGTATGCTGTCTCAGAGCACATAAATATATTTTTAAAGTTTCCGGTTTACTCTTTGACATTGTTCTTGGTCTTAGGTATCACGTTATTTTTTAGAATATCTTCCATGAACCATTTCTGTGTCATTTGCTTTTCAGAACAGACATATATCACAAAAGGGAAGGTCAGCTGAGCTCCATGTTCCCCATTTTTGTAAAAATAATGCTTTGCTTTATAGTTAGATTTAATATAAATGTGCAGAACATGTCTTTGTTGCAGCTTAAGTTAAAGACGTCCCTGAATGTTGCAGAGAAAAGTCTAGGTATTTGCGATATTCATTACTAAGTTCAAGTCTCCCCAGTTTGAATACCAAACTTAAAAAAAAAAAAGAAGCAAGAATTCTACCTACAGTACACTACCTTCTTTGTTCAACGATCAACAAACTTACAAAAAGAAGAAAACAGTTTCTGAGTGTTCCTTATTACTTTCAAAGGAGGTTTACTCAGAAAACCGTTTTGTCCCGTTCATTTCTTCTGCCGGTCAAACAGTATTATTAACCAAATATCCATCATTTTTCTTTAGATTAGTACATTAGTCCATTGAAAGAGGGTGTCAACCAAAGCTTAAGCAAAACAGAGTACAGTACAGTTAAATAGAGAATGGCCAATACAGGTTACTATATTTAAACCTAGTGATCAATTTTGGGGGACCGTAAAGCTTCTACAGCTGCATTTAGGAATCATATAGCAAGGCCGGGATACCCTTATTATCCCTGGCGCTCTCTCCCTCTCTTCTCTGCTTCTCTTGTTGTCATGTGATTGTAATATTTTCTCAACTATTTGAAAGAGGACAATTTTTTACGCTAAACATTTGCTTTCATCATTTTGAGAAATATGTTTTTACTCTTGTGTAAAATTGACCAACAAAGAGCGAAATTCCTCCATTAAGCTGGAAGATATGAAAATAGAACATGGAAAAGTCATGCTGATGCCTGACAAAATCAAAACATCTTGACATTTCTGGGTATTCAAAAGTACTTTGAAGTTCCATACATTGTGGTATTGAGTATTTAGAGAAATGCATTGACACTGAAATTTTTCCAAAACTTGTCATTCTGTCCATCGTCAGTAATAAGCCCAGTGAAAGTACAGAAGAAGGCTCTAGGAACTGTTCATGTCTCTAATTCCTTATTTATAGGTAGTGCTCTTTTCCTATTGCACTGGATATTACAGTTTAAATATGGCTATGATAATCAGCTTAATGCCAAAATATGTCAAAGGGTATGTTGTGACTGGACGTTTTCCTTTTAGTGACCTACCACACACAAATAAATTTGTATTTCTAATTTCTAATAATGATTTCTATGACCTTACTACAATAACTATAGTATTCTAAAACTATTTCTAATGGTTATGGCTTCATACCTTTCAGAACTGAACCGTGGAGATACAGCACAAGACAAAAACGTAAAAGAAGCCAAAAGCAAGTGTCGAACTATTGCATTCCTACTGACAGATGCTCCCAACCCCCACTCTAAGGGGGTGCTGATGTTCAAGAAGAGGAGACAGCGCTCCAAGAAGTATACCCTCACCAGCTTTGGTAGTGTGGATGAAGATAGTTACCAAGACTCACAGGAAGAGGATGGTGTATTCCCTGGTAGTGAATCAGAGTTTGACGAGGATGGGTTCTCTTCAGCTCCTGACCCAACTTGGGATAGTGATTACTTGGATATGCTGGAGAAGAGGGCAACTGCAGGCACTGAGGGACGTGGAGATGGAGCAGAAGAAGCTTCAAATCCAGGTTTGAGTGCCACAGCAGGTAAGGGAGCCCAGTTGTTTGAACAACAAAGAAAAAGGGCTACTGAACATGCCAAGAAAGTACAGGCAACACAGCTGCTGGCTACTCCATTGTCTGAAGTCCAGGACAGGGTACAACCAAAGATGCAGACAAATCTCCAGCCTCAGAAAATGATACCACCTGTTCCTCCAGCCAAACATCAGGAGCTTTCTGTTGCTCCTGCTCCAGTAGCAGCTCATGGAATGTCTAACGGATTTGTTTCCTACTCTGCAATTGGTACAGCTTTTATGATGTCATCCTCCCCTGTGACTTCCAAACCACCAGCAGCACCACCAGCTGAATCACCACTACCAGAATTATCTGCTAGTAATGTTCTTAACAGAACAGCACGGCCTTTCACTCCAGGCTTTATCAGCATTCGTGCTGCGACTGCCCCTGTTACGTTTCGACCCCATGTCACAAAGGCATCCCAGCGTCCTGCCACAGCAACTCTTATGCCACCCCCTTTCTCTGCTGCCTCGGATATAACCATCAATGCTCCGTTTTCACCACCTCAGCTACAACCTGGTCATCCACCGGTGTTCTCTACACCATCTGCTTTACCTCCAAGTCCGTATAACCATCCACCAGAAGCTTGTGTTAACTTTCATCCTCCAGCCATCTCTACCTATGGAGAGAAAATGCAGTCAACACCAGCGGTAACTTCTGTTCATCATACTCCATTCGGAGCCATGCCCCATGTGGTAGTGCCTTCATTGCCCCTGGCCCCACAGGAACCTGTCGTTCCAATCCCAAGGCCTCTTGTATCGGAAATGCTTGGTAAAGTTACCCATTTTGCCACAGTACCGCCATCTCAAGTGCTAACAGCTCCTCCATCTCAATATTCTATGGCTCCTATAGCTACAGTATCAATGGTCCCCCAACCAGACTCTGTAATTCCCAGCCCTGTTCCTAGTCTTACAGGTCGTACGGGAATCTTACTTGAGGCACAACGTCGTGGTGGAAAACCCAAACCTATGTTCAATGTGCGAGAGGTTACAAAAAACTCTCCCAATCCTGACCTGTTGTCCATGGTTCAGAGGCTGGATGATAGGCCCAGCCGACAAAAATATGGCCAACAACTATCAGACACTTTCTATGATGGTACAATGGAGGAGACAAGTGGTGAGACCAGCATGGCGAGGGCACCTCCTCCAGTTGCACCCAAGCCTAAGGTCATTCATGAGGCCCCACAATTTCTGCAAGCAGGTGGTAAGGGGGCTGAGCTGTTTGCCCGCAGACAGAGTCGCATGGGTATGTATGCAGTGAACAGCCCACCTGAGACACCTTACCAGCAAGAAGTGGCCTTTCACAGCCCAGCTCAACCACTTGACACGAAATACTCCCCGAATGTCCGTGCCCCTCCACCCATTGGGTACAACCCACTCATGGCCCCCTCTATCCCGCTGGGTCCTCAGAGGGACTTAGGCAGGCCAGGCAGCATGGGAAGAGGAAGCCCCCAAAGAGAAGGCATCAAGGTCCTTGATTTCATGAGAAGGCAGCCATATCAGCTCAACTCTGCCATGTTCAACTATGGGGGGAGTGCCACCAATCTGTCAGCCTTGCCTTCTTACCAGAATCAGAGGAAGCAGCAAGGTGACTACACAACAACAATGGTAGGCAGCTCATTAACCCCACCCAAGCAAATCCCCATTAAAACAGCCCGTGTCTATGAGGTCAAGAGATTCTCCACCCCGACACCCATGTCAGCTCCCACTCTAGCTCCCAAAGTGATTGCACCACGTTCAGCCACTACCCTGGGAGAACGATTGACTTATTCTGACATGACCTCCCCACTTCCTGATCTTTTTACACCAAACCCACCCCCTCAATTTACGCAGGTCAGGGCCCAAATCCCTGTTACACCTCCCAGCCAACCAGCTGGACTTCCCAACCTCCCAAAATTCTCTGCAAACCCAATTCCAAATCCTTTGTCCTATGTAGCACCTACACCTTATACTCCAGTATCATACACCACTGGGCTCCAGACAGCTAAGCAGTTCCAGAGCGCACCAGAGCTCAGTATCTTTGCCTCTTTGCCCCCATTAAAGTCTAACGTTGTTCAGGCACCCAAACCACGATTTGTTGCCACTAAAGGAGGTGTTCAGCCCCATGTTTGGAGGCCAGGGGCCATGTAAACAGCAGAAAATCAGTCACTAAGACTCTTAGATATGGATTATTTGTAAATTAGTACTGAAATGAATGGCAAACTATTAACAGAAATGAAATGCGCAACAATTTGCTAAATTATCTTATTTAAGACAGGTACAAAACATCAGTTGATTCAATTTCATCAAATGTGACCATATTCTGCCTTTCTCTACTTACGTTATATGAAAAACAACTTTAAGCATAAGGTGATGAAATAACATAAGATGTTGAAGTGATTCAGTGTAAAGATGAGATCCAGATCCAGTCAAGTTTTGGAAATATTAGAACCGGAATGATTAATCTCTACTTGCTAATCAAAAGCTGCTTATCCCGTTAATTTAGCTGCCAACACATTTACTCTCACATATAATAATGGAGTATTCTAACACATACTGTATGCTGTGTAATTCACCGTACATGTGCCTGTCCTGGGGGAAGTTTGTGTAAGGTTTCTGGAGATCTCTTTGTACTAATGTAACGGAAATCCAATCTAAACAGAGCCTGAACTGAATGTTCTTTGAAACTTGAAATGTCTGAAATATGTTAAAAATCTATAATTGCCATTCTGACAATTGGTTTAAATCACCAAACATATTTGTTGCAAGTTTTAGAGACTGGGGAACAAAATACAGAAATAGCGGCCTTTTTGTTTTTCAGCACTTTTCTTACTTACTGTTGCATAAAAGGCTTTGTGACCCACGACGTAGGTAGAATTGTAAAGAAGGAACCTGCAATGATCCAGTCTTCTTGTAAAAGGACTTTAATGATGCATAGAAAAAATTGAAAATGTTTTCAAATGCCTCAACTGGAATGAAATGGAACTGTATGTGAACAAAAGTTTTTTTTTTCTTGCACGAGAGACTCTGCTCACTATAACTGGCGCTATAGCTATGATTTTTGCATGAGTGACAATCAAAAAGTTTCCTGGCTATCACTGAAAGCACATTTGACAGCTTCCAACTGCCATTAAGGCAGATTAGGGTTTCTTTAGTATGAGTTTGGCATTTGCGGATATACTTAAGTAATTTACCTTTCGTAAACAAATAACACCGATAAGGTGATTTGTATTTTCTTTTGTTCAAGTTTGATTTCATCTGAGGTGGTGCAAAGGGAAGTCGCATGACTGAGAGAGGCTGTGGCGGTGAAATGTAAGCATTTTACTTGTCGGTTTACTAAATGGGATCATAACCCATCATTTTACAAAAAAGGGTTATGGTCAAATGTGGTTACATAATATAAAATTGTGACTTACAATAATGTATGGTTGAACTGTTCATAGATATGATATCCCACAGCCTGTAAAGGTTAATGGAGGTTGTCCAGGAAAGTATGGTAATTGAAGTTTGTTTGTAAAGCTAGAGAAGCGAATGGACAGAATCACAGAAGTTTAGCTGGTGTATTTCCATTAACAATTAACGTCATTAAAAAGTTCATATTTAAAGGCATTGCAGCTGAAAGTTTGTATACCTAAAGATAGGTATGTTAATGGTAACAGGTAGGAAAAGAAATGAAATATGAAAGATTTTATTTTCAGCTTTAAGGAGAGACTTATACAATTTTTTTTACAATTTTTACCAACAATTTCTCTTAAAGCTTACTCTTGTTTTCATATGGTAACAAAAAGAGTGCATATTTGTGTTGGGGTGTATAATATAGTAAATACTTGTTTGTGAATGTTGTTGGAAGAAAAATAAAATAAAATTAGATTTGAAAGCTCTCTCAGTTGTCTCACACACCTGATTTTATATTGTCCCCTGTTGCTGAATGTGAGATTTGCACCTCTCTAGAAATGTGCAGTAAAGCCACGCAAGCATTAAATGTTATTATAAGCGACCAAACACTGCAATAACTGTGAGTGTATATTGGTCTAAATAATATATGTTTAAGCATACACAGAAAGCCTGTTATTCTGGGAGAGAAAAAAAAGAATGTGCAACACACGCACACACAAACACACAAACACACAAAGAGTAGAAGTGCTATAAAGCTTATCAAGCTCAAAATACTTCACCTTATTCTGTCCCACCTCTACAAGATCAATATCATTATTTTATTTAAAACATGATAATTGCCTATTAATCAGTCATATTTGATGCTGAAATGTTAACATCAGGTTGAATCTTAAACATACACATTTGTTATTCACAGTTTTGTACTCAGATTGCACTTTGATACAATCCTGATGAATAATTGTATATAAACTGGTAAACACTATTACATATAGTAAAAATGGGGTAAAAATAAGTGACAGTCATACATGCATGCAGTACTAGATCTCACTAAATAGATAGATAGATAGATAGATAGATAGATAGATAGATAGATAGATAGATAGATAGATAGATAGATAGATAGATAGATAGATAGATAGATAGATAGATAGATAGATAGATAGATAGATAGATAGATAGATAGATAGATAGATAGATAGATAGATAGATAGATAGATAGATAGATAGATACAACAACCGATAGACTTGTTCTGCACGCTGAGTTAGGGTGCAATTAGGAGGGCATTTCACTTCCAAATTCCAGTCTCACAGTGTGTCTATACTTAGGGTTGTTAATATCCAAACATAGGAGTGTTTTACAGTGTAAATGACATTTTGCCAGGTCACTGCTGTAATTAAGAGCTTGTTCTTAAATTAACTGCTTAAAAAAGATCAAATAAAAACATAAAACTGGCTTCTCAGGTTCCGTAACGTTTCTATTTCAAGATATATAGAAAATACCATGTACATAAGTGTCCAGTTTAGTTCTTTTCAAATCATAATATCATTTCAAGTAACAGAAATAAAATGACAGAAAGATAATCATATTAGTTATAAGGCAATCTAATTCTTCACGGACATGAATATCTTCTAGAGGACATGTAAAAAACGGAAAAGATACGAAGAAGCTTGACAAATGTCAGTATCAATTTTTTCATTTCCTCTTTCAAAAAATCATCACAAAAATCAAGAGTGGTTCCAAAGTGAAACAAAAAGTTTCAGGACAAACTTTCTGTCTGCTCTAGAACAGTTCAACTCAGGCCATCATTCAGATACAGTTCATGACAGATGCAACGAGCCCTCTGCTTGTTTAGGAACCCTAAGTTTATGTATGCACAGCATAATAATAATAATAATAATAATAATAATAATAATAATAATAATAATAATAATAATACTAGTAATAATTTATTATTATTATTATTATTATTATTATTATTATTATTATTATTATTATTATTATTATTATTATTATTATTATTATTATTATAATCATGAAAAGAATCTGTCCTTCAGGTTCAATTCAGGTCATAAATTGATACTGATCGTTGTTTAGTCTCCACTCCACAAGTCATAATCTACCTCTTATTATCTGACACTGTACACTATCTATTTAGACAGTTGTAAAATTTCATATTATTGCTTACAAAAAGCAGACCTACTATGATAGGTAATTATTCATAAATGGAAAAAAACACAACTTGATCCAATTTATCAGATCTCTGCAATATTTGATGCTTTTCTGATCATTTTGTTATATATTTCTATTAACCCTCGAGAAAAATATACAAAAAAATTTGTGGGAGAAGTCTGGGGAGGACTTTCTTCAAAATACCGACAACAGATGAGTTGGGGGTTTACACATAGGGACTATGGACATGTTCACCATGCATGAAAGTATGACAAAGACTAAAAAAATTACTTAAATATTTTTGATGCAATTGAGCAACAGTTCATAGATCATTCACATCATGAAATAAATAACAAAAGACGTGTGTTGTTTTCCTTGGTTATCAGTCTTTGGCTACCCCCCTGACATGAGTTCTTGCACATGCTGTTATATCCATGCAAACATTCTAGAGGATCTAACAGCTCCCTCTCCACAAGATCAGTCACATGATGCTTCAGAGGAACCGAAAAAGTGATAATATAGTGTCTGGTCAGTACAATTTAGGGAGTCAACTCAACCTTAGCTTGAATCAAAACTCACATGCCTTAATGTCCACATGCATGCTTGACCTTTCTCAGTTCACTTGTACTCTACTCTTCCTCACTCTTGTTGTCTCTGTCCCAAACACAACCCGGTGTCTTTTGAAGTTACCTTATAGCTGAGGTCTGTTCCCCTCGTTCTTTGCTACTAAATATAGTCTTCAGAACCATCTGTGAGAATCATTTTGTTCCCTTAATATCCCATCAGCACTTTCAACTGGCCAACAGAGACTCCCCCCTCTCCAATCCCTATTCATACTTTATACCACTAACTTCAACCTCCTCCTCCTGTCTTGACACCAACCCTGCTGCCACCCAAGACCCCAACCCCCTGGAAGGTTTTCCATCTGAGTGTAGGGTGGGTTTTGCACGTCCCAGGACCTGGGTCCATCCATACGTAGGGTCAGAGAAACTGTGGGATTTATAAACTTGTGCTCACCAACACTAAGCGTTGAGTCTCCTTTTCTCTATTTAATATTTATAGATCTGTCTCTCCTCCCAGGATTACACCAGAACCCGGTGAGTGGATGTGCATCCCATTTGTGCTTTTGGTTCTACTAATAAACCAGCAGCTTGGAATTATCGTCTGGCTACTGCAGCAATAAGAATAATATATGCACAACATGTTGGCTACAATAACTACTGTGGGATGTGCAGCCGGTTTCAGGGAAAAGAGTAATGGAAGACCAACTCAACAACTGAGTAATCCTAAAGACTTTTCTTTTATTAAGAATGATTTTGATTCAGTCAAAGAGTAAAGTAAATTGTCTCTGGGAGACACAGACTAAGCGCTTACATTTTTTCGTACGTCTTAAATTTACCAAAGTTATGTGTGAATGTGCTGACCATCTCTCTCTGGGGACGTCACAGAGATATTATATGCTGCTACCAAATCCCGACAGGGGGATGGTAGGTCAGAGCACTAGGAGTCTCTTTGCTTTTAGTTGTTAAAGGCAATTAAATGACTGTCCCAAATCCATCACAAATACTCCATATCTCGCTCATTTTTTGGGACAGGTTCAAACATATGGTTAAAGCGATGTAATGGAAGTGGGTGCTGTGTCCTCATGAGTTGTGTCAAGCCCATTTGATAGTCGAATGACGCCAATACACGTCGCTAAAAGTGTTGGCTGGAAATGTATTTTAAAAATAGCCGCAGTGGGTTGTGTTACAACCAATAAATGCAATGTGAGGTTACGCTGCTTAACAGGACCTTAAAGAAACTATCAAAGCGTTGTACGCGTTGATATGCGAGTAGGAGGAAAAAAGTAGTTAATAAAGTATCGTAAAAAGCCTCTTTAATCCCAGAAGAGAGGCGTCACAGAAGAGATTGAGTTGTTAATGACTCAGCGGTGAGAAATTTGGTCAGATCCTATTTTATGATCCTAAAGCTTTGGCTTTTACTGCTGTATAACACCATCAGAATGCTCGGATCAAAATTTCTGCCTAAGCCAAATCAAGCTTTTACATGTGCTTATTTTGACCCAGTCTGTGTTCATGTTTCGGGTACACAAACAAAACAGAACACACATTAATCTACATATTTTCTCTGGGGTAGACATCTGTTTCACTGCGGAATGTGGGGAATCTAAGGGCACTGACATCTGCCTTGAACTTGAAAACAGAGAAGGGCCCACGCTGTTTGTCTGATACATTCAGGACCCCTGGATTGACTTACATGGGACGCTGATGGCTTTAGGTGTTGACAATCAAAAGGGATCTCGATAATTTGGTATTTCAACTGTGTGAAATGTAATGTATCTCTGAAGACAATAAGCACTCCCTCTTCAACCTCAGTCTGAACTGTGGGCCGTGGCGAGGAGCTTTAGAGTCAGAACTTTAATCCGAATTTTATAATGGATGGATATATATATATTTATCCTCCTCGTTTGCACTGTTGTCTTTTCTCAGATCATATCTATCTATCTATCTATCTATCTATCTATCTATCTATCTATCTATCTATCTATCTATCTATCTATCTATCTATCTATCTATCTATCTATCTATCTATCTATCTATCTATCTATCTATCCATATATATTGAGTATAATTGTATTGAACAGTTAAATGTTATATGAAATATATAGTATAAGTATAAGTAGTATAAGTAGTATAATTCATGACATCATGCAAAACTCTCTTATTTACCTGCATTGAGAACTTTGCTATTATTACTCAAATATGCATTAAACATTTGTAAACTAAAAAATATTCTAAGGAGAAACTGAGACAATATGTTTGGTATCTTGAAAATGCTGACAGTGTTTTTTTTCCTGAAACTCCAGCAATGCCTTTGGGAACACCTGCCCCCCTATACAAGCGGAAAAAAATCTCCAAAATCATAACTGACCTATCTCATGTCGCTCAGGATGGTAAGAACATGAGCATGAAGCCAACTTTCCATGTGGTCCCTTTAAGCCATAAATAGAAAGTTGACAGATAAAATACACTGAATGTGGAACACTAATCTTACAGTTGATTGAACGGTTAAGTTAAATGTAGGTTTTTGTCCATTTTTATCCTTAACAGTCACCAAAAATCATCACAGGTGTGTAACATTAAGTTCTGAAGTAGAAAATATTTGGTTTTACTATATTAGCAGGAAGAATATGATTTCAGAGAACTTTAAAAAAATTACAAATTTAGAGATTATATGATTTATTTCACCTACATTTATCCTCTTTGGTATATTTCTACACACAAACCATCTTTGTTCATGACTACAATTATTTTGCGTTAAAAGCTTCTATACTTTTAAAGGGATATTTTCTTTCCACACTAAATGTAAATACTGATTTGTTCAAATGACCCTTACCAAGAGTATGAGTCAGAACCAGAGGCGTCTGAACTGGACCTGGGGAAAAAAATCCAGACGCCCAAGGACATCATGTTGGAGGAGCTTTCCTTGATGAAGAACAAAGGCTCCAAGATGTTTAAGATGAGGAAGCAGAGAATGGAAAGGTTCATCTACGAGAACAACCCTGATATCTTCAGCAGTGAGTCTATGGTGAGAGCATAAATATAAGTAATGGATTCATTTGTGGTCTGAGGCAGAAGGTGGTGTGTTCCAGTTCATGCTTTTGAGGGATTTCAACCTTGTGCAGGCAACTGTTACCTCTATCTTAATGGATTATGACCCCATTAGCTAGAAGGTCCCTGGTACGAATCCACCTCAGATTTCTGGCTTTTCTGTGTAGGGTTTGCTTGTTCTCCCTGTATTTGTGTGGGTTCTCTCCAGGAACTCCGGCTTCCTCCCACAGTCCAGAAATATGCAATACAGCGGAATTGGTGACACT
The DNA here is from genome assembly GCA_037951165.1 of Lophius americanus. Lineage (NCBI taxonomy): Eukaryota > Metazoa > Chordata > Actinopteri > Lophiiformes > Lophiidae > Lophius > Lophius americanus. Next base: position 9,729,732 of record JBBDHG010000019.1, on the reverse strand, counting down.
TAAATTGCTTGGAGGAGTGAGTGCATTATAAATTAAATGTATTATTATTATTATTATTATTATTGTTAGTGTGAATGGTTGTATGTCTCTGTGTGTCGGTCGTGTGATGAACTGGCCACTTGTACCCCGCCTCTCGCTCAATGTCAGCTGGGATAGGCTCCAGACCTCCTGCAACACTGAACAGGATAAGCGGTTGAGGATGAATGAATGAATGAATGAATAAATGAATGAATGAATGAATGAATGAATGAATGAATGAATGAATGAATGAATGAATGAATGAATGAATGAATGAATGAATGAATAGAAGGGTAGCACTGACACCACTGACAAGATCATGACATAATCTGGACGGATTGATAAGTATTGTACCAGCCCACTATGACAGCTAGGTATTTTCCCGGAATCCGTTTACACATTTGTGTACATGTGTGAGCTGACTGACCCTGACGCTCATTGGTCATGATGAGTTGATTCAACGCACCAGATCAAGGGACAGTCTTGCTAATTTTGAGGCAGATCCTCAGAAATTTCTTCAGAAATAACAGACCAATTCATAAGTCACGCTCCCATTTCCAACCAGTGATGTGAGGTGGAAATTCTTTTGAGGTAATGGCTTCCATTTTGTGGGTTGTGTAGGGAGTGCTTCTGGAATACCTGGAAAAGGGTCACACTTAGGGCAGCTTGCTATGCCGATCTCTTCAGCCAGAAACAGGAAAGCATCAAGAAGTGTTGGCATGGTAAGCTATAAAGAGGAGTGCTATTCTATCAGGAAAGTCCACCCTGGCGATGGTTGCCATCAAGGAAAGTTAATATGACTTGTTGAAAGCGTAATCAATTTCAGTTATTCGAATTGATGATGTAAAAGACGCAGCTCAGTGGGCACTAGTTTGTACGGTGATTGCGGTATTAATTGCTGCTGTGGACCACTTTATGGTAATCAAAAATGCTGACGTCTACAAGAACCTACCAGACCAACGGACTAAGTGAAATTGTAGTGTAGGAGAGGACTAACTTAAAAAATAAATGTTTGACGGTTTTCTAAAGATAGATACCTGAGAGATAAGGTACGGAGCTCAGACATCTGGAGGGAGTACGCAGTAGAGTAGCTGCTCTTTCTCGTTGAAAGGAGCCAGTTGAGATTGTTTGGGCGACTGACGATGTCTACACGATGCCTCCGTTTGGAGGTTCTTCAGGCACACCCAAGCATGAGGAGGCCACCGAGTGGACCCAGAACTCGCTGGAGGGACTATACTGGATATCTCATCTGGCCCGGGAATGCCTCAGGATCCCCCAGGATGAGCTGGACATTGTTGCAGAGAAAGTGACGTCTGGAATGCCCTTCTTAGCCTGCTGCTACCACTATCCGACTCCCGATAAGCGGAAGACAATGGATGAATGGATGGATGGATGTATAGGGTTTTTAAAATTGTCTCTTTCTGTCTTAAGCCACATACCCATGGAGAAAACAAAATCCCCTTCCTGTCATTTGAAAAATGATCCAGAATGACCCAGAAACACATACATTTCATTGAGAAACGGGCAAGGTTTGAAGAAAAAATCTTTCTTGTCACTTTATAACCCTTAATTTGTCATAATCAAACATTTACTTTCTTTCATATTTGTTTGAAAGAAAAATAGTATTGAAATGGTTACAAATTGAATTAAAAATTGAAGTGGGCAGGAAGAATATATAAAAATAATGGAATATGAATAAACTCTAAACTATAGACCATTATCTCCAATCCAAGCTCATGGCTCAATGTGTTCAATATGTATATCATGAGTAGATTCAAGAAGATGAGACACTATACCAACTGATTATATTTCTTCCAGGACAACCTTGAGATGTTCGTTCCATCTCTGGGTGGCCAGATTGGAGGGCAGATGATAAATGTTGGCGGGCATTTCCTTAGCAAAGAGACTGGACATGTGTATTATGGAGGGATGCGTATCGGAGGAGGAGGGCCCCCCGTGCCTCCTCCAAAGCCTGGAAGCAAAGCTGCAGGAGCAAAAGGAACAAGAGGAGCAGGAGGTGCAGGCGGTGTAGGAGAAAAAGAAGGACAGGGTGGGGGTAAACATGGAAAAGGTGGAAAAGAAGGCAGAGAGGGTGAAAGGGCTCCACTAAAAGGTTGGCATTGCCTTTTTAGGCATTTTTAAGATAATCCTGTTTTACAGTCCAGCACCTGTTTGGAGGGAAAGGATTTAAATATCCATGGCGATCTTCAAATATTTGTTTTATTTTTACTTGACCTTTCATTCACATTAAATTCATTGATAAATCTAAACTATTCTACTACATATCTAATTATTCTATTCTACTAATAACTTTACACTAAAACGCCCACTTAAAGAGTAGTTTAACACCTGCTGAAAATGCTGTTTTTTCTATTCCAGTGGTTAAATTTCTCAGCAAGGCACTACTTTTCAGCCTGTTGTTAGTATTTGGCTGGACATTTTGAGAAATGGAATATTAATTTATGTAAAGAAACATATGGCTAACCCCCGCAGCTTGTGGGCCAAAGATTTACTCTGCAAAACAGGAAAACAGCTTGGCTATGGCAACGTTAAGAAAATCTTTCTACCAGCACCTCTAATGTTTTAATCTAACATTTCTAAGCCCTGTTTAATGAACAAACAGCAAAAAGTAAATCAAGCGACTGTTTCCTTGATTGTTTATTCCCATCTACATAAATTATCCAAGTATTACTCACAGAATTTAATAGAATTCTATAAGAATGTATTATTATTATTATTATTATTATTATTAGAATAACATTTTCCCATTTTATGAGTTACTTATTAAGGCCAGGTGTGTACAAGCGCTGTAGTGTTTTGTGCTCTATAACTATGATTGTTTTCCTCACAGGGAGTGGATGTGACGACGCTAAGGAGCACTCTCAGGTGAACATCTACGTGTCACCATGGGAAAAGGCCATGAAGGGTGATCAAAAGCTCATAGCTACTCTGAAAGTTTTAATGCCTGGTCCCATGAAGCAACAAGATTTTCCAAACTGGAAATGCTTCAACAGGTATTTCCTAAAAGGCCTTACTATGTAGGTCCTTTGTGACAAAAAGGTGGTAATGACCTTCTCACCTTGATTTGCTAGGTGTGCCTTGCCCTATGGCGGCTTTGAAAATGCCGACCAGTTCCTGAAATTCCAGCTGCCAGAAGTAGAGGCAACCAAAAAGGAGGTGGAATCCATAGTGGTGTTCCAACATAACGTCAACTGCCGACCTTCGTTCAACCGTACTCCTATCGGCTGGGTGGGCAGCAGTGAGCCCGGCAGCATTCACATGGAGACAAATGCTGTTCCTTTCGATGGAGAGACCGATGAGCTGTGAAAAAATATTCATACTGTGACTACACTCACTGTGCACACAAACGTGAATTAACGCATGCATACAAGTAGGCATGCACACACATAGACAAGCTTACTGAAGTCGAATATGAACCCCTCAGTGTGTAAAACTAGAAGCATAAATAAATTGTGGACATGCTCTTATTTGAGTTGTAAAGTAAAAGAAATAAGCTGTAGATTTCATAGGGAGATGAAACATCAAATGTTTATTTTTTCATTCAATGAGTCTAGAAACTCCTTGAATTTGAAACAAACGCTGAAGAGAAGTTGTAGATTTTGTCAATGGGGAAAGAATGAAACATATTTGAGGGACAGATCACTGTTATTCTACTGCTGTGCACAATGTCTTGATGTCACCTTGTGGCCATATTTGTTATCTCCTATCGCTGTTTTTGTGTTTTGATTCTCTGATCTCCTGTCCAGCTATGAAAATCCTACAGACCTGTCTAATCCATGCATGCATAGAGTCAATAGCTAATCTATTGACCAGCAGAGCCAACTCATTTTCTCCATAATAAATCCCTACAAACTGGTACAGTCCTCTTGAAGAATGATTCAAATATAAAGGGAAAAATGTCTTGAAATCCTCGCAAATTACACAAATTACCTCAAAAACTCAAAATAACTTGTATGTATAATCCAGTGTTTCATGATATGCAAAAGAAATATTACAGAAAATGCTGATTTTAGTGAGCAAGATTGTTTCAAAGTCAATGTCAAACAAATGGCTCTTTTTGTTAACAGATATTGATCAAATGCATTTCCAGCACTTGACAGAAAGTGACATGACATTCAAACAATAGAGGTGCCCGGCTAACAATCTGTACACATTATATATGGATAATATACAGAAACGTGAATATGTATTTACTCATATTACAGAAAAAATATTACATTAATAGATCAATTATATAATTATAAAGTGTTAATTACATAACTGAATGATCAGTTTATTGATGAGGTGGAGCTCTGTTTTTACAATTTTTGGAAGTTACTGTACCTTTAAACATAAATATAGTAGGCTTTTGTTAAAAAGAGCTATATGAAATGTAATTGAATAATTACAGTAACTTTCCGAAATGGTAAGTAATAAAGTACTTTGTATCTGTACTCAAGTAGAGTTTTCAGTTATCTAATATTCACTAGTATGTTTATTTTTCCAACATCTTTTACATTTATGCCCTACATTCATGTAATACAAATAGCTGGACTTTCTACACCTCACATTTACAAAAAATTCAGATAATTTAGGTGATTCTTTTTATTTTGCATCATGGAGAGTGAGAAGATGCTTGAGGAATAGAGGAAAAATGTACTGGTGGTGGTAAGTGTAAAGCTGATGAGCCACACAATGAAGATCCGGGAAAGACTAGTGGAAGCTAGGTTAAGAAAGGTGGTGACGATTTTTTTTGCGGCAGTATGGTTTCATGCCAAGAAAGAGCACTACGAGCCCATTCTTGTTTGCTTTGGTGATGGACAGGCTGACAGATGAGGTCAGGAAGGAGTTTCTGTGTTCTATGATATTTGTGGATGACATCGTGATCTGTTGTGAGAGCAGGAAAGTGGAAGAAAACCTGGAGAGGTGGAGGTATGCCCCTGAGAGAAGAGGAATGAAGGTCAGTCACAGCAAGACAGAATTCTATTTTATATATTTATATATAGTTATCTGTGACAGAGGAGCAGCAGCAAGAGTGAAGGGAAAGGTTCACTAGATCGTTGTGGGACCAGTATGGTTTAGTGACGATGGCACTGACCAAAAGCGAGGAGGCAGAGCTGAAGTTGTTGCGATTTTCTTTGGGACTGACGAAGATGGACAAGATTAGAAACAATCTCATGAGAAACACAGTCCAGGTTAGGCATCTTGGAGACAAATTAAGAGGCCAAATTGAGATGGTTTGGACACGTGAAAAGGAAGGATAGGGGATCTATTGGTAGATGGATGCTGGAGAAGGATCAGCCAGGCAGGAGAAAAAGGGGAGACCAAAGAGGTTGTTTATGGATTTGGTGAGAGGACATGCAATTAGTTGGTGTGACAGAGGAAGATGCCGAAGACAGGGTGAGATGGAAACAGATGATCCGCTGTGGCGACCCATAAGGGGAACAGCCTAAAGAAGAAGATAATGTGCTTTACAGACATCAAGACTGATTTCAACCAGAATGGACAATGTGCAAAGAAAAGTGTGTTGTATGTGAGAATCCATTAGTGTATATTATGCAAAACAGATTTGATATTATGACAGATGTAAATTACGTAAGAAAACAATAGACTGAAGAAACATGCATGATTCTCAACCATGAATAAAATGTTCTCTTCTTCTGTTCACACTGAATACATTTTCAACACAGTAATGGAATTTGAAATATATCTCGAAATTTCTCAAACCAGTATTATATTAATCCGACGACTACTATTTTGCCTTGATACTTTGAGCATATTTCAAAGCTTGTTTAGAATTTTTACTTTAATTTGAGTACAACCTTGAATAAATGCTTCTTCCTTTACCAGAGACACTTTTTACACAATTAACTGTGCTTCTCCTTGGATTAAGAATGTGTGTACTCTTGCAACCACTAGTATTATCTTGCTTTCACCAGAGGTGAAAGATAAAGATAAAGATAAAGATAAAGAATGCTATCTTTATCTTTATCTTTATCGTTCACCTCTGGTTTAAACTTAAAGCAAACTCTCCAGGTGTTCCTTGAAAGCTGGTTCCGAAGCAATTGGACTTCTGTTTAGACTTGAAGACGTATCACCTCTCATCCAAGAGGCTTCCTCAGTTCTAATTGATTGATGGGGAGACAGGTAAACTTTGGTGGATGTTTGATATAAAGAGAGTTGTTAGGATACAATCATGCAGATGACCACGTATCACTAATGTGGGTGGATAGGGTTTGTTAGCAGTCGTGACACCTTATTCTTGATTGTGTGTTAGGTCATAATGTGAGGTGTTAGCATATTGTGATTCCAGGTGTGATTGATGGGGAAACTGTCTGGGGAGAGAGGAGAGACTGCACTGTACACAGGTGAAAAGTGGTGGCGGAAATCCTGTCTAACTATAGCCATTTCTAGTTTAATGTAAATGGCTTCATTCACTCTTCCATCCTCTCGAAATAAGTCCAAAATACGAACATTGTTCACATGGGTGTCCCCTGTCCTTTCCCTTGGGACACAGATAGCCTGCTGAGAACCACTTCTCCAGCTGTTTTTCTGGTGAGTTGCGGTAGTGCTACTCCCACACTGTAGGGGGCGATAATGCTCAACTGGTCGCCATACACCCAAAACAATCTAAAGAAGTAGAACCCATTAGTTCTGAATGTTTAATGCCGGATTGTGGTAAAGTTTTGTCCCCACTACCACCTATCCATTTATATTTGAGAGTGCGGTCTCCAGTTAACAGCATTGCCATGGAAACCAGCCCAGTATTATTAGGTAACCATGTAACTTATTCCTATCTACACGGTTAGCTAGTTAGTTTTAACATTAGCTAACGTTAGCTTACGGAAGTTTCCAGATGATAGTAACAATGAGGGAGTGAAATTGCCAGATTAGCACGAAATGTTTTACATACACGGCTTCAGTGATGTTCACTACATATGAAACACCACAACAATGCTGATAAACTGAATTGTTTCACTTTGACGTACGCGATGTTACCGTTCTTTCTTAACATTAACATGATGGCGCAGTGTTGCCTAGCAACGACGGGGATGTCTAATTATTTGTCATATTAAGATGGTCTTAGTAGGCTGCTATGAACTTAAGACATATTATGAAACTCGGACCGGTGTCTGTTTATTTTTTTATGTTTTTGCCAATAGTAGCTCAAAATTTAACAGCTGGAATTAGGTTTTCAATCCAGGATTTTTTTTGTGAAGAATTGCATTTAAAAAAACTACGACAACTGGTATTAGTGTTCTCCAGTAGCTTTAAAGATTGAGTCAATTTTTAGAAAAAAATGTTTTAGCAGGTGCTTACTGTTAAATAACGATATGTATTTTTTGAGTGATTGCTGCATGTAGCTCTGAAACACGTTAACAATATACGAAGAATGTCTGCCTTTTCCATGTAGCATTGCTGCCACTGAAAGAGAAAGCTTGTAAATCAAAATATATTTTCTCGGAGCAAGCAAAATCATAATAAAACATATGATGAAAATAACTTGAGAACCCTCTCTTTCGTCAAGCGTGTGAAAGTCAGGAATGAGCATTGAAGCAGGTATATAAGAGATGTAAGCTTTATATGGAAATTTGGGAAGATGATTGGAAAACCTATCACAATTCCATCAATTCATAGATGTGGATGGAACACGCCTAGAAATACTCTCCACTATACTGATGATCAACAGTAAGCAAGTAGCTAGACCAGAAGTGTTAGAGTGTGGATAATGATCACTCCTATGTAACTTTACACAAATGAAAAAAACTACCAAGAGCTGGCGTGGGGAAGACAACAACAAAAGACAACTTCTTGCAATCATTGAAGAGATTTCAAAATATAGAGAAAATTGACACATAAATGGAGACTACTAGATGCACAACTTACAAAATGAATTATTTTCAAAATTCAAATTGGAGACATTTGAATGAGCACTGCAAAGAGCACATGGACTGAAACAAGGTTTTATGAGAGTATTTCCCAAACATTTTTTGATTGGTTCTTTACCCTTCTGTTGTCTCGTAGACATTGTCCAGTTTTACTAAGTTTTTATTAATCAAGATTTAAGGTAAAAAAAAATGCTTCTCATTATTTGTTTTGAAAAAAAGTTATACCTTGCATATATAAAATACAACCAGACCCAAATGAAATGATTAAGGTATTGCCAATTTGTGTTCATAGCAGCAGAGAAAATTACAAGAAAATAATGTCTAATGAAGTACAATATATAAGTAAATGTATAATATAATAGTGATTAAATTGATTTCTAGGAGTTTCGGAATGCCTGTTCACAGCAAAGAACCAACTTTTCACTTTGGTGTTTGCACCCTGTCCATAAGTTGTACTCCTCTGAGCTTTTATTTTGGTCATAGTTGTTTTACATATTTCCATTGTCATCAATCAAAAGTAATCCACTGTAGATATATAAAGTTGTAAGAACTCAAGTGTAAGCTTTTGCTGCGGCTCAGCAGATCATAACATGGTGCGCATTTTACAGTAAAATGGATCTAGGGAGACCTTTGTGTAATGATGGTGTAGTATCATGATCGTACACTCCATGGTTTTATTAGATAAAGCAATCTCTGAAGGTGGTCTTGTGTTGATGTCTGTATATTGACATTGTTCTAAAAATAAAACACACAGAAATTGTTGACGCTTTGGCTGCTTTGGTGTTGATGCCAATTACTCCTTGTAGTTAAGATCGAATGAAATGACTCGCTGTGTTTTAGGTGCATTATTACAACAGTGATTTTACCTGATGACACCAAAACCAAATTCCAAGCTGGCACCCCTGCCACGAACAGAGATACTTGCGTATTGGGTGCTGTCATTTGGCGCCCACCTGTACTCTTTCTACCAACTGCACAGGTTTTCCAAAGGTAAGGTAGACTGACATAAATGCATTGGTTCAAATAAGAAGACAAGGTAAATAAAAAGCTTCCTTTGCCTAATTTGTGCCTCAGAGCATGAAGCACAACTGCAGAGGGAATTCCAGTTGCAAAAGGGCCTTCTTAAGGGTTTTAACAGGGTAAGTTCTATATTAAAAATGTTGATTAAAGCCCAATCCGAATTGATATTATAGTGCATTTCAATGAAAAATACCAGATTTCTTGTAAATACAAAGTATACTGTCTTGATTTATGCTATTGAAATAGATGTTATTGATTTGCTTGATCAAATACTTAACAATTAGATGTATTAACACATTAAAATCATTTAAAACATTTTTCCAACAAGCTTAGAAGTGTTTTATAAACATGATGAATTTAGTTATTTTTGTCAGGACGCATCAGACTTTGAGTGGAGTTTCTGGATTGAGTGGGCTAAGAAATCTTTGCTGTGGACTTTAATTGGTCACGGTGTGATATCGAGACTGACCACAATCTTTTACCGCAAGGTAGGAAGCAGCTTTTGTTAAACTGAATATTAGTGTTTAGTGAGGGATGTTTTATTGAACATATGTTTGATGTTTCATCTACAGCTTAGGGTACCAGCACTCACAATATATGGCATCCTGGCAGCCAGTAGTGTGTTGGGGGTAAAAGGTGTCGGTGTTCTGCTGGTTCATATGGGCCTATCCTTTTCAGTAGCTCAATGGCGAAAGCCAGCTCTGTCATGGACTTGTAACCTGGTTTTGCTATCCACACTTCACATTAAACCACTTCAAGAGATCCAGGTGGGTTATATTAGCTGAATTCCACTTGTTCATGATTTAAAAGAATTCTCATAAAAAAGTCAATTTAAATATTTGTTTCATTGTAAAGTAAAAGAAAATTAAAACTTTCTTTTTATGCTATGTATATTTTGAATTCACATATAATTTAGATGTCTTTTTAAATGTATGGTTGGTTAGAAAATTTCACGATCACAAACTGATTGCATATTTGAAGGAAAAGAAGGCTACCTGTGTTTGTGTGTATGCTGACATTATATGAATTTATGTTATTGTACTAAAGGGCAAGTCTGAGAATCAGCGGTTTATTAATAGATATGCAATCTTTTGTAGAGACCAGAAGAGGGCACAACATACCAGGGGATTGTACATCTATGAACCCGTAATCTTCATTATTTCAAGTATTAGACACATTAAATTAAGAGGATGGGAAAAGCTTACCATTTCCTCACACAGATATTACCAATAATAAATATGAATAATAAAATAAACAAAAGATTGAAGACCAAAAAATATTATATAATCGTTATATCTATTTTATATATATATTTATATAGATAGAGAGAGAGATAGGTTTATATATATATATATATATATATATATATATATATATATGTATATGTATATGTATATATACACAAATATATAGATAGATAGATAGATAGCTTTCCAGCACACATGCATAGATGGGAAAGCAGTGCTGTTTCCTATTCTCTATCGTGGTAAACAGACCTCATTAAAAGTTGTCTGCTGCATGTGTTTAGTGGTATGTATTGACAGATTTAATAATAACTGCTTGTCTAAATGCGTAAATGTGAAAGTATGTAATCTTCTCAGTTTGTCCCGTTGTGCTTACAATAGAGAGTGACTTTTTTTAAGGGCCTTTCTAAATTTAGTGTCAAACTGTCAAGAATGTGTCATAAAATAATTGGCCTTGTCTCTGCGTTACACAGAAAAGCTGGTACAAGACGGAAGAGGAGTATATTCTGCTACTCTTCAGTGTTGCTGTGTGCGGTCTACGCTTCATCAGCTTCAGCCTGGAGCATTGCTGGTGCCCTCCTTACTGTGGTAGAGTTGTGCAGCTCTTTTGGTTGTTTTCATACACTTTTTATCATCCTTTTTTCTACAATGGACCCATTGTCACCTACAAAGACTATGTTGAACAGGTAAGGGACAACACTGTTTTAGCCTGAATTGCGTCTTTCTGTTTTGGTCTGACAAAACAACAGCTTTCGGCTATTTGACATAAGATGTTATTGAATTTTGCCGATTTTCTTTTTTTAAAAATTGCTACCATGATTTTGGCAGGTACTCATGCAGCTTTCTTATGTCTGCTTGCTTTAATTTCCATCCTTAAAGTTTATTTATAAATCCTGGTATTCATTCTTCTCATGTGCTTCTAATTAAATCAGCTTTTAACAACACTCTCACTCTCTACACTTGCAGATGCGTAGGTCCGCTGAGGTGGGTCACGGAGACAAAACTGCTCTTAGTTACTGTGTACTCAGATCTGGACGGATCATAGTGTGGTGGTTCATTGCCGAATACATGATCCATGTCATGTACATGCACGCCATCCATTCTAATGAGACCTACTTAGAAATTCTTCCTCCTTGGGCCCTTGGTAAGTCCCTGTACGGTGTGCATTTTTGGACTTTAATGTTCAGCGTAATGTTTCAGCTTTAATGTTCCTCTGCCATTTCAGACAAACTGAATATATTTTCCAGACGCAGAATTTAAAAAACATGTTTCTCTCTCAGGTTTTAGTCAGTGCTAAAATTCCTATCAGCTACTTTATGCTGATCGAGTACTCCAGTTTTTAGTCGATCTGACTATCGATAATTATTTTTTTATGAGGAGAATATCACACAAACTTTACAAACTTATAATTTCATGAAATTTCTAACATTAACATATCATTTAACTCGGTACAAGTTGTATTTATTTGATTATATAATTTGTCCATTGAAACGTGATTCAGATGAATCCGAAAGATAGTAATCTCGCCTGGGGCTTATCTGAAAAACTATAGATTCAGCTAAACCAAACTTTACATTTAAGTTAAAACAGGATAATAATGAATGTATGATTAATATACCTTTTGAGAATTTGTGGGGTTTTCCCTAAATTTAAAAAAAATTTGGGTTAGGGATGGGTTATCCATGGAAAGATTGTTTTGAGGAGACTCTGAAGGTTGGTAACCTTCTTCGTAGCACACATCCAAACCAATATTCAGAGAGATCCATTTGTTGTTTGGGGGGATATGTCATTCAGTCTCACAAATCGGACAGGTTATGTTCCGTCTGTTTCCCCGTCTCTGTTCCCTCATTGTATATAATAACTGTATTGCTTTTAACATTGTCCTCCTCTCATAGGTGGTCTTGCCTTAGCCCTTGTCCAGTTTTTCTTTGTGAAGTATCTGGTTCTGTTTGGCCTTCCATCTATGCTGGCTACGTTGGATGAGCTAGTTCCCCCAAAGCTTCCTCGATGTGTCAGCATCATGTACAGCTTCACAGGGATGTGGAGGTAAAATCCTAAAGTGAAGTCAACTACTGGTACTGGCATTCACATATATTAAATTGTGCTGCATTGATATTGCAGCGTTTAATGCCTGGAAATACTGGTATTCCTTGTATCCTTTTGGAAAGGTAATTTAAAGTTCAAGTGCCTCGTGTACTCACAGTGATTCAGCAATAAGACTGGTTGCAGTGAATTGTCTCGTCTTCTGTCATTACTGGCAATCAGAACAACAAGTCACCTCGGCACAAGCAACTTTGTGTTATTCTTTCAGACTCGAGCTTAAGTGGTCTGCACACAGGGAGCATCCCTGCATTTAAGGACTCCTTCTGGTTCTGGACAACAATGTCAATCATGAAACAAACCAAAATCAGTCCTCATGTACAGAAGATGTGGGTGTGTTTAAACGGGATATGACAAATAATAGGTGTGTCAGTGCGTCACACTGTTCTACACAAGGGAATAAAAACATTTCAAATATATTCTTCAGGATGACTCAATAATGGTTGAGAATTAGTTTAAAGACACACTGAAACATGCATAATTATTGAGCTACACCTGTCACACCAGCCTGCACAAAGAGTGGACAATATCAGTTTATATAATCAAAGGAAATGTTGTGATGTTTGCTTTATTATTATCATTTCACATCTTTTACAAAAAGCAGTTAAAAATACCACATCTTGTTGGTGCTGATGGTGTCTCAATCTTTCAAGTTAATGAAATTGATTGCAGTGCATTTTAAACGATAAGGCACATTAAGGATCTGCATTACAATGCTTAAAATCCTACTTATCAAATAGAACTTTCTCCATAGCCATTGGTAATGCCTCCTCCACCGTGGCCTCTTTGACATGTGGTGTCCCCCGTGGCTCCACATCTGGCCCTTTATTGTTCAGCATATATATGTTGCCACTGGGTCATATTATAAGCAACACTAAAATCCAGTATTATTGTTATACTGATAATACACCCATTAAAATCCGGGGAACAGGGCGATTTCAATTTTGATTTAAATAATTTTTTTTGTGTTTCTCTGAGATAAAAATGCTGGGTACCACACAACCTTCTCAAACTAAATGGAAATAAGTCAGAAATAATTATGTTTGCTCCTCCATCTCTATTTTGTTTACTTCAGAATTACTTTAGAATCATCTTGGACCCCGACCTCAAATGTCAAACCTGCAGCAAGAAATTTGGGTGTGTGGTATTTGTTAATGACCTTTCTTTTGAGACACAAATAACTAATGTTGTTAAATCTTGCTTTTACGAATGAAGGACCGTTTCCAAGATTATGTCCTTCCTCTATCGCTCTGATCTGGAGGTAATCCATGCCTTCATTTCATCTCATCTAGACTACTGTATTTCATCGTATTCAGTCTCCAGCTTGTTCAGAATGCAGCAGCTCCGGTTTTAACAAACACTAGTAGACAAGACCATATCAGCCCTTTTTTAGCCTCTCTTAACTGGTTACCGGTTACTTGGAATTGATCCTAAGATTTTGCTGGTTACTTTTAAAGCATTGGCTTAGCCCCTAGCTCCACCGCTGAGCTGCTCCGCCCCATTGATCCGGAGCACAGTCTCACATCCTCGGACGGCAGAACTCTGCTGGCTGTTCCTGAGTTCCACATAAGGATTAAATGTTACCAGTGTTTTCTGGTCAGGCCACCCAGCTCTGGAACTCCCTGCCTGAAGAGCTGAGGCTTGTAGAATCAGTATCCTTAAAAAACTTCTTAAACATATATATTCAAGAAGGCTTTTAGTAATCTAAACATTCAGTCTCATTGCCAAATTGTCTCATTTAAATTTTTAATATTATTTATAATCTGCTGCCATTGTTGGTGTCTTTTAATGGCTTGTTTCTTATCCTGTAAAGCACAAGTAGCCTTGCTATAAAAATAAAGTTTATTAATTATAATTATTTATTAGTATTAACTGGCAAAATTTCAAATGTCACAATCTAAAGACTTTTAAATACAGATACCATTTTGTGCCATCTGTGTCGTCATATTTAGTTGTGAGGTCCTCCAGGATTCAGACCACTGCTGGAAAGTGAACAAAAATTATGGCTGGTACACTGTAAAACAATGCAGTCTAATACAGTAGTCAATAAATCCTCTCTTCATTCATATTATAAGCCATTTTCATTCATTAATTCACTATATGTAACAGCTTGCTGAACTGTATGCTCATTTCAGAGGCAGCATAAAAACACCACATGCGATGCAATAATGATAATGATAATACAAAAAAGGTTATTTGTACAGCACATTTAAAATTGTGTTTTACAAAACGCCTTAGACAAGAAAGCAAAATAATTTAATTGAAGACTTTGAAAATTTTAGGTTATACCCATGCAGTAAGACTTTGAGCAAGTTTACTCTTTCTCAAATGAAGGCTACTATGCTAACATGTTAGCAGGTTTTTTGCTATGGCTGGAATAACTCATTATAATTAAGAATTAGTGAAACTGAGATTGGTCAACATGTCTCGAAAAAAAATTTGTGCCATCCTTTTACCTTTGGGTTGTCAAAATTTTAATTATTTGACTTCGGTTTAACACAACAATGTGCATACTTTTTAAAGATCTTAATATAACACTTCTCAAAAATGAGATATAAAATAAGTTCAACCTTCATTAATTCCACAGGAAATTCTTGTGCAAGTGTTGGCTCTAAAATTACAATCACAGAAAGAGTACAATAAATGAGTAGTAAGAATTAAATATATAATATAAAAATCAAAATGTATAAGAAGGAAATACAAAACATTGCCTAGAAATAACTACATCATTATGAGCGCATTAACTTTGTTTACTTACTGGTTATTATACTGTTAAATGAAAAAGTAGTGTATCATAGAGTTTTATGCCACCGCCAGCGAAATCCCTCTCTTTCTAAATGTAATAAACGTACAGTAAATATTCCCTTAATTTATCGTGTATGAGAAAAGAAGACCACGTGTTTGGTTCTTTAGTAAAACTGCGTGGGCTGTAGACTAGATTGACCATTGTGCTGACTGCGACACACTCCAATCCAGTTGGTGTGTGCTGAGCTGTCCAATGTTGACACCATTGATGGGATACAAAAACCCGTCGTCTGGCATCAATGACTAAAAAGCTTTGGTTTATGGGCAGCACAAAAATAAATAAGATAAAATGCTTTATACAATTTTCTTCAGTGACAAAGCCACACGCACGGACACAATGCAGCATATGTGAATACTGCACATACCTCAGTATGGAGCTCAATGAGCTTACTCAGTCCTATGTTGTTATGTAAATTTGTGACTCCAATTTTCTTTTTCGCTCGCCCTCAGGCACTTTGACGAAGGTCTGTATCGATGGCTCATCAGGTAAGAGGCACTTCATGAGTGGTGGACTGACTAATTTAGATGTTAATTCTTGCTAAAAATGTGAAATGTCATCTAAATCCAATAGCTTTCATGTTACAACATCTAACTGGCTGTTTAGATATCTGTTTGCCTGTCAAACTGATCTCATTTATCTATCAGTAAAGTATATTTATCTGGGGGGTTTTTTCAATCCAGATTTTCTTTTTGCCTCATACTATCACATTATGTCTGGTGTTTATTGCACACTTCTTTTGAAGAGCTCCTGCTCCTGATCTTGTCAGTTGAATAACCTTAAATAAAGGTTCCAGCTGCCTGCCCACATAATGGACAAGGATTCATTTGTATGTAGGTTTTTTCATAATTGTGAGGTTGCATGATGGTGGTGAATAGTTCTTCTGTAGTGTTACTCTTTCCCCACCTCAGAGAGATGCCTCCTTGTTTGACATGTGTATACATTATAGGAGTATTAAGTGTTGCTTGAACATAGTTTGGATAACGCATATTATTAGTTTGTCTCATTTTAATGATAAACACTCGGCTGGATGCCCCGTATTGGGAATTATGGTACACTTGGTAGATGCGCTTTGAGACATTACCGAAACGTTATAGTTGCATGATTGTCAGAAAACACGCTGCTCCCCTGTCGAGAGATTCCCACAACTTGGTTATTATTTTGCTAATTATTTGTTGAGCTGTTAGACATGTTTAACGGTGCACATATACCTCTTGCATATTTAAGATGGGTTTAAAATGAAATCTGGCTCATCAGACTGATAAAGCAGCTCCATTGAATTTATTAGAGATCCTAGGATTAATTTGCAAATACTAGTTTGATCACTTCAATCTGTGTCCGTTTGAAACGTTTTTCTGCTCTTAAATGACTTCTCTTGTAATTATCTGACTGCAGATGCTAAATGATGCCCACGACACAATGCCCCTTTATTCCTTCTTGTGAAAGGGCTTTTAAAGCGGTTTTAATGCGGTTGTGATATTCTGTTGAAATTGTCTAAAGAGTGCTCGATGAATGTGTAGGTGTTAAATTATATGCTTTACATGACTCACTGAAACCTTATCTCCCTGAGCAGCAAAGTGGTAGATTCTTCCCCAATCCATTATGCTTTTCTTGCTGTTGCAGAGCATCACAGTTTGTCTTTTCTTTCCAAACACATATTGGTCAACACAAGAACTCTTATTTGCTGTTTGAGGTCCTGTTTCTTTCAATGAGAAGAAGCATATGATCAAATATGTAAAGTGTAAGTAGGGACATTGTTGAGCGTGTTTAAATTTACTATATGAGCTCAAAAAATGCAACATTACTGACAGTGTCAGTCTTAAAAACCTGTTTACTCTACACCCAGCAGCCATAACATTATAACCACAGACAGGTGAATTATATAGCATTGATTATCTCATGACAATATCACAAGTGAAGGTTTATATGAAAGTTTTGGTTATCATAGCATGTCCAAAACTACAAATCTTGGTCATTCCTGGTAAATACTTACTAAAAGTAGTTCTAACAAAGCAGAAATGGTCAACGAGTGAACCAGAGTTGGATTCTAGGACACACAATGCACACTGATGCACATAGGAAGACAAAACTAGTCCCCGTTGCCCGCAACCCAAATTAAAACATCATTCTGGTCCTGGTAGTAAACTGTCAGAACACACAGTGCTTTACAGCTTGCTGCCTAATGAGATGCATAGCTGCAGAATGGTCCGTGTGCTCAATGGTGACCCTGTCTCCCCTCGAAAGCACCTACAATGGGCACTTCTGCATCAGATGTCCTGTCCAGATGTTCATGTGGATGTTACTTTGACACGTACCACCTACTTAAACATTGTTGCAGATCAGGTACAAGTTTTCATTGGAAACGGTATGCCCTCATGGAACTTGCAGAAGAGTAAGCCCTGCCACACTTCAAAATGGTTTAAGAATTGGCCTCCAAATTCCTCTGAGCTCAATCTAATTGAGCATTTCTGGGATGTACTGGCAAACAAGTTGGATTCATGAAGGTTCCACTTGCCTATGTACACTTAAGGATCTTAAGGACTTAAAATTTTTACTGCTAATTTCTTGTTGCCAGATACCACACCACATCTTCCGAGACCTCCAAGGTCCAATATAAGGCAGGTGGTTATAATGTAATGGCTGATTGGTCTATGTTGTTTGTACCATCTGCTTACATTACAGTGATTTTAAGTAGTAGATCTAAAAATTGAATATTTTTTGATGAATCTGTGTACATCTAAATCATTTAAATAGATGACAAGGTGTTCAGTTTGGCTACATTTTCATTTTTCTCTTGCTCTAACTCTCTGGTTCCTTTCCATCTGTTTTTTGCATCCTTTCATCCTCCAATATGGCCAAGCTGGCCACTCTGTTTCAGTCTCAGAAAATACTGACTCATCTTACAGGAACATTGATTAGCCACAGGGTGCTTGAGATAATTAGTCCCAGCTCAGCAACTCTAGACAGAATGGGATGTTTGTTAGTGTGTTGCAGTAATGTAGCGTGTTGAGACAGGAGGTACCTTTGGGACAGATGATGTCCTCACAATATCTGAGACCATTTTTCTTCACAGCGAGCACCACTTCCTTCACTGATTGGTGAAATATTAGTCCGACTAAGAGGGCTATTACATAAATATAAGTCTGCTGTTTCTATACAAAGCAAATTGCAACCTCTTTTGAAACACTGTAAGATTATATGCACAATTAATGTGCTGGATATTTTAATTTGGATAAGTTTACTTTGAATGTGGAAGGTCAGCTTCAGTGGGGAAAGTCAAGAACGTCAATGACATGTAAGAAGTGCGTCAAATATGTGAAGGGTTTGATGTGAGTCACAGAAACCACTTTGGAATCATTAGCCCAGATGCAGCAATATAACAACTTGGAAGGATTTACAATCCCTGGAGTGCCTTTTTTCTGTACTGGACGTTGGAGCAACATAGTTGATTAAATATCAATAAATAAGACACGATCATTTATGTGAGAGGCAGACCATTGCATCGGGACATTGAGTTGTTGCTTTGTTGTGTAACTGCAGTCTCTACAGGCTGCAGTAAATCTGTGTTTTTCCTTCATTAAAGATCTTTCAATTGTAATCAACATTTATTTTCTGCTACTGTGTTGTTCTGCTTCAAAGTCTTACAAGTTTATTGATATTATTAAATAGATTTTTCCTTGTTATGCCCTCATCTTCTAGATACCTCTATGTGCCATTGGGAGGTTCACGGCAAGGTCCTCTGCTCAAAGTGTTATCCACTGGTCTTGTGTTTGGATTCATCTGCCTCTGGCATGGCGGCCATGACTACCTACAGTACTGGGCCCTGCTGAATTGGGCTGGAGTTCTGGTGGAAAACGGAATGAAATTCCTTTTTGCGACACCCTTTATTCATTCCATTATTGTAAGTGGACAAAAGTGGACAAAGTAGTTTCAAAAATGTAAATATTGTCTTCTAATAAGAGTTAATACCTGCAGCTGCTACACACAGAAGTCAAACTGGTCGATCCCTGTCTCATCCAGTTGGATTAGAGTTAACACCTGACATTGATGGTAGCAAAAGTCGGTTTCCAGTGCATTAAAAATAGAAACCTAAAAATCTTGTCTTTGGAGAGGTTCTCAAAATTGAAATGAAGTCTGGTCACCTTTTGTGTAATCCTCCTACTTTATAGCCACATAGTTCAAGTGATTTGCTTCTATTTTCTTTCTCAGATTTACGCTGAAAATGTCTTGTGAACGCTATGTAATTTTCTTTTTATTTGCTGATTTCCCAGGAGCAGAATTTCTCTGCAGTGATGGAAAGGCGCTGCATCGCCGTTCTCTCTGCCTTCTCTACTGCAATGCTCATCCTCTCTAATTTGGTGTTCCTTGGGGGGATACACGTTGGCAGGATCTTCTTGAACCGTGTTTTCATACAAGGTAGATTACCTTCCACAACACTCAAACAACAGTATTCGTGTCTGCCTTCCTATTTTGAAGGATTGTTTCAGCTGGTCTTTTATAAATATTCATCTTGGGGTCTTGTAATTCAATTGAAGTTGTATTGTGGGACATCTTATCTAGCATTGACAGGAGGTTCTCACCCTCAGACGTACTGTATTTAAGCTATCGAATGTATAAATACCCGTATTTTCGCTGAATGTTGAGGCTCTGATTTTGATGAAACCTTTTTTGTATCATGAGCAATTCTTCCAAATATGTAGACATCTGCTTCATCGATGAAGCAGATGCCTGTTAGTGTTTTTCTTCCTGTGTCTTTTTTGTCTCATTTGGTGACAAAAGCATGTGGAAGGCCCTCCTAAAGCCTCCACACATGGTAAGCAGCACTGCGCTGCATTCTTAACAGAACATTTGAACTTTTCAGAAGGAAACTGAGTACTTGTCACTGATTCTGTGACAAGCTGGAATCAGTGACAAGAACTCAATTTTCTGCTGAAAATTTCAAGTGTTCTGTTAAAATTTTTAACCAACCAATACTTGAACTTAGTAATAAACTGATTGGTTAAATCTATTTTAACACTAGAATATTGATATGAGCAGCCTAAAATCAGATTAATGAATCATTGGGAACTGAGATAAGCTTCCCTTCATGTGATTTACTTGTTTCATTATTTGTTCCTTAGACTAGGGCATGTTCTCTTCAAATTATGTCACACAGTCTCTGGTTCACACAAATGTGAGTGTGTCAGCCTGACAAGACTGTAGCCTTTATCAGGCTACAGACAGCTATATGTTTCTTCCAGAGTTCCTGATACATTCAAGCACAAAATGGTAGGCATGAGTTTGAAAAGAAACCTAAATCTTAGAAGAGGCAATATTTAACACCGGACCAATCTCTTCATAGATGCATTAATAAACATAAGCAATAAATACATATAAGTTTTCTTCTTTCTTTTTTTACCAATATTCAAACCTTCCACCAGAAAATTCACTCCTAGAGTGAGAGATGATGTTTGCATCATTAACATAAAATCAATGATCTTACATCACCACGTCAGGTGATGTAAGATCATACCAGTGCAGACAGAGGCATAGCCTTATTGTGCTCCAACGTCTCTTGTATGAAAAACAAAATCCTAATGCGACTGTCTGTTGTTATATGTGTTGACTGAGGTTGAATAATGTGTGCTGATCATCGTGTATTCACCTGAAACCCAAAAGATCCATCTAAGATCCCTCTGAAATCCTTGTCTGATGTCTATACACATACCAATAGACAGAGTGCTTGGTATTGATTCAACAGTATGACTCATACAATTAAATTATTACATCTCAAACTTAAAACCTTTGAATATAATTTAAAGTGTCTAGCTTTTTTATCTGTATTCCCTCCATCCGACCGTTGTATAAAATATTTTCATGTCCAAGCATACTATCAGTAAAAATACTGTACATTCTCTTGAGTAGGTCATTCGGTTAGTGCCGATTTTAGTTGCCTATATTGTAACTGTAACATTACTGTTTTAAGGTAAATGCTAACATTAGCATGCTAACATGCACACAGAGATGGAAACCTGACCTTTGTGTTTATAGTTTAATTGAAATTTTAAGTCTATTTTTACTTTTCATTTTCATATTTTAGAAACCGTTTAGCCAGTCATTATTATAGCATTAGTTTAGCCACTTAGCATACTGGTGTTAGTTTAGCCTTTTAGATATGTAGTGTCAGTTATTGTTTGGCCTGGTAGCATAGTAGTACCAGTTTCCCTTGTTAGCATACGAGTGTCAGATAGTGTTCAGCCCAGTAACATATCAGTGTCACTTTTGAATTATTATCTTATTTGAGAAAATGTTTAGCCAGTCATCATTGTAGTGTTAGTTCCACTCCTTAGCATTCTAGTATAAGTTCATACCTTTAGTATAATAATGTTAGTTCAGCCACTTAACATACTAGTTTTTGTTTAGCCCGTAAGCTATCTAGTATTAGTTAGTATTTAACTGGTTAGTATATTGGTGTCACTTTGGGCCCTTAGCATACTAGTGTTAGTTTAGCCTGTCAGGATAACAGTGTAATTTTAACCCTTTACCATACTAGTCTTAGCTAATGTTTAGCCCAGTACAATACTATAATCAATGTAGCCAGTTAACAAATTTGCAACAGATAATGTTTACTTTAGTGTGTTAACATAAAAGTGTTAACTAATTAGCCCCCAAAATTGCTAAATAGCTCCATAATCATTGGAGCTGAGGCTGAGGGGAATGCAATGTCTCTGCCAGCCCCTAGTGATAGAGAGCTAAGCCAAAAAGTTTTCGGTTTCTGCTTTAATGATGAACACAGTCCTTCTGGACGCTAACCAACTTTATACTTGGTATTTACTCGTCTTTGTACAAGCTTACAATTTACTTCTTAATTTGAAATACTGATTTGAATACAACAGAGATTGCTTGTTATAGCAATTTAAAAATTAATGTACCTTTGGCGTGGAAATGTCATGAGGGGGGGGCACCAAACCTCACAAGGTGTTTAACCTTCATCCCCCCCAATACTTTTCAATTGAAAGGATGGTAGTGTTGACCAAACCTCTACCCCTTTCATCCAGGTTTACAGTTAACGTCCTGTGTCTGATTGACATAAACTAGAAGTTTATGTCAATTGACATAAATTGACATAAACTAGAAGTTTATGTCAATCTCAGTTCTGGCTGCTCTCAACTACAGATC